>OZ023205.1:18362377-18552377 GCA_963995525.1 Escarpia spicata | reverse complement strand
TAGTTGTTTACTCCTTTACCTGGGATCACCCTCTCAAGACATGGTAGTTGTTTACTCCTTTACCTGGAATCACCCTCATAAGACATGGCAGTTGTTTACTGCTTTACCTGGGATCATCCTGTCAAGACATGGTAGTTGTTTACTCCTTTACCTGGAATCACCCTCATAAGACATGGCAGTTGTTTACTGCTTTACCTGGGATCATCCTCTCAAGACATGGTAGTTGTTTACTCCTTTACCTGGGATCACCCTCTCAAGACATGGCAGTTGTTTACTCCTTTACCTGGGATCACCCTCTCAAGACATGGTAGTTGTTTACTCCTTTACCTGGGATCACCCTCTCAAGACATGGTAGTTGTTTACTCATTTACCTGGGATCACCCTCTCAAGACATGGCAGTTGTTTACTCCTTTACCTGGGATCATCCTCTCAAGACATGGCAGTTGTTTACTCCTTTACCTGGGATCACCCTCTCAAGACATGGTAGTTGTTTACTGCTTTACCTGGAATCACCCTCATAAGACATGGTAGTTGTTTACTCCTTTACCTGGGATCACCCTATCAAGACATGGTAGTTGTTTACTCCTTTACCTGGGATCATCCTCTCAAGACATGGCAGTTGTTTACTCCTTTACCTGGGATCACCCTCTCAAGACATGGTAGTTGTTTACTCATTTACCTGGGATCACCCTCTCAAGACATGGCAGTTGTTTACTCATTTACCTGGGATCATCCTCTCAAGACATGGTAGTTGTTTACTCCTTTACCTGGGATCACCCTCTCAAGACATGGTAGTTGTTTACTCATTTACCTGGGATCACCCTCTCAAGACATGGCAGTTGTTTACTCATTTACCTGGGATCATCCTCTCAAGACATGGTAGTTGTTTACTCCTTTACCTTGGATCATCCTCTTAAGACATAGCAGTTGTTTACTCATTTACCTGGGATCATCCTCTCAAGACATGGTAGTTGTTTACTCTCAAGACATGGTAGTTGTTTACTCCTTTACCTTGGATCATCCTCTTAAGACATGGTAGTTGTTTACTCCTTTACCTGGGATCATATTCTCAAGACATGGCAGTTGTTTACTCCTACTCCTCCTGTCTCTGCTACAGCTGTATATACTTGGGTTAGCTCCTCCATCCTCTGCTACAGCTGTATATACTTGGGTTAGCTCCTCCTGCCTCTGCTACAGCTGTATATACTTGGGTTAGCTCATCCTGCCTCTGCTACAGCTGTATGTACTTGAGGTTAGCTCCACCTGTCCCTGCTATAGCGGTATGTACTTGCGGTTAGTTCCACCTGTCTCTGCTACACATGTGTGTACTTACGGTTAGTTCCACCTGTCTCTGCTACACCTGTGTGTACTTGCGGTTAGTTCCACCTGTCTCTGCTACACATGTGTGTACCTGCAGTTAGTTCCACCTGTCTCTGCTACACATGTGTGTACTTGCGGTTAGTTCCACCTGTCTCTGCTACACATGTGTGTACTTGCGGTTAGTTCCACCTGTCTCTGCTACACATGTGTGTACTTGCGGTTAGTTCCACCTGTCTCTGCTACACATGTGTGTACTTGCGGTTAGTTCCACCTGTCTCTGCTACACATGTGTGCACTTGCGGTTAGTTCCACCTGTCTCTGCTACACCTGTGTGTACTTGCGGTTAGTTCCACCTGTCTCTGCTACACATGTGTGTACCTGCAGTTAGTTCCACCTGTCTCTGCTACACATGTGTGTACTTGCGGTTAGTTCCACCTGTCTCTGCTACACATGTGTGTACTTGCGGTTAGTTCCACCTGTCTCTGCTACACATGTGTGTACTTGCGGTTAGTTCCACCTGTCTCTGCTACACATGTGTGTACTTGCGGTTAGTTCCACCTGTCTCTGCTACACATGTGTGTACTTGCGGTTAGTTCCACCTGTCTCTGCTACACCTGTATGTACTTGCGGTTAGTTCCACCTGTCTCTGCTACAGCTGTATGTCCTATTTGAATGATTTGTATACAGTTTGAACGTTTCGTGGGTGAAACATTCAAACTGCGATCAATGTTTTGGGGCATAGTAAACGCAATTTGGCGGGTAGTATACCTTCAACATATTTCCTCTAGTATTAAAAACAATATATATGAATATATATTAATGAATGAGGAGCAGGCAATGTCGGTTAAAAACGATCCGAAAGCCTTCACAGACATATAACTACACGCGACTAGATACCGGAAGGGGAAGAGGTCCTAGGTGCAGTGACAGCAGGAGAGGAAATGCAATGTTTTACATCTACTTGTAAACCCAACCGATCTGTAAATTTTAGTGCAAGCAACATATACACACGCACGCACACACGCGCGTGCGCGGTCTGCTGTCACGAGTTGTGATAAAGCACATTCTTTTAGGCGCGTTTGCGTACAATTGTACCAAAGTCGAGTTTCTGGTTAGCAATTTCTGTTCGCAGATAATATTAACTACAATACTTCAGCAACACAGCAAATGTGCCTTCTGAGAGACACGAAAGTTCCCACACAGACACATCTTGCGAACTTCGTGGGAAGACAAATGAACGCTGTGTGAAAGTGTTATTCGTCGTTTATAATAATAGTGAAGATGTATATAAAGTGTTGGGTGATGGTCAAAGACAACGAGTTAATCCCGTGCTAAATGAGTAACAAGAAAGACAATAATGGTTCCATTATAAATATTAATAGAGAATAGGTTTTAGTGTAATCGCTAATATCAGAAAACTTCTCACTAATCAAGACGAAAGACGAATTATGTGACAAGCATTAGAACAAATTGTAATGTCTGTTGTTCGGCTTGATGACGCAGGATTGGTCAGGACGTCGAGGCAGTGCCGTAGACTGTAGAGCGGAGCTGCCATGTATCCGTTGTCCTGGAGGTGCACTCTCGTGTCGCCGGCAACGTGAATCGATACTTTTTTTCAACAGTGGTCAATACTTCGTAGGCGAAGGACTATGTAATCACAGTTAGACAAACTGATAAGATGAACGTTCGACTGAATCCTGGAACTGCGTCAAATGATTACGTTAATGCGAAAATGCCGTTCTTGCAACTGGCTTCAATTTGCTTAAGGCGACTATTACATTATTGCTATTTTGTCACCTTGTTGTAGGCCCTGTAGTCCACTTCGCGCGACACCGCCAACATCAAGCTATTTCTTCATTGACTCGACGTAAATCATAACAAGTAAGGGCAACCACTCTCAATGTATCTGAAATGTTAGTTCTTCTGCAAATGTTACAATCTAGCGGATAGACTAATGAATTATATTCGTCATTGCAGGTCATTTGGTAAAGGCAATGTCAGATAGATAAGAACACACCGTATGGACAGTAACGCAGACCGATGAAACACGAAAAATGTAAAAGTCTAAGTAGAGCAATGAACACAACGGAAAATACGCACTTTGTGACGGCAAACAAGTTTGATTGTCATAACCCAATGTGCTCCACATCTGACGAAGTGCTGACAAGGTAGCCTTGTTAACTGGAAAGTGAAGTCTCAAGTCAACAAAGTCTAAGCGCACAGAACGCTAGCGCTTCATTTCTAGCAAAATATATATCATAAAACGACCAGTTTATTACACTTATTTTTGTACTAGTTACATCGTTCACTGAATAATATGGTTCCGATAATCGTTTGATCACTTTGCAATTACTGTCGAACAACAAACAGGAAAAAATCTAAATTTAGAGTTTAGAGATTCAGGATACAGGCCCCACGATAAAGATTTAACAAGATTTAACAAGATTGCCACCCAGAGAATTAACTCTAGGTAGCAGGTGGACAAGGAAGCCTTTGGCTTATCGAGAGTCCGACCCTTTTATCTATGTGTATCCCGCCCGTCTGAGGTATGTGTCGATTTTATTTTTAAACATATTCACACTACTAGCACCCACACAATCAGCAGGTAATCTGTTCCATTCATTTACAGTCCTTTGTGAAAATGAAAACTTTCTTATATCCAATCTACTCTGCTCCTTTGCTAATGCAAGATCATGTCCTCTAGTCCTTCTATCTTTCTTAACTGAGAAAAACATATTTCTATCAATATTTTCATAACCCTTCAATATTTTAAACACTTCTATCTGATATCCTCTCAATCTCCTGGTCTCTAGTGTTGTTAAACCGCATTTTTTTAGGCGTATTTCATAACTAAGATCCTTCAGATTTGGTATCATTTTAGTTGCTCTCCTCTGCACTCTTTCTAGCATATCTATGTCCTTCCTGCGATATGGCCTCCACGCTTGAATACAATATTCTAAATGAGGCCTAACTATTGTTTTGTACAGCGGTATTATTAGCTCTTTTTCCTTATACGTTATGTTTCGCCTAATTAATCCAAGGATTTGATTTCCCTTTGAAGCTGCAATTCCGCACTGCTCTGAAATCTTCATATCAGCACTAACGGTTAACCCTAAGTCCTTTTCTTTTACAGTAGTACTTAGTACAGAACCTCCCATTGTATAGTGTACTTCTTCGTTCCCATGTCCTATGTGGAGGCATTTACATTTCCCAAAATTGAACATCATTTGCCACTTTTCAGACCATTTGATCAACCTGTCAAGATCATCTTGTAAATGCTGTCTATCTCCATCACTTTTAATCCTTCTAAACACTTTTGTATCATCCGCAAATTTCAACACCTTGCTTGTTATTTCATCATCCAAATCGTTGATGTATATTAAGAATAATATAGGACCTAATACTGATCCCTGTGGTACCCCACTCAATACCGATTTCCAGTTTGAAGCCTCCCCATCAACTACTACACGTTGTCTTCTGTCAATCAGCCATTGTTCTATCCAGTTTATTATACAATTTCCTATGCCATGGGCCTTTAGTTTAAGCAGTAATCTTTGATGTGGTACTTTGTCAAAAGCTTTTTGAAAATCTAAGTAGACGATATCTACTGGTGATCCCTCATCTACCCACTTAGTGATGTCTTCCAAAAAACATAACATATTTGTTAAGCATGACCTCCCTTTAAAAAAACCATGTTGAGATGGGTTTATCAAGTTTTGTTTAACAAGAAAATCCACCATGTGATCTTTAATTAGTCTTTCTAATAATTTACAAATCACTGATGTTAAACTCACTGGTCTATAGTTCTCTGACTTGTTTCTCGAACCTTTTTTGAATAACGGTATAATGTTTGCTTCTTTCCATTCTAAAGGAACCACTCCCTCTTCTAATGAGAATTTGGAAACTGTTGCAAGTGGTATGCTAATTTGTTCTACAATTTCCAATAGTAGTTTGGGTGGAATACCATCCACTCCAGGTGATTTATTATCCTTCATAGCCCTTATTTTCTTAGCTACCATTTCCGGGGTTACAATTAATTGTCCTAAATAGTCTGAATCTGCCCCCTTGAACTTAGCCTCTGGTATTGGCAGTGAACTAATATCTTCCCTGGTAAACACTGAACTAAAGTACTCATTCAGGTCTTCTGCCATTATGAATCCCTCTGAAATTATATTTCCAGCACTATCTTCTAGAGGACCGACCTTATCTTGAACTTTCTGTTTGCTTCGAACATATGCATAAAAACTCTTGCTGTCATGTTTTATATTACTAGCTAATTGTTGTTCATAGCTTCTCTTTGAATTTCTAATTTCAGCTGTAGCTTGGTTAAGTGCTTCTTTATAATTGTTGTAGTCTTCATCATTTCCAGTACATCTATATGACTTCCACATCATTTGTTTATACTTAATTTTTCTAATGGCTTCTTTCGATAAGTGTTTCTTTTTGGACCGTTTTCCTTGTTTTTTGAAGGGTACAAATTTATCGATTATGCACTTAATTTCACTCTTTAATATATTCCAGCATTCTGTTGCCGTCTTATTGTCAGTGTCTTATTCCAGTCTATCTTTGCTAAATATGTCCTCATGTCCTTATACCTTCCTTTGTGGAAATTTCTCCTATACTGCTTTTTGCTATTCCTTTCTGATTTTACTTTGATGGTAAAATGTATCTGGTTGTGATCGCTACTCCCCAGTGGCTCACATATCTTGACATTGTCAACTAATTCATTCTGTGAGGACAAAACTATGTCTAACACATTCTCACCCCTGGTTGGTTCTAGCACATGTTGAGAAAGGAATGTATATTGAACTAAAACTAAAACCTTGTGGTCCTCTCTCCCCATACTCTGTAGAGATTTCCATTGTATATGCCCATGGTTAAAATCCCCCATAATAATACAGTCCCGTTTGCTTACTTCCCTTATAGCGTTTTGTATTTTTTCATTCTCTTCTATGCTTATGTTTGGACTTCAATAAACTAACACAACTGTTAACGTTGAGTTTCCTGTAACTATGTTACACCAAACAGCTTCTTCGCAATCTGCTTCTCTTTCTAATTTTATTTCATAAGCCTGAATAGATTCTTTAATATATAAAATAACTCCACCTCCCTTTCTTCCTATTCTATCTTTTCTAAACATTACATATCCTGTCAGTCCCAATTCAGCATCTGATATATCGGTGGTGGTCCAGGATTCGGTTATACCTATTATATGAGGGTCAATATCTTCTACCATAATGTTTAGTTCATTTCTTTTGTTTACTATACTCCTTGCATTTAAACAAACACATTTATATCCAGCTTCAGAAGAGTTTTCCAGACTGTTATTTGTTGATTTATTTGTGCTGTCTTTATCTATGCCTCCATTTTCAGGCTTTTCTGTGAGTCCCCCCTGCGAATCTAGTTTAAATAGATGCAACCTGTCCCACTGTCAACAGATTGCAGCAGATTCTCTGAGAAAACTGCTGTCCCCTTTCCACTAAGATGGAGGCCATCTCTCATGTACATATCTTCCCTCCCAACAAAGTATCCCCATAAATCTGTGAATCCCACCCCTTCTTCTTCACACATCTGCTCAGCTAGTGCATTGATCGCCATCCTCTTGCAGTTTCTATACGTTGCCCCCTTCCTCCCATTACGGGCAAAATTCCTGACAAAATAACCTGTTCGACTCTCGTCTTCTTTAGCTTCCTCACTAACTGTCTATACTTCTGTACTATCGCAGTTGTTCCCTCCCTGTCTGCATTATTTGTTCCTACATGTATCAGTATAGACCCCCCCTTGCCATGTCCCAATACCTTCTCTACCCTGTCAGTTACATGTTCAATCCTAGCCCCCGGTAAACAAACAACGATGTCATTCCCCTCGCTCAGTGTCTTGTCCGTCTTTCTCATAATGGAGTCACCCATAAACACCCTCTCTTTCCTCATTGCCCCCTCAATCACTGCCTTAGAATAGCTCCTTCTTCGATTTGCATCTGTCTGGTTGTTGTCTTTCCCCCCTGCCGTCTTCTCTCCTGTCACATTCTCTTCCGATCCATTCTTTCCTGTCGCTTTTTCTCTTGTCACCTTTCCTCCTGTCAGCATCCCTTTTATCGACTTCTCTTCTATCACATTTGCTCTCACTTCCTTTTGTCCCTTCTTCTTTCGTCCCGTCTCATTTTCCTCTTTCCTCTCCCGTTCCATCTTCCCTCCCTCCTTCTCTACAGTCACTTTCTTCCCTGTCACCTTCACGCTTGTCACGTTTTCTGTTGTCGATTTTCCAATTTCTTCCCCTCCAATCACCTTCTCTCCTCTCAATCTCCTTTCCTCAGTTTTCTTGCCACTGCTATTCTCCTTCAGTCTTGCAGTATCCTCAACTCTCTCCCTGTCGTCTCTCTCCATTCGACCTGCCTCCTTGCTAATTCCCATCTCCATTCCCTTCACAATATCTGTCAACCTAACTAACTCCTTCTGCAAACACTCCACCTTCCAACATCCATTGCACTGAAAGTTGAATCCTTCCTCCATGGTTTCTGCCCATGACTTTCCACACCCGGACAATGCAAAATCTACCCAGCTGTGGCAGTGATCGCACACCAAGTGTCGCTTTGCCTTGACTTGCCGCTTGCAAGGCGCCATATCCCGATCAGAATTTATTTAATAACTTAACTAACTTAGTCTTTATAAAGACTGTTTCCTGTGTACTACAGCACACTTTAGGTTACAAATTTCAATTACACAGCCAACTATTTATCCTAACACGAACGCTAACATCACCGGTAGTGACCTAATTTAAATACAATCAGTTACGTTATGTTAGGCTGCTTTATTTATTTAGGTTACGCCGCCCGACTATCGCCCTTGTTTAATTTTAACAACAATGCTACCTAATCAAAATATATAGCAAGTACTGGCTTACACAGATATTATCTTATGTAAGTAGTTTGATGGTTGTTACTTTATCTCCTATATATTCTACCAGATAATCAGGTTTGTTAAATCTTGTGTACAACTTATCGAAGGCTAAGCCGCCTAAGTGAGTTACCCTATTATCACTCACTATACTAAGGTGTTCTAAAATACTTTAACTAACTAACTTTAAGCACATATGCTACTCAATATATGTTTATTGCAAATTTATAAAGACACCATTGCTAAGAAAACCTTCACCACAGGAGCGTTAACTAGTAACAGCAGCGTGGAAACTCTGAATACCAAGTTGTACATGTTGACAAACTGTTGCTGGTGTCTCTACGGAAATCGCCAAAAATAACAGTAACATCACACGAATCACTAAATGTTATGTACCTGCGGTGTGGTCGCTGGACAGAAGTAGTATTCTAGGAACAGTAACATGGATAGGACTGTCTGGCGTGGATCACGACGCCAGACGGTCAGTCGACTACTTGAAGAGACTAAGGGTTAGAGAATGTAACTGAGGCAGCAATGGACCAGCGAGAGATCTTAACAAGACATTTCATAAAGCAGGCAACAGCTTGGAAAAGAATGCCGAATCAAAATAGAAGCGACCGTCGTGGTGTTGATGATGATGATGATGGTGATAGTGATGGTGATGTTGATGATGATGATGATGATGATGATGATGGTGGTGGTGTTGTTGTTGTTGTTGCTGTTGCTGTTGTGTTATGTTGTCGTTAAGCACATCCGCAGCTTCGATCTTGGTGGCTTGACAGGTGCAGTGTCACGTGGGATCACAGACCCTCTTTTGCACTGAAGCAGAATATGGCGGAAATCAATTATTGCGTAACATTTCCTTGATTGTTGATCACATTGCCAAAACATGGCCACCGACGCTCCGGCGAACGTGTAAGCAACCGGGTCAACGCCTCGAAACTCGGTCACCTTTGTTTTGATTCGTGTCGCACATCTCCATAGTTACACGAATAACAAACCCCCACTCCGCCGTCACAGACGCAAACACCTGGTGACGACCGCCAAACCCACACTCCACCGTCACAGACGCAACCACCTGGTGACGACCGCCAAATAATATAGGTCCCTCGAAATAATCAATGAATGTCAACGTGGTCGCAATCTGCGCAAATTACTTCCGGCCGTTAATTACGAATTACGACCGTCGACGCCAGACTAACTGTCGCAGAGCTTCTAATAATCCATCTGTGTTTTAGGCGAACAATCAATCATTTCCAGTCGACCCCCGGGTCACTCGACTGGGCTCTCAAAAGGGTACACGACAAGGTTGTATCGCAGGAAACAAACCCGCTACGCTAAATCCAGTGTGCCGCTATTGGAACCCGCATACGACTTCGTCGGTGCCACTGAATAGTATTCGCAACAGATGCAATAGTTTTAGAAACTACATGACACCCGTTGGCCTATGATACTTCGGTCTATTTCGAGCCAGCCATGTTTTAATTACTATATGAATGAATAACTTGTCAATTTTATAACCTAGACATTTACATTATTTTAGAACAATTACACTATTTTAGACCTACACCTTTACATTATTTTAGAACAATTAAACTATTTTAGACCTAGATATTTACATTATTTTAGAATAATTACAATATTTTAGAACATTTTATTATTGTCAGTCATTTACTATTTTAAGAGACATTATTTTAGATTTCATAATTTTTAGGACAGTACATTGTGTCACCAAGATAATGTCACCACTATTGTGTGTATTATGGTTATCCTGTTCTGGTGCTTCGAGAGGTCATGATTTTTTTTAACTCTGTGCAAGCCACTTAATTCACAGCGGTCGGCTGTCATTTCAACCGTTTCTCAATACATGAGACCACAAGATTCCTTGTCATATCTACACAGTTTGCCTTGTCTTAATCGAAAATTACTGCCAATCCCCCGCTCTATGCCGACATTTAAATTGGCAATTATTTTACTACTAATAAGAGATGTAAGTCTAAATCCTGTACCTGCTGACAGGCGCAACATTCGAGTGGCCACCGCTAACGTTCGATCTATTCGAGATAAACCAGTCTCGCTTACCGATTTATTAGTTTTCAACACAATGGAAATCCTTGCTGTCACTAAGAACTGGCTCAGACCACATGATACAGCCGCATGCATTGCCGACTTTTCTCCTTCCGGTTTCACCTTCCATCATCGCCCATGTTCAGTCGGGCGAGGTGATGGTGTTGGATTTCTCATCTCAAAACAGTGGCTGATATCCTTAAATCCGACCTTATAACACATCCTAACGAATTCCTATCAGACTTGTATGAGCAGTACTGTCAAGTACTTAAGGCATTGCTTCACAAACACACACATAACGTGTTTTATAGAGCCATTCACAGGATCAATATTGCAGCCTTAACGGCTGATATCCTTAATTCCAACCTTATCACACATCCTAAAGTACATGTATCAGACTTGTACGAGCAGTACTGTCAAGTACTTAAGGCATTGCTTCACAAACATGCACCAATTAAATCCAAATCTGTGTCACAAAAACCACCAGCTCTATGGATGACTCCAGAAATATAAACCACCAGCTCTATGGATGACTCCAGAAATATAAACCACCAGCTCTATGGATGACTCCAGAAATATAAACCACCACTTCTATGGATGACTCCAGAAATATAAACCACCAGCTCAATGGATGACAGAAATTATAAAATATAAAACGCGCCGTCGTTATTTGGAGCGTGTTTGGCTCGTCCTTGGACAGGTCACATTATGCATGACAATATCATTACTGCAACGGACAAATGGCCAAAGCAAAATCGGATTATTACACAAGTATTAGATGGACGTCCTACATCGTGTTGTCGACTGGAGGCAAAGCCATTTGACAGTACCAGTCTTACACGGAGCGGAATGAAAGTCTTTGTGTGGTCGTTGGTCGAACGACTCGTTCGACGGCCGAGGGCTCTCGTCGCCAGCTGCTTCCTTCCCGCTGCACACAAACACCTCGCCTCCGACATACAGCTGTTTGGAGTTCGGTGCTCAAAGGAAGTCATATATGGTTTTTCCGTTTCGTCGCCAACGTGACACGCACAGACTGCAATAGCATGTACCTAGCTGATCTATTATCGCTGCTCGCAGAAGGTTGTAAACATAAGTCTTGTACCTGCAAGACAATTGTCAGGATTCTGGAAGTAGCCGGAACCAGAATTGCATAGAGCAGGAGTCCATGTTTGGATTTAAACTCAGATGCAAATGTCTCCATTAACTCCGGTAGTCCAAATCAGCTATGGAACTGCATGAATCAAATTTTACACAGACGACCTGCTCCAGCACTACCAAATAATGCATCAATCAAGCTTTTGTGTGACTCGTTCTCTGGTCACTTCAAGGACAAAATCAGTTTTATCCGGTGTGCTTTCCAAGGTCATAGTTCAAGTATTGTAAATGCTGACTCTCCACAAGTAAATTCTCAACTTACATCGTTTGAACCTGGCACAGTTGACGAAGTGAAGAAAATAATGATGTCCTTCCAAATAAATCCTGTGATCTCGATCCATTCCCGACCACACTGCTAAAAGCACGTCTTGATGCATTACTCAAACCAATAACATATATCATAAAAGCATGACTGTGCTCTGGCTTTACATATGCTGATGATCTTAAACGTGTATGTAAACCCAGTTATTAAGAAGACGTCTCTGCCCAACGAAGACCTAAACAGTTATAGACCTATTTCAAACCTCAGCTTTCCAAAATACTTGAAAAAGGTTGTAGCCAACCGTCTAAGGTCAACATCAGCACAAACGATTTATCTAACGTGTTACAATTTGCATACAAACAATTTCACTCCACAGAATCTACTCTTTTCAAAGTACACAATGACACTAACCTAAACATCGATAAAGCCAAAGTAACCGAACTTGCCCTGCTTGATCTGTCTGCCGCGTTTGATACCATTGATCACAACATTCTTAATAAACGTTTATTAACGTGGTTCAGCATATCGGGCACAGGTTTGAGCTGGTTTTCTTCATACCTAACTGACAGACAACAAGCCATAAAGATAGGTACTGCTTTTCAGCCGTACTGCCCACTTCATGTGGGTCCCCCAGGGTTCTGTTCCTGGGCCTTTGCTTTTCACGCTCTACACTACGCCAGTTCTGTTATCCAAAGCCATAACTTGGATCCTCACCTTTACGCAGATGACACACATATCTACATTTCTTTGGCTACACCAGATACAAATCGCTCTCTAAACCAGCTCAGCGATTGTCTCCATTGGATGAATGACAGCAAATTAAAGTTAAATAATAAAAAAATTAAATTCTCATTATTGGTACTCTAAAGCAGCGTGGTAAACTTGGTGGCTTTTTCCAAATACGTATCTTGAGTCAAAGTATCACCCCAGCCGCCTCAGCGCTGAATCTCGGAGTAACATTTAATGAAAACTTCAATTTTAAACACCACATATCCTAAACGTGTTCGCTGCTGTTTTTAACCATATCCGTGATCCTCGCCGTATTCGCCGGTATATCTCACTTTCCGTCGCTAAAACTAGCTCAGCTCTTGTAAGCAGCAGACTCGACTACTGCAATTCCCTCCTTTATAATATTGCAAGCTAGGATACAACAAAACTTCAACGTGTCCAAAATTGCTTGGCAAAGGTAGTCACGCGTTCTCCTTGTTTTTCTCGCTCTGTGCTGCTTCTAAAATCGCTGCGTTGCAATATCGGATTTCAATATATGTACAATTGCCTATCAAGCCCTTTCATCCAAACAGCCTGCATATCTACATTCGATGCTCACTCCAGCAAGAAATCACAGACAGCTACGATCAACTAATTGTAATTTTTTTTCATTCCCCGAGTGAAGACGAATGCTGGAACTCGAGCCTTCTCGGTTGCCGCACCAACTCTGTGGAATTGACTTCCTGTCAGCGTTAAATTGGAAGGAAATATAGTTTCATTTCGCCGTCGTTTAAAACCTATCTTTTTAATATTGCCTATCCTCCCTAACTTCCTAGCACTTCCATCCATCTGTTGACGACTCACGCATTGTATACGATAACGAGATTGCTTAATCCTTTGATTTTGTTGCGCCACTGAGCTTGGTTTTCGAGGATATTGGCGCGTAAGAAATTATTGTTATTATTATTATTTGTAATGATTAAATCAATATTAATGTTTTCATTGGTGGCTATTATATGATAGTTTTGGTTCTGAAACTTTCACTGAACGTCAATTATCTTATTGGTTGTTTGAAACTTGCGTAATTATCCTCATATTGTGACGTCAAGTATGCGCTAACTGTTAAGATTGTACGCCTGTCAAATTGTCCTGCACGCCCCTGGGAAATGACAATTGTAGCAGCAGGTTTCTCCTTTTTAGGCCAAAACGTTTTATCCGCATCACTCTCAGACGACTCATTGTGTTCGGCGGCAAGCGACCGAAGGCCAATAGTGTCATTTGTTGGCCGTAATTACATTGTTTTACGGACTGGCAGTTCTGGTTGACGCGGCCCCCTTCTCCGTGCACGCACCGGTGCACGTCCTTCCAGCGCGGTCAGCCTCGATGTCATCAACGACTGGTCACACCGGACACTATCGCACACGTCACTGTGACGTCGATATTGTGTCCTTTAAACGTATTTGGATCAAAGTAATTGGTTGTCAGCTTCCCTGTGACGGTAACAGCATTGGAACTCCCTGGCTACAAACCAATCATTGTAAGAATCGATTGTATGCATGATAAATACTTAAATAGATAAACATACGAATTTCCTTTGTTGGAATGATGAAGTTGTGCTGCACCTCTAATGAAAAAATGTAGCTCTATATATATATATATATATATATATATAGAGAGAGAGAGAGAGAGAGAGAGAGAGAGAGAGAGAGAGAGAGAGAGAGAGAGAGAGAGAGAGAGAGAGAGAGAGAGAGAGAGAGAGAGAGAGAGAGAGAGAGAGAGAGAGAGAGAGAGAGAGAGAGAGAGAGAGAGAGAGTGAGAGAGAGAGAGAGAGAGAGAGAGAGAGAGAGAGAGAGAGAGAGAGAGAGAGAGAGAGAGAGAGAGAGAGAGAGAGAGAGAGAGAGAGAGAGGAGAGAGAGAGAGAGAGAGAGAGAAGAGAGAGAGAGAGAGAGAGTAGAGAGAGAGAGAGAGAGAGAGAGAGAGAGAAGAGAGAGAGAGAGAGATCGAGAGAGTAGTTATTATTGGTGCAGCCAATATGAAAATATATATAGTTATTTTTTTATTTAAAAAAATAACTATATATATATATGAGTGCGAGTCCTTTGTTAATAAAGGCGTGGATTGTCTGCTGATGCGTTTTTGGGCATGTTTTATATCTGGCAAACATGACCTACAGGAGTGAAGACATTGGATGACTGTTCTTGCTGATGTAGAGGTCATCACGTTGACTTCGGAACAACGACTGTAAGGATCAATCCACCATTTTGTGTCCGTCAGTTGGCAATGGTCCTGCGGTGTCTTCCGAGACATCTAACTATGGTAAGACCAGAAGTGACGTTACTTTCGGGTTTCCACTGGCCCAAATAAATTGGTAGATTTCATAGAGAAGATTGGTTGAAATAGGTCTTCTGGTGTGACATGAAACTACTCACTCACGTATTCACATGTGGCGCCTTTCTCGAAAGTAATCGGGTGAATCTTAGCAAGACAGTTAAATGTACACCATGCAAGAACAGTTCCAGTCGGCATATCAAAGAAATCACTCAACCAAAACTGCCTTGCTCAAAATGCACAGTGACATCATAATTAACCGGTCACAACAGCTCATTCGTTCTGTTTGTAATAACTGTGTCTTCTGTCGTTTGTGTGTAGTATAACAAGTAGAGTTGGGTAAATGATGACAGTCTGTCAACAATGACTGTACAGCGAATGGGAACGACTACACGGAGAGATGAATAATTGCTGATTGTCAGATAACAATGGCTATAATTCGTTTTCGCCGTCGCCTAGCATAATAGACTACATATTATCGACTGTATGCCGTGCCGTATTTATCCGTGGAGCCGTTCAAAATGATCCAATTAGCCGGATAACGGCGTGGCGGTTGTGTGTATGAATTGTTCAGGATAATGTCTCATACCCACAGTGCATCGCGAGCGGGCAAGTGGCGTACTCGATCAATTAATAATGGTGTCTGATTCCGTTCGTCTCTAATAATGCGTATTTGAGGGGAAGCTCGTGATTAAATTCTTACAGGCACGCTTGGTTATTAAATATCGGATCGATATTATTTATAACAGTGACAAAGGTCATGGGCATATGCCGAATGTCGCGTTGCTGCGAGTATCTCGTTCCTGCAGATTCGGCAGGGCAGGAAAGTCGGCATTATCTTTGAAGGGTCTTCCCGTACGCCGACGCCTGCCTGCTGCTGTTGTTCGTCTGTCCACCAGGGGCTAGGCTTGCAATCACCGGCTTGTCGTATGCGTTCCCACGTAGCAACGTGCCTTATTCTTACTGGATTTACACGTGGGTGGATGAGAAGAACGACGCGGGGGCAGTAAGCGAACCGTGGATCGTATAGGTCATTTCGCCGTCATTTCTGTCGTATTGCGCTCTCTTGCTGTCTGCGTTACGCTATCTTGGCGTTATTGTGATGAAACAATGTATCGCCTAACCAAAAAAGAACATTACAAATAAATACCATCACATATCTATACTATAAATCAGACCAACATGCGTTGTTTTGGTTAAATTAACTGGATGTCCACGTGGGTGTATGAGAAGCACAGAGCAGAGGAAATGAACGAACTGTGGATCGTTACAACTATGTGTAGGTCTACCATATGCACGCTCAGGTTCCTGTCATATTGCGATCTTTAGCTCCCTGTCTTATGTTATCTTAGTGATGTTGTGATGAAAAACGACTCATCGCTTAGCCAAACCTTATAGCACATTACAAATAAATGCCATCACATATCTAGGATTAGACGAACATGAGTTGTTTTGGTTGTTTCCTTGTCAAAAGCACAGTGGTGGCCGATGTTCTCACTTCGGGTACTTCTGTCCGCTGTCTATAGGAGAAACACTAAGTTATGGGGACTGATAATGTTACATGTGTTCACTTAAACCGTTGACCAGAATTTCTGATTCTCACCATTGATAGTTAACAATCGTTGGATCGTCGAAGAATCACAAACTCTTCTCAGTATTTCAATCGACATCGACGGAACGCTGAATGTCACAAATAAACATATGTTATAAGGTCGAAGGAAAATACAGGGCAGGTCCCTAACCGGGGATCTGGTAGAATTGCAGGGCTATAGCACTGTGCTATGAACATTACGTTCACTGTCGGTCAGCTCTCTCAAACGTTAGGGGTAGCAACTTCATCGATGTAATTTACAATTCAACAAAACAGTATGACGATCGTTCGCCTCAACATTAAAAACGAGCCGCACCCAGCTGTTTCTCCAGCCGACTCGGACTAGTGTGTGAATCGACGATCAGCCGTCCCTGTTCATCATCACATAGTCACACTCACAATCACCATATCCATCGTCCGACAACGCTAGATGGTAGTCTTACATCGTGTTGTCGACTGGAGGCAAAGCCACTTAACAGTATCAGTCTGACACGGAGCGGAATGAAAGTCTTTGTGTGGTCGAGGGCTCTCGTCGCCAGCTGCTTCCTTCTCGCTGCACGCAAACACCTCGCCTCCGACATACAGTTGTTTGGAGTTCGGTGCTCAAAGGAAGTCATATAAGGTTTTTCCGTTTCGTCGCCATCGTGACACGCACCGAATGCAATAGCATGTACCTATCTGATCGATTCTCGCTGCTCGCAGATGGTTGTAAACATAAGTCTTGTACCTGCAAGACAGTTGTCAGGATTCCGGAGGTAGCCGGAAACAGAATTGTATAGAGCAGGAGTCCATGTTTGGATTTAAACGCCGATGCAAATGTTTAGAGTCATTTTGATTCAAATGCAAATTACAGTTGCAGATGTTTTGTGTGCAACAAAAAATCAACATAAACTAGTAGACATTCAATTATGTAATTACTATGTGTTCATAATATATATATTATTAAACACCGTCACCGGTTCAGGAAGGTCCACATTGGAAATTTGCATTAGAAAATTCAAATGAACAGTGTGCAATTGTGTTTGTTTTGAAACAATCAAGAGTAATCCGCGGTCTTTCGAATTTCACGCTTCACAATACTAAGAGTTGTAGTAAAATCTATATGCAAATCTATATGGACGCACAGGAGCTACTGTCCTTCAATAGAACTGATAATGGTATACAGAGCTATTGATTAACGCTTTTCAATGCGCATCCCTATTAGACTGCGCGACTTAGCGGGATTAATTGAAAGAATGCCTGTGTCCCTGTTGGATTATCCCAATGAATGTTGTGTCCCGGTCGGTTTAATCGAAAGAGTCATAGTGTCTCGGTCCGACGTTGCGAAAGAATATTAGTGTTCCGATTGGAATATCCAAAAAAGTGCTTGTGTCCCAGTCAGATTGTCGGAAAGAGTACTAGCGTCGGATTATCCGAAATGTTGCGCGTGTGCCGGTCGAATAATTCAATCTAAGCCAAAGGGCACTGCGTCGTTCCGCCTAGCGTCCCGCGAGTCATTAGGGCTTACAGTGATTGAGTGTTGGGACGAGTTTCCCGGAAAACACCCTGAAATAGCAAACATTTCTATCGACATGTCGATATGTTCACTTGAGGCTCCTACGTTCACTATAGCAGCCACTCCGTGAACAGAAACCGGACATGCCCTCTTTGGCCCTTGGTCGGGCTATACAACGTCTGCAATATTTATAAAATAAAAAGCCGCAACAACCGTATTCATAAAGCTAACTCGAACAGATGTTTTCATACACACATCGAGAGAAAATTCGTAATTGAATAACGAACACGAAAACCTCTGTAGATCTACTAAACAAAGCATTGAAACAACGAAATATAATTTGTGACTAGTTGAAATTTCAAAATCACAATGACTCTGAAATAAACTCCAACTTGTAAGATGGTTTTTTAAAAGATATTAAAGAAAAAGTGGTAGAGAAAGTAGAGCAAGCACAACGAGGAGGAAGAGAAAGAAAAGAAAATATTGACATATCCAATCCAGCCTCACCCCTGAAGACAGGGAACGACGGGGAGAACAACAACGTATTAGTGCTGTCTTTTGATATGGTGCTCACGTGGTTGACATCATCATACTTGACATGGCAAGCGAGTTCTGTATTTGCCATTTTGTTTCCTCCTGCCCCCAGGAGTTTATCTGGGGGCAAACATTTGGCTCCCCAGTAAATCCCAAATGAAGATACATATTAAATTAATCTGCAGGTGGGGTTTTGGCGAGCCTCAATGAAGGGTGCAAATAGAGATTTTTGAATTTTGAACGTCGCCACAAAATAATTTCAACAGCACCCACATCCCCAGCTGAGCCGGTGCTGAAGCTCCGGATCAGCCCACCCAATATTAACTTCATTCCCGTTCCAATGCCAGTCTGATGGATCACCGGTGGATGGTCAGTGTACGTAGCATTACGCCAGATGACACAGCTACAAGAAGTGCCCTACCTCCAGCCATTTTCCTTGTTGTAGCTGAAGATGCCGTCGACGACGTTGGCGATGAACTGCCCGCAGGCGATCATGAGCACGTTCGTGGACACGAGACGGCCGCGCACGTAGGCCGGGGCCGACTCCGCGATGTACATCGGGATGGTCGTCGACGTGAATCCTGACAACAGGCGGGGGTAAGTGAGTGAGTGGGTGGGTGAGTGAGTGAGTGAGTGAGTGAGTGAGTGAGTGAGTGAGTGAGTGAGTGAGTGAGTGAGTGAGTGAGTGAGTGAGTGAGTGAGTGAGTGAGTGAGTGGGTGGGTGGGTGGGTGGGTGGGTGGGTGGGTGGGTGGGTGGGTGAGTGAGTGAGTGGGTGGGTGGGTGGGTGGGTGGGTGGGTGGGTGGGTGGGTGGGTGGGTGGGTGGGTGAGTGAGTGAGTGAGTGAGTGAGTGAGTGAGTGAGTGAGTGAGTGAGTGAGTGAGTGAGTGAGTGAGTGAGTGAGTGAGTGAGTGAGTGAGTGAGTGAGTGAGTGAGTGAGTGAGTGAGTGAGTGAGTGAGTGAGTGAGTGAGTGAGTGAGTGAGTGAGTGAGTGAGTGAGTGAGTGAGTGAGTGAGTGAGTGAGTGAGTGAGTGAGTGAGTGAGTGAGTGAGTGAGTGAGTGAGTGAGTGAGTGAGTGAGTGAGTGAGTGAGTGAGTGAGTGAGTGAGTGAGTGAGTGAGTGAGTGAGTGAGTGAGTGAGTGAGTGAGTGAGTGAGTGAGTGAGTGAGTGAGTGAGTGAGTGAGTGAGTGAGTGAGTGAGTGAGTGAGTGAGTGAGTGAGTGAGTGAGTGAGTGAGTGAGTGAGTGAGTGAGTGAGTGAGTGAGTGAGTGAGTGAGTGAGTGAGTGAGTGAGTGAGTGAGTGAGTGAGTGAGTGAGTGAGTGAGTGAGTGAGTGAGTGAGTGAGTGAGTGAGTGAGTGAGTGAGTGAGTGAGTGAGTGAGTGAGTGAGTGAGTGAGTGAGTGAGTGAGTGAGTGAGTGAGTGAGTGAGTGAGTGAGTGAGTGAGTGAGTGAGTGAGTGAGTGAGTGAGTGAGTGAGTGAGTGAGTGAGTGAGTGAGTGAGTGAGTGAGTGAGTGAGTGAGTGAGTGAGTGAGTGAGTGAGTGAGTGAGTGAGTGAGTGAGTGAGTGAGTGAGTGAGTGAGTGAGTGAGTGAGTGAGTGAGTGAGTGAGTGAGTGAGTGAGTGAGTGAGTGAGTGAGTGAGTGAGTGAGTGAGTGAGTGAGCGAGCGGGTCAGTGGGTCAGTGAGTGGGTGAGTCGGTGAGTGAGTCGGTGAGTGAGTCGGTGTGTGAGTCGGTGAGTGAGTCGGAGAGTGAGTCGGAGAGTGAGTCGGTGAGTCATTGAATCATTGAGTCAATGAGTCAGTGTGTCAGTGAGCCAGTGAGCCAGTGAGCCAGTGAGCCAGTGAGTCATTGAGCCAAAGAGAGTCACGATATATCATAAAACACAGTGATAAAAAGATTAAAACAGACATGTTTATTTAATTTACAACAATAATAAAAACAATTCTTTAAAATCAATATGTAAAATGATTTCTTTCTGTTGTGTTCTCTTATGTGCTGTATTTTGTTTCGTAAGATTCAGGCAGTTTTACTAATACAATAAATCTACTGTTATTACATATCGATCTATTTTGTCAGTCATATTGTAAGAAAGCTGGATAATTGTTTGTAGTGTAAACTTTTACAGCCCATTACAGATCCTGTCATTCGTTAAAATACAAAGGGCATTTCATTGGTAGTCCAACCCCACAAATACGCCATTGCTGCCATCGCACATATATTGGCCTTGACCGATTACGTGAGTTACTACGCCACTGACTTGTTCAATTACAACTCCACGCATTTTGCAAAGCTACAATTTGTTATAATAATCGGTTAATTTTAAGTTCGAGCGCTGAGAGAAGTAAAAATAACGTCTCCGAACATCTACATTCACAAATTGATGGTGCGCCGTTTGGGTATGTTCCATTACATCGTCTCATACACACGTGAACACAACGTGCTAGTACTGCTAAAGACGCCATGATGGTGACGCTGGCATCAATCTCTGTTTACCAACTACACAATGCAGATACACATTACGTCACGCCCCAGCAACGCTGTGTGACTTCGTCAGTGTTTGTCAGCATTGTCCCTTGTGGATTTCCGTTTCCATTAAGATTCTGGAAGCATGCGACAGCTTCCTATAATCGAATGCTTGACCGCGTCGTGCAACACGAATTAACAAGACGCGACAATATTGAACAAAATTGCCATTCCGAGCAGACGGCAAGTGGCAACCTTGGAAGATTTGGCTTATCGAGAATATAGTGTTTTTATTTACGATAATGAGAAACCCGCCCGTCTGAGATATGACGGTGGCATTCTACGTAATCGGTAGATATTCTCTTCCATCCATGTATAGTCCTCTGTGAGAATGGACACTTTGTGAATTATAATCTATATTGTCTCTTCGCGATCGTTTCTTCGACGGGGCTGTGGATATAGAATTTAAGTTGCTAGGGAATTAATTTCACATACCAGGGTCGGCGTCAACTACTGAGGGAATATGTTATACCAAACTGCGAAAGTCACGCACTTGTACAAACAGTACACGTACTATTCATATATTATATTAATTGCTGTCTCCCTGTCTACTCATGATTCACTAGTGCACAACATCTTAAACGAGTTGTTGCACAAGCCAATCTACCGCTCTTTGGTTACTCCCACGACACCTCATAGATGCATATTGATATATCGTTATTTGTACAGAAACTAGATGTAATATATTTTGCGGAGGAACCGATCGGCTTGTTTAAACTTGTGGTGCAGCCGCCTTCCTCCTAGCGCCGGGAGTGGGTCCGCCCGGTCGACAGCTTTACGCCACAAGCGCCGCCGGCCCACCGACAGTAATGTAAATAGATAACAGTGAATTGCAGAATACGCTTTAGCAATAACTTCCAATATAATGACACTTTCAAATTAGTTGCCAATCCGAAACCTCCCACAGGCCACTGTGCGCGGTGGTGTTAGTCTACTGCTGCGTTGTAATTAACAGGATGATTTCCTCTGAGCACTAAAAGGGTTTCAGTGTAGTTATAATGTCCGGCGTATGGTCTACACTTGCGACACAATGACAGCAGTTGAGCAACGAAATTGTCTTTGGGCGTCTGAGCAATTTTGACGTCACTGTACGCAAGTTCCGCAACTACAACGCTAGTTGTCCAACTCGATAAGACGCGAATCAAGGGCGTTCTATCCGATTAAAAAATGAATCAGGAACATGTTGCGTCGCCAGTGTATGCCCCCCTCCCCCCAGTTCAACAACGTAACTGTCCGTAGCAGGTGAAAACGCGTTATTTTATTTCTAGGACGCGTTGTGATTCCATTCACTTCGTATCTGGGTGGGCGGCTGTATAAACATAAAAATGTGTTAATTGTGAACGATCGGTTTAGATTGAGTGAAGATAAACCACAAATTACGGCGCGGCCGGAGGAGCCGAAGGCAGTGGGGGAAGCGGTGTACGGAGTTACGCAAATTACGGCGCGGCCGGAGGAGCCGAAGGCAGTGGGGGAAGCGGTGTACGGAGTTACGCCATCTCATTGGTAGCTTTTGTTCAAATGTAATGTTCAAATCAAGACACGCGTTTAAATAGTATCAGTATTTGTAAAAGGATTGGTAAGTTTTTATGTTTGGCGCAGTATCCAGTCTTTAAGGAAAGTTAAGTTTTTATGTTTAACGCAGTATCCAGTCCTTAAGCCTCCCCGAAGCGCTTTACACTACACCGACAAGCAGACCTGTTCCTTCGAACACATTCCTCAGCTAAGACTATGCATTCACAAATATATGCACCACCACCCGAGCAAGTTATTTATTCACACAACTGGGTAAACTGGGGCAATGTGTAGTGAACGAAATTGGGAAGGCTCGAAACAACCTCAAGAGGATTCAAATCGGGTTTGTCCCTCGTGTCTCGCCTGGTGTTGTACCCACTACCCGAGGACTTGGGCAGTCGGTCGTCGGTGGGCCGGACGTCAGATGTCTTGGCGTCGCATCGATCTGCACTGACCGGCGTCTGCGACCGGCGACTGGTATGACGTTTCACAACGTGTAATTCGCTTATTTATTAGTCGTCATCGTCACACGAACGCGTTGATCCGGCGGGCGACGCCGGTG
The DNA here is from genome assembly GCA_963995525.1 of Escarpia spicata. Taxonomy (NCBI): domain Eukaryota; kingdom Metazoa; phylum Annelida; class Polychaeta; order Sabellida; family Siboglinidae; genus Escarpia; species Escarpia spicata. The sequence continues at coordinate 18,529,430 of OZ023205.1, read as the reverse complement.
TCTGTCTCGGTCAAACTGCTATTTCACGTAACGGGTCAAGACAGGCGCCTCGGTCACTGAGAGGGGCTATTCCTGGCGTTGTCTCTGGCGATCGCGGTCATTGTCCGTGATCATCATCGTCAGTATCATCGTCGGCGTTTACCAGGTCTTGTTGGAACTCAAATGTATAACAATGAAATTCCTTAAACATATTTATTTTAACTTTTAATGTTGCGCGTATTGTCGGTGATACTACTGAAATGAATATTGAACAGCACTGACCACCGACCATGCTGATATGAATTCTACGTTCAGTCTTTTTCTGCAGATCTATTTTTAATTTTACTATTTCATATAATGTTTATTTTCAGTTAGTGTCTTTCTTTCTGTATGTGTCATCGCTATCATGACGTCATCATCACGGACACGTACAGTCGGACAAACACCTCTGGCGCTTATGTATAGTTGGCTATCTTTTTTTTATAACCATGAAATATTTACGAAAACGCTGTAGTTCGTCTCCTCTTCATCTTCTGGTCTATGGTGTTGTACAAGACTATCACAATGGTATTTTTGTTACTCTTCGTCTTCATCCCATTTCCAGTCAATCTGGTTACAGTGCGTCCTTAGTCCTCTGATGTTTAAATGTTTCGTTTTTATCTTGTGTAAACCCAAGTCACAATTCCCAGTTCCCCCTACCGCCGGGATTAGGCGGCGTGCCACCTACCTCAAGGGCCTGTCCCAGTCGCTCAACTCCCCGCGAAGCTGTCGCCCAGTTGTCCGTCTCGCATCATTACAGTATAGGGTAGCGTGGGGATATAAGTCAACGTGCTTAGGGAAACTAGCTCCTGGGTAAACCCTTTGACTGTATATATGATTTACTGGCTGCACCACTTAGCAGGTGATACAGGTAGCTACAGTGCTATTTTTAAAATTCAATATCACAGAAAAAACATTTAGCCATTTAGCGGAGGTCCTCAATATGGGCGTTTTGCCCTTTTTTCCAGACAGACAGACAGACAGTCAGATATACATACATATAGACAGACAGACAGACAGACAGACAGACGTTCTTTATTAAGACCCAAATACACACCACTCAATAAGTGAGTATGTAAAAGCATAAAAATAATAATCACGTGGTATACAAATTATGACGTGTGGATCCGGGAGACTTCCACTAAGGCTAAAAAAGCCGCTCTCATGGGAGCCACCAGTTATATTGATGACAAATCCTGGTGTATAAAAATTGTAGCATAAATCGGTTAAAAGAGTAAGTTAGACGTAGCTTTCATGACATTTTACATGATTTTGGACGATTGGCTATTCATCCAAAGAGGTGCACAACGCTTATTCATAGTTGTTGTTTACTCATAATAACAAATGTTACGATTTCATAATGTACATACAGGTAAATAAGTCTGCAAATAATTATATTTAACATGCATTGCAAAACCGTGTAACCTGTGAGTGTAGATTTTATTTGTTAATAAATCATTATTGTAACCAGTGCATCATTGATAGTATGTGGCAAGGTGTATCTGAGACTTTGTTTCGCAAATTCTGTTGTATCCTGATTGTATGAATATTGTATTGTCCAGTGTGTTGAACTTGTGGATGCTGTTTTTCTGATGAAGCGCAAATTTTGAAGATAAACAGGAAGTGTTGTTATGCACGAATTTATAATACAATTTTGTTCTTGCGATTTTATTGTGTTCTATTTTTAATCATTTAAGACTTTTAAACAATGGTTCAGTGTGAGCATTATATTTGCAAACACTAATAATTCGGACAAGTTTCTGAATTCCGTCATATTTGTAACCACCACGGTGTACGTTTTACCCCATTAATTTGTTGTTTGCATCATACTTTAGACATAGATAAATTAAACGTTTAGATCTTATACTATTTTATTACTAGCACCGGCAAAATTAGCGAACGCCAATTATGAATGTATCTGTCTCCTGAATGCAATCGTTTCTTGGTCTCAGTTGTAACATTTACAACTCACTCTACAACGGTTTGCCGTACTCATTTTACTTAACACTCACATATATATCCGTAACATACGATTTTCAGAACGAGTCAGCCGTAAGTTGTCTCTCGTGGTTATATCCTCTCAGATAACAGACGGCAGCAACAATTGTGTGTACAAATCTGTTGGTGAGTTTGGCTGGTTGAAAAGCCACGACGTGCGCGAAAGGGCAAGTTCTTATATGCCCAAACCGGTTTACATATCACTCACCGGCAGACCTGTTCATTCTAGTACCATTTCTACTTCAACGACAAACATTCAGCTTCGAATCAGCAACACTAGGATTGAAACCCGGGGACTCTCTACTGAAAGTGGGATGTTCCAAACTATGCGCTAATACAGCTGTATACCCTACTTCAACAGCGACTGCCGAAGGGGCCACTCTCTTAGTACGATAGGTAGGTCTACGATGGAATCGATAGTACTGTACGAGGCACTTGGGTCGTGCAAATTGACGTTTGGTGTGCAAAAAATAGACAGCTTATGTTTTATTCCGCAGTCAAACCAGCCGCATGGCGACAAGTGCGAAAAGCCTGCTCTGCACAATCGCCTCATGTGTGCCAACGTTATCAACGCAGGAAAGGATATCTTTGAGGAATAATTCGTGTCTACCGAACCGGAAGAAGACCGTGGAAAGCAATGGAATATAGAATCAACCTAGAGATAAACCTTCGGAAAGATCCAATGCATAACGTGCCGAGAAGTGCAGTAACTTGTGCAATTATTTGCAGGAAAATAATACCAATATAAAACGCAAAACCTATATAGTTCTGTTAAGAAAACGCAACTGATAGTCAAATGTCAAAGAGACGAGATAAGTTGTCCACTGCACTTGCGCGCGCATGCGCAGAACACGAAGGCTTGCTCCTTGCACGGGATATGTTCGGCCAGTTACGCCGGGAAGGCTTGGGGGAGAGTATCGACAGACGGGGCACCCGGCGAACCACCACACACACTGCGAGGATGAAAACTATGTCAGAAATGCGAAGACAAAAGAATATCGACACGTTCCCTGGTCGTTACTTAACCAGACCTGCTTGCGTCGCTCTCTATTAGGTCGAGTCAACTATTCCGTCCGGTTTTTATGCGGTCGACAAATACCATCTGTCGAGCTTGCATGGACACGTTTAGCGGGGTATTTCTAGCAGTCACCGGTGTGTGGTCTTCATCAGACACTTAAGGAGCATCCGGTGTGACGCAGACACGGCCTTCTGATCGGGGGCGGCCGTGAAAGGGATCAACGCCGAGCAGATCGATAATGACACATACTCTCAAGACGCCTGGGACTGTTTCAAGTCGGCGATATCATTTATCATCACGGCTCGTCTCTGGTGATGCGCGCATGATGCGACCGTTAAAGAAAGGTCAAAGCATTTAATCCACGCCATCTTTGTTTGTAGTATATTTAATGAAGGGTTCGTTTTAGAACTGTGCGATTATTGACAGTGCTTTCACGATGTATTGATTATATTGAAATTGATAATGATGTCGCCATAGAGTGTGCATACAGTGTTTTGAGAGTATCTTCATTTCTAACAGGCGTGGATATGTGAGAAGGAGACAGGAGTCTTAATTAATATGGCGTATCAGTTTGTCTTTCGTTGGTCAAATTATACATCTCTTAATGCTAAGAAATATGTACCAGATGTCTACCCAAAAGGTATATCATTATAAAGTCGAATGTTAAATCGGATCCTTGGAAATGGTTACCTTCTATTATGTTTTAATTTTTGTATCAAGTTATTCACTGACGGCTATGATTATTGTTTGACATCAGTGAAAATACCCAGTTTTTATTTTACAAAAACCTATAGTCCTAGGCCTTTACAGGCCCAGCAAACTTCCATCTGGGTCCAGCCAGGTGACAGAAACCTACTGGCAAGTGGACGAGGACGCGGTGGGTTTGTTTGGAGTCCAACCTATTTTCATATGTATGTCACCCGCCCGTCTGAGATATTTATCACTTCTGTTTTAACCATATTTACGTGGCTAGCGTTTAAGCAATCACACGATTATCTATTCCGTTCTGTGAGAAGAGAACTACTTTGAAGTTGCTACTAATAAACATTATACTGTACCTTCATTGACTTGACTTCGTGCCCTCTATGTGTTCTGTCTTCGTTGTGTGAGTGTACACTACTTCTCTCGGTACTTCACACCCAATTCACGAACTCCTGTTAATCTGGTTGTTAAGCCACATTTTTTACGCCTTTCTCATAACTAAGGTAACATATTAGGACGACGAGTACAAGGAGGGGCAAAAGGGGAGGAGGAAGGGGAGAGATCATTTCGATCAGTGCGATGTGACGACGATTAAACAGATTCCAACTTGCGTGGGTTGTGGTATCGGACTCTAAATCGACGGAATCCGATTTGGAATCCTCCTGCTGCTGTCTTTCCAAACATGGTCAATGCTGTCCCGCCGCAATACTCCAATTCGCTTATCTGTATAAATGACTACTATCCGGTTTACACAGCGGTGGGCATGTGTGAACGATTTGTGTTCGCGCAATAATTGCAACGTGGCTGAATGCTTCCTGAAGAAGTCGTGATGGTGTTCCATTAAACAGGTTTGTCAGAGGGTGAAGTGTAATAAACTCTGAGCAGTCGCGTGCTAAATAAAGTGCGAACTTTCCTCTTTGCATTAGCGCGTGTGGCAGACGTGCGGCGTTACGTGACTCACGCAACATCGAGTGCAACGCGAGACTCGGCGACGGCAGAACACGGCGTAGATCATTACGTTCCAGCTCGCCATTTTGTCTCACTCGATCGATGACGAGCAGTTCTCGGATGGCGGCTCCTGCTATTTGTCAGCCGCAGTGCAATATCAGAGCCCGCCGTGTGTGTAATTGATGGCACTTTTTTCACAGATGAAATATCTTCTAATTCGACGTGTTCATCGTCATCCAATATACAGTGTAAACAAACAACTCTACTACAAAACCGTATGGATGTATCGCTAACAGCCATGTCACCCCATCCCCCTCTCAGTCGACTAGCTATGGCTTGATATCAATTATTAGTTTTAATATATTTTATTACAATGGACATAAATGAATAAATGAAAACATTATAACTAACTGTTGATTGAGTGTGAGTAGAACATTGATATTAATTGCGTTTTATTACCCGCCTAGGTAGACAGACTAAAGAGTAAGAGAGAAGACGTTCAGGCAACGGTTCTTGGAGGAAGCGGTGATGGAGAAGATAAAGAAAACAAAATGTCTGCACATGTGATGACATCAACTATACAGTATATACAATGTGTTGTCCCCTTTGGCAGAACGTATACCAAAACCCGTGACGACTCGACAATATGTCTCCTCGAATGTGTGGTTATTAACCTCCGTGACAACGTTAGCGTTTCATGTTGTACGTTGTGCAATACTGAGCCCGAGTTCCATTTTTGAATTCTCCTCACATATACTAGAATGTCTCATTAAACGTACCTAACTTCATGAGACAGACAAATCGATTTGGCAGCTACATTAGTACCAATAAGCAGTATTCATAAATATAATCCATACTCTTATTTAACGGGCGAAAATAATAGGATATTTTAGTTTTAAACTCTACGAATTGATATTCGAATTGCTCTATAGTTTAATAATGTATCTTAATTATCTCCGTGATGTTTGGCTGTTTATATAAATAACGACCTGCTTCGTGTGATGATGATTTATGATCCACTTGAACATTAAACCTTCTCTAGTAAATAATCAGTCGGAAGAAGGCTACACGTATATGACCATGCGATCTTTACACGGCATGATAATGTCGGAGTACTGACATTTAAACCCGAAAACTGCGTGGGAATTTATGAAAACTGTTAAATGTGAAGAGTTGACTGTCACTCAGGAGACTCCTGTAATTCATTGTTTTATTGCCGGCTGAACGCAGTAACTGGATTGAGGTATTCGCTTGTGAAACGTTATCTAGTTGCGGTAATCGCCAGAGCATAAAACAGAAATACAGATTAGTTCTACACAAACTGATGTCATTTCTCATTAGAGGTGTGTGATCAAAATACAAACAAATACTAGGCAAACATAAGCGACCATTAAGTGGAATGCGACCAAAACAGTAAGCCTGTAATACTGCCCAACTGCTATTGTGATTACGGCCTATGTATCCGAGTGTGTAACAGGCGAACGTCTCTCATGCTTCTAGGTGTTCTGTATGTATGTTACCATCTCGTTGTGTTTCTCTGTCTGCGCGTCTGTCTGTCTCTGTGTGCCTGTGTATCTGTGTATCTGTGTATCTGTGTATATGTGTGCGTGTGTGTGTGTGTGTGTGTGTGCGTGCGTGCGTGCGTGCGTGTGTGCGTGTGTGCGTGTGTGCGTGTGTGCGTGTGTGCGTGTGTGCGTGTGTGCGTGTGTGCGTGTGTGCGTGTGTGTGTGTGTGTGTGTGTGTGTGTGTGTGTGTGTGTGTGTGTGTGTGTGTGTGTGTGTGTGTGTGTGTGTGTGTGTGTGTGTGTGTGTGTGTGTGTGTGTGTGTGTGTGTGTGTGTGTGTGTGTGTGTGTGTGTGTGTGTGTGTGTCTGTCTGTCTCTGTCTGTCTCTGTGTGCCAGTGTATCTGTCTTCCTGTCTGTCTGTCTTTGTCTGTCTCTGTGTGCCTGTGTATCTGTGTGTCTGTCTGTCTGTATGTCCGTCTGTCTCTCTGTCTATCACTTTGCCTGCCTGCCTGTCTGTATGCCTGTATATTATTATGTATGCCTGTCTACACGTTCGTCCGTCCATATAAAATAATGATCTGCCTACCCGCCCGCCTGTCTGTCCGTTCACATTTCTGTCCATCCGTTCATATGTCCGTCCTGCTCTCATTCTCTCGGCCCCATCCCCTCTTTCTCCCCGGACCTTCTCCATCCCTCTCCCAACCTCATTCCCTTCTTCATACACACGCGCCCTCCTTCTCTATGCTATCAATATATATCCATGAGCTCTCTCCTATAAAAAAAAAATTATTAAATGTGAAGAGTCAAATATCAACGACCAGTCGTACGGCGGGATCAGCATTCGGGATATAAATTACACAAACTATGAGTTTTTCATCAACTGATCGATATCACCATAGTGGAGATAATTGTACATGACGTCATGCAAAACCATGGTGGTAGTTCTAGTTTAATCTCGCATTTACTACTTACTATGAACCAGGTCGCGATCAGTTGACGTCGTCAATAACAAATCATTTGAGGTATACATGTTTCGATACGGTTTTGTACTTTCGCATTGATTGCCAGCTTGTTTACACATCTAACATATAAAACATAGACGCTATAACCATAGACTATTCGTATGTAGGCCGGCCCATGTTTGCAGTAACTCGTTTTCGCATTAAATGTTACGTAATTCAAAAAGACACATTGCAATTTGTTATTCCCACTGTCTCTCGGGTGTTTGTTTGTGCCGTCCACAAAAATAAAAGGTCTGTCACAGGAAAACCGCAAGACGACGGTAAATCGGTGTTTCCGGTGTGCGAACATTAAACGACAGGTTGTCGGGGCAACCCGCACGAGAACCAACAATCGCTGGCGTCTAAACAAATTGATGTCGTAATTGTCGCATGCGATTGAGTGTGGCACTGTTTATTGGTGGCAATGACACGCGTAGACTGTCACCGACATGCCGATTCATCAAGGCGCCAAAAACCGCCGACAGCAACAGCTGATGCAAGCGACATCTTGTTAGTCCCGCAGTCAACGCGGAGCTGCCGGCATTTTTTTCTGTGGCTTAAATGATCTCCTGTCTTGCGACGCACTGAAACATGAACTTGGTATTTCGATTCTTATCTATCGCGGGGATCACCCCCCCCCCCCCCCCGTCTTTCCGCGCCCCTACAAATGCTTCCCGGAAGCAATTCGTTTTCACCGGAACCAACAAGGGGTGTGACGTCAATGGAGGATCTCGTATCGCTCTGTTACTGCTGACAGTTTGTGCTTCCGCGCAACGGTTGCTGAAAACTGCGAAATAATACGATTTACTGGAGGGGATGTGACGTCAATACAGCGCTTGATAAAAACTACGAAATAATATGATTTTAGTAGGGCTGGCTGGTTAGATACGACAAATTGGAGCGATTACGTGACGTGACGTGACGTGACGTGACGTGACGTGACTCCTGGGCGGCGTACAACGTCAAGGCACCAGACAATCAGTCGACATAACTGTGCCGCACTGCGCACAGAACGACATGCATGCGTGCTAAAGGTTAGGTCAAACCCAAAGCAGTAAGTAAAGAGGCTTGGATAGACATCTATCTTTACTGGGTAGAATGCAATCCATTTAACAATCGACCCAGTAAACCCACTGTCTTCTCAAGAAACCATTATGATGTTTGAATTCGCTAGTATTTCGAGATGAACCCATGCAACTTATAATCATTGTTTGACATGAAACGAAGCAAATAGTGCAATATGATTGTGCTCTAGGTGAATACATATACACTGCTAAAGGTTGTGGTATCGTTTGAAAAAAGAACAAGATAGTTATTACGTTATGCTACAACAACCTAGTGTCCGTGCTGCGGGCGGATCTGCTCTTTGTGTATCATTCCTCTCAAGGCGTAGCGCGTTGCCTCCGCTATACTTGTTATTGTTGAGGTCGCTGCGTTCTTCCATCAGTTTTTATCCTGTCATCTTTCGATATTTCATGTTGTTGATGTTGCCATTAAAGAAGTCATTGCCTTATTGTTTTGCCTTTTCTTCAACTTCTTCATTTTACCTCAACCTTCAAAACCACATACTTTGATGGTGGTTGATAATTAAGATGACAGTCAGATCACGTGATACATATCCTAGATCCATCGCAGACTAATAGTCTTGCTTCCATCAGTTAATAAGATAGCGGCCGTGCACTTGATTTCTGCTGCTTTGAATTAAGTCGCTTTGTTATTAGTATTATTATTGATTTCTGCTAATCTTGCGGAAGGGTTAGTGCGTCCGACTGAAGGCGTGGGCTATCTATGAGACGGTGCAATTATTATAAGTAAGAGATCTTAGAAACTATTATGTCGATGGTGTTTCATAACCACTCACAGCACCCAGCTAGTCGCAGACATTATTTGCACGTTTTCACTCAAACAGACGGCGCCAGATGTCAATAAAGACTAGATAGTGGCCATATCCACAGTTCAGCGTGGGTTGAACGTAGAACTGGATAGATTATATTGCATCGCAGTAGTTTCCTAATCAATCGTTTTATGGATGATGGGGTGAATCTAATAAACACTTTCCCCCTGACAGTTCCCATCGTATATGCTACTTTTTCAAGAAGACTGATTAGTGTGTGCGCAATAAGAGTTGACTGACTTACCAATGATTACCTGTCACTAAAAAGAGGAACTTCCGCTGTTCGTTGTAGTGGAAGAAACGTCCAAGGAATATATCCAGAGGGAAATAACGCACACCATAATCCGATACAAGTGTCGATTGTGTTGATTCGTTCATTACTTGCTGTGGATTAAGACACCTACCAACGACATGGATGTCATCGCGCAAGACTAGTGCTCGTCACGGCGCGGCACTTAGGCTAATACGGAGACAAATCGATGCACTTCGCGTTCCCACGAGTGTTAGTCTGTCTAAATATAGGTCCGACTTGTCGCAGTGAATATCCAGCGGGCCGTATTTGAGTTTGGTGTTATTGTCGACTGATGATGTGGACTCCACCGAGACTAGTGGTCTAGGACGGGATACTTTGGTGCTTACAATGGCATTGTCTTGAGCCCATGAAGGACGGGTGGGGAATGATCACATACGTCTGCACACACGCACGCGCGCACGCTCATACACACACACGCATGCACGCACGCACACACACAAACGCACGCACACACAAACGCGCAAGCACGCACGCACACACACACACACACACGATGTCTCGTCCCTGCGAACAGAGCCAAACAAACCGGATCGACAAAACAATTGTCCTGTAACCTGCGTGACAGAATGATGAAATCGAAAGCCGTGATTCACCGAAAGCCAGTACAGGATGGTTAGTCTCTCTACGGCTAACCATCCAGTACCAGTGGAAGTCGGTAATTTTTGAAGTAATGAAATCCGCCTTAGATGGACTAGCAGTAACGTAACGCTGGAGTCTCACTGTACGTGGGCAGACTAGAGATAGTGCAGTCATTAGCTCGCCGGCATATCGACATGAAATACGATCGTGCAATGCAAACAGAGTGGGCAAGTGTGTGGTTGTTACATAACGCTTTTCGAACATTATTTGGCATTAAGTAATTTATGTTTGCATTAAGACAACGTTCTTCGTAACAAAAGACTACCCATTCTCCCCTCTCCCGTCTACCTTCTGCTCCCTCTACCTCCACTACCCCCCGGCACTACATGCACTTAGAGCACTTATGTAGACTCTATACAATAAGGGTCAGACAGACGGACGGACAGACAGACAGACAGACAGACAGACAGACAGGCAGGCAGGCAGACAGACAGACAGACAGACAGGCAGACAGACGGACAGACGGACGGACATACAGACAGACGGACCGATCTACTTTATTTTGACCGATAAACATATCACTCAACAAGTGTGTGGAAGTGTAGCTATAATAATAACAAACAGTGATCACGTGTGGGTCTGGGCGACTCCCACGGAGGCTAAACGGCCGCTCTCTGGTAGCCACCCAAGAATAATTATATCAATCGGTCGGTGTGCTAACACAGTACACGCGACACAGATATTACAATCGAGCTCTTTGTGTTCTCCATAATCAATCTACTTCGTGCAAGACAAGACACAGAGCGGTCTTGATGACAGAATGTGGACGTGCACCCTCTATGCACTCGTCAACACTGCCAAGCGGGGTAACGGAAAACACTACTTCCAGAGCGCGAGGTTGGTCAAATTGCAATGGTTAATGTGGCGCCTCTTTATTATGCGGATTTGAAATAACTATTGAAATCAGCCGCATGAATATCCTCGTTACTCGTTGGTTAATAAGGGCAATTGCTCGGCGCCTGGTCTAGCCATAGGTATTCAGTTTGATGCTAAATAAATTGTTCATTTTTCTCACGTATATGTAGGTCTACTATAAAGATTCGTAGGGTGGACGTTGTCATTAGAGCGTCTTTTATCTAAGTCTGACTAGTCCTCGTGTTTATATTCCAAACACACCAGAAAATGGACCTATTTATTTTGAACGAAACAGTTGTGCAGCATTTCCTGTTTTAACAGCCAGTACTTGTCGACAGGTCAAAGGATAATCTTATCAAAGGTTTCAACTGTTTCAAGCGGCAGCTAGGACAGCGGGAGTTGTAATAGGGTAACATCCTGGGCGGTGGTTTACCGCGACTGTCTCACATTTAGAAAGTGGAAGTCGCCGAAGTAAATGTATTAATATACGCGGCCGGAGGTGTAATGATACTTGGTTGTGATCAGGCTCTGCAGGTCTGCATCAGCTCTCGTCTCAAGGAGTAACATCTGCAGTTTCTGGGTTCAGAACTGGACGAATATTATCTTAACGTCCAGCTCGATCTTCTTCTCACCTTTGCAATGGTTGGCGTGATAGTTTGTCAGCCAAAGCGAGTTCTTTGCCTGGACGAGTTCTGTGGGGCTGCGGCAAGGTTCTTGAGATGGATCATCTCAAGGGGATTGTGTTCAGTTTCCACAGTGAATCTTGTGCCATACACATATGTGTGGAAACGTTCGCAGCCAAACACAACTGCAAACATTTCTCGTTCGATGTTCGCGTAACGTCTTTCGCATACGCTGGATGTGAAGATTATCGGCTTACGTCCCAGCAGTAGAACTGCTGCTAAACTGCGTCCAGAAGCATCGACTTGGACGATGGTGTCTGCGCCAGGTACGAAGTATGCGAGTGTTACCTCTCTGCAAATGAGTGCTTCCGTTGCTTCAAATGCCGCGTCGTGTAAGGTGTTCCATTGAAATTCAACGTCCTTTTCCAGGAGGTCCCTCGAAGTCGCCGTCTGTGCCGATAGGTTTGGAGTGAAGTGGACACGTGTGTCACAATCCCCAAGAACTATTTTAGTTCTGCCACATTCTGCGGTGCCTTCATACGTCGGAAGGCTTCGATCCGTTCCTGGTCGGGATGCATTCCGTCAGCATCAAAGACAAGACCGAAGAACACGATCTTTGTCTGTTTTATGTCACACTTGAATTTATTGAAGACAAGGCCATGTCGCCGTGTTGTCTTCATCGAGTAATCATTTTTGGCTGCGTCTCATCCGAACACACCTACAGTATCGGCGATGCTGATTGTTCCGGGCCACAACTCTTAGACATTGCCCATCCTCTCCTGGAACACACCTTGACTGAGATTCAGGCCGAAGGGCAATCTCTTGAAACAGTAACGACCAAATGGACTATTGAAAGTGATCAAAATGCTTGATTCATCGTCCAGCTTCACAGACCAGTAGCCATGTCGCACGTCTAGCTTCGAGAAAACTGATGCACCAGCGAGCTTATGGGTAATCTCATCCAGGGTTGGTGTTCTGTCTCTTGATGGCCTTGTTGAGGTCCTTCGGGTCGAGGCACACTCGTAGTCGACCAGTTGACTTCCTGCTGTACACCAAGCTGGAGACCCAGTCTATTGGTTTGGTGACCTTGGTGATTACACCCAAGTCTACTATGCTGTCGATGTCCTTCCTTACTTCATCGCGGATATGTATTGGACATGTTCTGGGGCTTGCACAACCGGTGTCACAGTTGGGTCAGTCGTGATATAGAAGATTCCCTCGAATGTACCGATCCCTTGAAATATATCAGGGTATGCCAATGCTCAGGTCTTCATTGCAGTTAATGGGATCGTTCCGGGAGGTACTAGTGTTGACCTAACAGTTCATGACTACCAAGCTCAGGGCTCTGCAAGACGGCAGGCCGATGATCGCTGATCCTGGCGTGTAGGCGACATGGAATGCGGCGTCGCATTCGTATTATCAGTGCTCACACGGAATCTCCAGCGTTCCGTATTGGCGGATGGGTTCGCTGTGTATGCTGTCAAGATTGTTGTGCTTTTCCGCAGACTCATCTTTGCTGGGAAGCCATTGGCATCTATAACAACTCAGGGTACATCCATCTGAACGTGCACAGCGGGAGTTAGTTGCCCTGCGCCCCTGTGTCAACCTTGACTTTAAGTGATGCCGGTCTCTCCTGGGTCCTATTCCGCAGGTTGATTTTTAGGGAAGCGAAGACCTCGTCGCGTGAATCATCTTTGATGTGGACGGTATCAAAGTGTAGCAGTTCGACATGGTCCTCCAAGGGTGTGGCTTAGACTTGATGCACAGTGGTTTCGACCTGGATCTACTTCGCCGTTGATTTCTGTAGTGATTGCTGGTTTGTGGCGCCTTCGTCGCATTACATACCGCTCCGGTCGACCACACGCTTGACACTTGGTGCCGTATGTAGGGCAGTTGTATTTTCCGTACCTATGGTATACGCCACAAAACTTGCAGTTATCGCGGGAAATGTGACGCCATTTTTCGCGTGATACATAATGGTAATTCGTCGGTCGGTGACGAACGTAATGAACAGCAGACTCGTAGCTGAAGGTGTGCATGTCGGCCAACGTTGTTTCGTGAGTCCGGGCTATGTCTATGGCACTGTCCAGCATCAGTGCGTGGTCACTTCTCAGTAGTTTCTCTTGTATCTTCGTGCATTTTGATACCAACGACCAATTGCTCTATGAGACGCTCAGTAGTCTCCCGGATGTCACGGAACTGGAACTTCTTCGCCTGTAGTTTACATCTAGTCATAAATTCATCAAATGACTCTGATGCTTCCTGTCTGTACCTTTTTAGGTTAAACCGATTCAGCCGGTAGTTGGTCTTCGGCTAAAGGATGTCTGTGAATCGCGTCCATAGGTTTGCGACTGTGCGCTGTACCTCAGTCAGTTCCTACGTGTTATATATACGCAGCCCACAACAGAACATACTTAAACTTTTTGCTTCCTCTATATCTGCGAGGGTGTTCCAAAGTTCAAGTCGCATTAGTGGCGAAAGTTTGCGAATTCTAATGGTAAGTCAGCCGCTGCCCAGTCCATGCATGAAGCCAAGCCAAGCCGCCATCTTTCTTGTTTATGTGCAGCTGGCCAATTAGCCATACATACAATCAGGTTTCCTACTCACTGCACTGTGTGAAAACTCTCTATTTCAGTTCAGAGACGTGCAGAGTACGTGTCGCTACCACTATGTAATGATACGCGGTTCTTCGTATCAATATATATATATATATATATATATATATATATATATATATATATATATATATATATATATGTATATATATATATATGGATTTATTCACATACATAAGCCAAACCATGTGTGTAGACAGGCCTTTCTTCACACCTCAACAGTCCCCAGGTGTCTCACAGTCGGGGAGGGTGTCACCCCGGACTGTCAGTGTCACTGCACATGAATAGTGTGCATTAATGTAACAGGAGGAAGCGGGTTTCAATTGCGATCACGACAGACGTGCCTCAATTAGCGGCAGCTCAGCAAAGACGTTTTTAGATCGACCGTTGTAAGAATAACCGATCCCGACGCCGTTTGACAGTGTTATTAACATACACGAAGGACATGGGCCCGCTGGCCATTTTGCTTGGCTGTGGCTTGTCTGTGGCTTTAGACAGTCGTGTGTCGTGGAGATCAGACAGAAACGTGAATAAGCTGTAGAGACCTATTCTTGAAATGACAATTAGCAGTGTTTTATATATTAATGACTGCTGACGATGTAAACAATAGTCTACACTTGCAATCGTCTGACGGTTCTTTAATACAGTTCTCTCTCACTCACTCTCTCTCTCTCTCTCTCTCTCTCTCTCTCTCTCTCTCTCTCTCTCTCTCTCTCTCTCTCTCTCTCTCACTCTCTCACTCTCTCTCTCACTCTCTCTCTCTCTCTCTCTCTCTCTCTCTCTCTCTCTCTCTCTCTCTCTCTCTCTCTCTCTCTCTCTCTCTCTCTCTCTCTCTCTCTCTCTCTCACACACACACACACACACACACACACACACACACACACACACTCTCTCTCTCTCTCTCTCTCACTCTCTCTTCTCTCTCTCTCTCTCTCTCCCCCCCCCCCCCTCTCTCTCTCTCTCTACTCGTTCTCATCTTCCTCTTTTCGCAACGATTTTGCAACATGTCAGACACGATCAAAAACAGAGATATCCATTGAACCGCTAACAACTTATTACAATTATTCTTCCAACGTAACTTCGACCATTTCTTTCACCCACCATTAGCTCCATGAGATATCATCTCTTCCCGAAGACCCTCGTCTACCTTGCTCTCTGCAGAGACGGCCATGCAGCCCAGACATGGCTCGCCTACGCGATTCATCGGCGGTCGAGAGATCTAATACGGAAAATGCGACGGCAATGATCCTGTGATTTAATTATCACTGGCGACGCGAGACGGGCTTAGGCAAGGTGATTTATAAATCCGATCCCGACTTTCGTCATAAAGTCGTACGTCAATAGTGCCACTAACTAACCAGACGACGCAGTCGGCAAATGCAGGGCCTAGACGCGGCCCGGCCTATCGCAATCACACTGTCATATCACCCACGCCACATATCGTTCAGTATATCCACTAGTGACAGTTTTCATTACAATTTCGATACTGTATTCTCTTTCTCTCACCCTTTGTTGATCCAGCTTTGTGTATATGCATGTATGCATGTCTGAGGATCTGCCTGTCTGCCTGTCTGCCTGTCTGCCTGTCTGCCTGTCTGCCTGTCTGCGTGTGTGCGTGTGTGCGTGTGTGCGTGTGTGCGTGTGTGCGTGTGTGCGTGTGTGCGTGTGTGCGTGTGTGCGTGTGTGCGTGTGTGCGTGTGTGCGTGTGTGCGTGTGTGCGTGTGTGCGTGTGTGCGTGTGTGTGTGTGTAAGTGTGTGTGCGCGTGCGCGTGCGTGTGCATGCGCGTGCGCGTGTCTGTTTGTCTCTGTCTGTTTCACTGTCTTTCTGTCATTTTTTTGTTCTGTCGTTCTGTTTGTTTGTCTGCCTGTCCTTCTGTCCGTCTGTCCGTCTGTCCGTCTGTCCGTCGGTCTGTTTTTGTGTCTCTGTCTCTCTGGCTCTCCTTCTCCCTGTCTCTCCGCCTGACTGTCTGGTTCTCTGTCTCTCTTTACAAGCATGCACGCACGCACATACACACATGCACGAACGCGCGCACACATGCATACACAGATATACACACATGCGCGCGCGCTCGCTCATTCCGAGAATGTGTACGCACACAGAATCGATTGAACATTAATTCATCACCGTTGGCGTTTTTGTTTTTTTAAATATCAGATAGATAGTGTTACGCCCAGTGGGCTTACGGCAATCTCCACCACCAATCGCGCTGCTGATATATGATCCAGTTAACGAGTGTTTTCTACTCCAGAAGTTCGCAGTTGTATGCCCGACAACAAGGCTCGCAAAAAGCCGAATGTACACGTGTTCAATCAGAATCTGGCGGCCACGGATCGAAGAAGCGTGCTTTGAGAGGGATATTTATGATTGTACCGCGTGCCAAGAGTATTCGTTATATATACGCGTCTATTGATAGCACACATCGTATCGAACAGTCTGCATACCGACTTACGCCAATGACACCGGGCCCGTGTCAAACAGCGCATTTTTATTCACCGCACCAAACGCCGATCGATTTAGTAAAGAAAATATCCGTTGTTTGTTTGGTTATGGCGTCGGCGTCGCAATGTGAGATCGATCGTTAGTCGAGCCCAATCCAACGAAACGATCGTGTTTTGCTGCGAGAGTCATAAACGTCGTAGTTGTGTCGTGAATGTTGCTGCATCGTCTGTCGGAAACGGTGAATATCCGTCGGTATTCACAAGCGGAGACAACAATAAGAAGCGATTGCATACTTGGAGTCTAAGTGGCAATACTAAATTCATAAAACCTTTACCCATCACAAATACGGCGCGGAGACTTGTCACATACACGAGTTATATGACTGGTATGCCTATTATCTTTCACGTGTTCATATACTAAATACGGATGAGTATGGCTCCTGTTTTATGTAAACATGCCTAATGTGTATTAATCAAGACAGCCAGTGCCTTAAACAGCTGCCCTAAACATCCACTATGCAGAAGACAAAGGAAAGTGGGTCGCCAAGAGGACAACCTGGCGCAGAACAGTTAAAAAGAGAAACAAAAACTAGGGTGGGAGACGTGGGATGAAGCCAAACGGGTGGGTACGAGAGGGTGAGGTAACAAAAGAGCAAACACTGCAGCCTTGTGAACCCTACGAGAGGGTGATGTACCAAAAGAGCAAGCAATGCAGCCTTGTGAACCCTACGAGAGGGTGAGGTACCAAAAGAGCAAGCACTGCAGCCTTGTGAACCCTACGAGAGGGTGAGGTACCAAAAGAGCAAGCACTGCAGCCTTGTGAACCCTACGAGAGGGGGGTGAGGTACCAAAAGAGCAAGGACTGCAGCATTGTGAACCCTACGAGAGGGTGAGGTACCACAAGAGCAAGCACTGCAGCCTTGTGAACCCTACGGAGGGTGAAGTAACAAAAGAGCAAGCACCGCAGCCTTGTGAACCCTACGAGAGGGTTAGGTACCAAAAGAGCAAACACTGCAGCCTTGTGAACCCTACGTGAGGTTGAGGTAACAAAAGAGCAAGCACTGCAGCCTTGTGAACCCTACGAGAGGGTGAGGTACCAAAAGAGCAAGCACTGCAGCCTTGTGAACCCTACGAGAGGGTGAGGTACCAAAAGAGCAAGCACTGCAGCCTTGTGAACCCTACGAGAGGGTGAGGTAACAAAAGAGCAAGCACTGCAGCTTTGTGAACCCTACGAGAGGGTGCAGTAACAAAAGAGCAAGCACCGCAGCCTTATGAACCCTACGAGAGGGTGAGGTACCAAAAGAGCGAACACTGCAACCTTGTGAACCCTACGAGAGGGTGAGGTACCAAAAGAGCAAGCACTGCAGCCTTGTGAACACTACGAGAGGGTGAGGTACCAAAAGAGCAAGCACTACAGCCTTGCGAACCCTACGAGAGGGTGAGGTACCAAAAGAGCAACCATTGCAGCCTTGTGAACCCTGCGAGAGGTTGAGGTAATAAAAGAGCAAGCACTGCAGCCTTGTGAACCCTACGATAGGGTGAGGTAACAAAAGAGCAAGCACTGCAGCCTTGTGAACCCTACGAGAGGGTGAGGTACCAAAAGAGTAAGCACTGTAGCCTTGTGAACCCTACGAGAGGGTGAGGTACCAAAAGAGCAAGGACTGCAGCATTGTGAACCCTACGAGAGGGTGAGGTACCACAAGAGCAAGCACTGAAGCCTTGTGAACCCTACGAGAAGGTGAAGTACCAAAAGAGCAAGCACTGCAGCCTTATGAACTCTACGTGAGGTTGAGGTAACAAAAGAGCAAGCATTGCAGCCTTGTGAACCCTACGTGAGGTTGAGGTAACAAAAGAGCAAGCACTGCAGCCTTGTGAACCCTACGAGAGGGTGAGGTAACAAAAGAGCAAGCACTGCAGCCTTGTGAACCCTACGAGAGGGTGAGGTAACAAAAGAGCAAGCACTGCAGCCTTGTGAACCCTACGAGAAGGTGAGGTAACAAAAGAGCAAGCACTGCAGCCTTGTGAACCCTACGAGAGGGTGAGGTAATAAAAGAGCAAGCACTGCAGCCTTGTGAACCCTACGAGAGGGTGAGGTAACAAAAGAGCAAGAACTGCAGCCTTGTGAACCCTACGAGAGGGTGAGGTAACAAAAGAGCAAGCACTGCAGCCTTGTGAACCCTACGAGAGGGTGAGGTAACAAAAGAGCAAGCACTGCAGCCTTGTGAACCCTACGAGAGGGTGAGGTAACAAAAGAGCAAGCACTGCAGCCTTGTGAACCCTACGAGAGGGTGAGGTACCAAAAGAATAAGCACTGCAGCCTTTTGAATCTTACGAGAGGGTGAGGTACCAAAAGAGCAAGCACTGCAGCCTTGTGAACCCTACGAGAGGGTGAGGTACCAAAAGAGCAAGCACTGCAGCCTTGTGAACCCTACGAGAAGGTGAGGTACCAAAAGAGCAAGCACTGCAGCCTTGTGAACCCTACGAGAGGGTGAAGTACCAAAAGAGCAAGCACTGCAGCCTTGTGAACCCTACGTGAGGTTGAGGTAACAAAAGAGCAAGCACTGCAGCCTTGTGAACCCTACGTGAGGTTGAGGTAACAAAAGAGCAAGCACTGCAGCCTTGTGAACCATACGTGAGGTTGAGGTAACAAAAGAGCAAGTACTGCAGCCTTGTGAACCCTACGAGAGGGTGAGGTAACAAAAGAGCAAGCACTGCAGCCTTGTGAACCCTACGAGAGGGTGAGGTAACAAAAGAGCAAGCACTGCAGCATTGTGAACCCTACGAGAGGGAGAGGTACCAAAAGAATAAGCACTGCAGCCTTTTGAATCTTACGAGAGGGTGAGGTACCAAAAGAGCAAGCACTGCAGCCTTTTGAATCTTACGAGAGGGTGAGGTACCAAAAGAGCAAGCACTGCAGCCTTGTGAACCCTACGAGAGGGTGAGGTAACAAAAGAGCAAGCACTGCAGCCTTGTGAACCCTACGAGAAGGTGAGGTAACAAAAGAGCAAGCACTGCAGCCTTGTGAACCCTACGAGAGGGTGAGGTAATAAAAGAGCAAGCACTGCAGCCTTGTGAACCCTACGAGAGGGTGAGGTAACAAAAGAGCAAGAACTGCAGCCTTGTGAACCCTACGAGAGGGTGAGGTAACAAAAGAGCAAGCACTGCAGCCTTGTGAACCCTACGAGAGGGTGAGGTAACAAAAGAGCAAGCACTGCAGCCTTGTGAACCCTACGAGAGGGTGAGGTAACAAAAGAGCAAGCACTGCAGCCTTGTGAACCCTACGAGAGGGTGAGGTACCAAAAGAATAAGCACTGCAGCCTTTTGAATCTTACGAGAGGGTGAGGTACCAAAAGAGCAAGCACTGCAGCCTTGTGAACCCTACGAGAGGGTGAGGTACCAAAAGAGCAAGCACTGCAGCCTTGTGAACCCTACGAGAAGGTGAGGTACCAAAAGAGCAAGCACTGCAGCCTTGTGAACCCTACGAGAGGGTGAAGTACCAAAAGAGCAAGCACTGCAGCCTTGTGAACCCTACGTGAGGTTGAGGTAACAAAAGAGCAAGCACTGCAGCCTTGTGAACCCTACGTGAGGTTGAGGTAACAAAAGAGCAAGCACTGCAGCCTTGTGAACCATACGTGAGGTTGAGGTAACAAAAGAGCAAGTACTGCAGCCTTGTGAACCCTACGAGAGGGTGAGGTAACAAAAGAGCAAGCACTGCAGCCTTGTGAACCCTACGAGAGGGTGAGGTAACAAAAGAGCAAGCACTGCAGCATTGTGAACCCTACGAGAGGGAGAGGTACCAAAAGAATAAGCACTGCAGCCTTTTGAATCTTACGAGAGGGTGAGGTACCAAAAGAGCAAGCACTGCAGCCTTTTGAATCTTACGAGAGGGTGAGGTACCAAAAGAGCAAGCACTGCAGCCTTGTGAACCCTACGAGAGGGTGAGGTAACAAAAGAGCAAGCACTGCAGCCTTGTGAACCCTACGAGAAGGTGAGGTAACAAAAGAGCAAGCACTGCAGCCTTGTGAACCCTACGAGAGGGTGAGGTAATAAAAGAGCAAGCACTGCAGCCTTGTGAACCCTACGAGAGGGTGAGGTAACAAAAGAGCAAGAACTGCAGCCTTGTGAACCCTACGAGAGGGTGAGGTAACAAAAGAGCAAGCACTGCAGCCTTGTGAACCCTACGAGAGGGTGAGGTAACAAAAGAGCAAGCACTGCAGCCTTGTGAACCCTACGAGAGGGTGAGGTAACAAAAGAGCAAGCACTGCAGCCTTGTGAACCCTACGAGAGGGTGAGGTACCAAAAGAATAAGCACTGCAGCCTTTTGAATCTTACGAGAGGGTGAGGTACCAAAAGAGCAAGCACTGCAGCCTTGTGAACCCTACGAGAGGGTGAGGTACCAAAAGAGCAAGCACTGCAGCCTTGTGAACCCTACGAGAAGGTGAGGTACCAAAAGAGCAAGCACTGCAGCCTTGTGAACCCTACGAGAGGGTGAAGTACCAAAAGAGCAAGCACTGCAGCCTTGTGAACCCTACGTGAGGTTGAGGTAACAAAAGAGCAAGCACTGCAGCCTTGTGAACCCTACGTGAGGTTGAGGTAACAAAAGAGCAAGCACTGCAGCCTTGTGAACCATACGTGAGGTTGAGGTAACAAAAGAGCAAGTACTGCAGCCTTGTGAACCCTACGAGAGGGTGAGGTAACAAAAGAGCAAGCACTGCAGCCTTGTGAACCCTACGAGAGGGTGAGGTAACAAAAGAGCAAGCACTGCAGCATTGTGAACCCTACGAGAGGGAGAGGTACCAAAAGAATAAGCACTGCAGCCTTTTGAATCTTACGAGAGGGTGAGGTACCAAAAGAGCAAGCACTGCAGCCTTTTGAATCTTACGAGAGGGTGAGGTACCAAAAGAGCAAGCACTGCAGCCTTGTGAACCCTACGAGAGGGTGAGGTAACAAAAGAGCAAGCACTGCAGCCTTGTGAACCCTACGAGAAGGTGAGGTAACAAAAGAGCAAGCACTGCAGCCTTGTGAACCCTACGAGAGGGTGAGGTAATAAAAGAGCAAGCACTGCAGCCTTGTGAACCCTACGAGAGGGTGAGGTAACAAAAGAGCAAGAACTGCAGCCTTGTGAACCCTACGAGAGGGTGAGGTAACAAAAGAGCAAGCACTGCAGCCTTGTGAACCCTACGAGAGGGTGAGGTAACAAAAGAGCAAGCACTGCAGCCTTGTGAACCCTACGAGAGGGTGAGGTAACAAAAGAGCAAGCACTGCAGCCTTGTGAACCCTACGAGAGGGTGAGGTACCAAAAGAATAAGCACTGCAGCCTTTTGAATCTTACGAGAGGGTGAGGTACCAAAAGAGCAAGCACTGCAGCCTTGTGAACCCTACGAGAGGGTGAGGTACCAAAAGAGCAAGCACTGCAGCCTTGTGAACCCTACGAGAAGGTGAGGTACCAAAAGAGCAAGCACTGCAGCCTTGTGAACCCTACGAGAGGGTGAAGTACCAAAAGAGCAAGCACTGCAGCCTTGTGAACCCTACGTGAGGTTGAGGTAACAAAAGAGCAAGCACTGCAGCCTTGTGAACCCTACGTGAGGTTGAGGTAACAAAAGAGCAAGCACTGCAGCCTTGTGAACCATACGTGAGGTTGAGGTAACAAAAGAGCAAGTACTGCAGCCTTGTGAACCCTACGAGAGGGTGAGGTAACAAAAGAGCAAGCACTGCAGCCTTGTGAACCCTACGAGAGGGTGAGGTAACAAAAGAGCAAGCACTGCAGCATTGTGAACCCTACGAGAGGGAGAGGTACCAAAAGAATAAGCACTGCAGCCTTTTGAATCTTACGAGAGGGTGAGGTACCAAAAGAGCAAGCACTGCAGCCTTTTGAATCTTACGAGAGGGTGAGGTACCAAAAGAGCAAGCACTGCAG
This sequence comes from Escarpia spicata, assembly GCA_963995525.1. Classification (NCBI taxonomy): domain Eukaryota; kingdom Metazoa; phylum Annelida; class Polychaeta; order Sabellida; family Siboglinidae; genus Escarpia; species Escarpia spicata. Next base: position 18,506,946 of record OZ023205.1, on the reverse strand, counting down.
CCTTGTGAACCCTACGAGAGGGTGAGGTACCAAAAGAGCAAGCACTGCAGCCTTGTGAACCCTACGAGAAGGTGAGGTACCAAAAGAGCAAGCACTGCAGCCTTGTGAACCCTACGAGAGGGTGAAGTACCAAAAGAGCAAGCACTGCAGCCTTGTGAACCCTACGTGACGTTGAGGTAACAAAAGAGAAAGTACTGCAGCCTTGTGAACCCTACGTGAGGTTGAGGTAACAAAAGAGCAAGCACTGCAGCCTTGTGAACCCTACGTGAGGTTGAGGTAACAAAAGAGCAAGCACTGCAGCCTTGTGAACCCTACGTGAGGTTGAGGTAACAAAAGAGCAAGTACTGCAGCTTTGTGAACCCTACGAGAGGGTGAGGTAACAAAAGAGCAAGTACTGCAGCTTTGTGAACCCTACGAGAGGGTGAGGTAACAAAAGAGCAAGCACTGCAGCCTTGTGAACCCTACGAGAGGGTGAGGTAACAAAAGAGCAAGCACTGCAGCGTTGTGAACCCTACGAGAGGGTGAGGTACCAAAAGAGCAAGCACTGTAGCCTTATGAACCCTACGAGAGGGTGAGGTACCAAAAGAGCAAGCACTGTAGCCTTATGAACCCTACGAGAGGGAGAGGTACCAAAAGAGCAAGCACCTGGCACAAAGATTACTGGGGAGATAAGGTAAATATTATCTGAGATCATGTGAGCCGGCAGGTTTAGTACAAGATTGCGGTGCACACCTGGCAGGTTAATTGAAACTGATGCCGTTAGACTAAGGCAAGTATGCCAACCACATTTCGTGCTAATCACCATGCCGTGACACGTACATTATTTTTTGTGTTCTATGATTAGATTTGGGCTTGCGGTTAACATGTTTAGAGGTCATGCCGTCTAACCATGTCAGCTGTACGATGGCAGTAGTCTGGTTACACGGCTGTTATTGTCATATATTATTCATACAAGTGACACTACAAATGTGGCCACCAACCAAGAGATGTATCCCAAAATCAAGAATGTTATAACCAGCATTGCTGCACCCAAAAGAAGCACACATTGATATCATTGATATAGCAATAAAACTAGTCCGGCTAACATTGTTGTATTATTGTTTTGATTGGGAACTGGTAGAGTCAGAGTGTACGAGTCAGACGTTGACCTACCTATGCCGGCGCCGACGAGGAGCCGACCGAAGAGGAGCAGGTATCGGTCGGTGGCGCAGGCGAGACACAGCGAGCCGGCTGTGAAGATGAGACTGGCGACGAGGATGACGGGCTTGCGGCCGATGGTGTCGTTGAGACTGCCTCCGACCAGGGCGAAGACGGCGGCGGCGGCGATGGTCACACTGACGACGAGCTCCTGCCAGACGTAGCTCAGCAGGAAGGTGTCTCGCAGCAGGATCATCGCCCCCGAGATGACACCGGTGTCGTAGCCGAACAGGAAGCCGCCCATGGCCGAGAAGATGGTGAGGACGTAGACGAAGCGAGGAGTCACCGGCCGTGTCTGCAGCTGGTCGATCCGCAGGGTCGTCGACTCATCGTAGCCCTGTTGGCTGATCGGGGTCGAGGGGTTGCTTCCCGGGGCGCGAGGAGACGTCGCCGTCTCCCCATCGCCCGATTTCGATCCCCGCCGCATACTTGCTGTTAGTGTTCTCTCTAGGCGTCGGTTAACTGTTCAACGGCTGTTGTCAACATATACGCCTCGCATCGTGGGGTCAGTCGGGGATGCGATATGTTTCGATGTTATTATGTAACTGCCTATATTTATAGGACGCCACTGACCGGCGGCTTAATGGCGGTCACGGTCCACAGACCTCAGATGTTGCATTTATCAACAGGCAAGCCGTCACGCACTTCTGCACAAGGCGCTACTCGATGGGGCGGTCCGCAGTCTCGTTGAGCGTCCGACGACCACTACTTGTGGCTACCTCGGCTCCATGGCGGGCGAGCGACTGTGAGGCGCACACGTGTTGCCTACGAGCGACGAGCTCCGCTATCGATCGATTGTCCCCTCGCCTCGCTCTGCTCCGACCGACGACAGGCTGCGGTCGGTCGGTCGGTCGGTCGGTCGCGGGTGGTCGCCTCTGCCGCCGTGTAGGAGGATCGACGTCGGCTGTACTCACGATTACTCCGCGTGCCAACAGCCTCCTCGTTAGCCGTCTTTGATATGGCCGAGTACTTGGATGGATTAATCGCGTATCACTAGACTGTTGATTGCAAGGATGACAATAATTGATGGCGCAGATCGGATGTTGTCTTTGGCGTGGCAGCTGGCACAACAACAACGGCACACGACCAGTAAGAATAAAAGGAGCCTCGTTACGCGTATCCGTCCGATAGTTCTAGAGGACCAATGTATAATATGAGAGATTGCTCGTTACTTGTAGTTATTTTCGTATAATAACATGCACTTGTCACTGGTATATACGCGCGTGTGCACGCACGCGCGCACATTCACGCGCGCGCGAACTCCTGGATAACGCGCCGTTTTTCCTCGGTCACTCCTAACTTCCATATTCATACCTACAAATTATATAGTAGGTCATAATAACATTTTCTTAGTACACAACTAGAAACGTTCGACTCACAATGGACGTTTCAACCTCCTTGGGCGGCCTTCGACTCATCACGAACTGTTCTTCCTCTGCTCGCCATGTGGTTTGGCAATGTTTGTCGAGATTTTCCTTTTCCCTCGAGTGAAACGTCTGGTTGTTATAATTTCAACTTCTTTTTTATGTTCTTCTGGCCTCGTGCCAAATGTTCTCCCACTTTCCCCAATGTACGTGGTCTTGCAGGTCTTGCATGGGACTTGGTATACACAGTCGGTCTTCCACTTTGTCTTTTTGGTGTACTAGTATTTGTCTGAGGTTTATGCACCGGTTCTGTCACTCCTTGGGTGTACGGTAAGGTGACCACACCTCTGGACCTGTCTGTATTCTTCCTATCCTTAGTCTTTCCCTCTGGTTTTGTTGTTGTTCCCTCATTTTCCTTATGGTTCAACTTGGGTACTCGTACTGCTGTAGCGCCTTGATGATGTGCTCCACCACTTTCTTCCTGTCCTCTGCATGGCTCAGTTACGATGTTGTTGCATCTGTCTAGTAACATTTTGATTACACCCAGTTTTTGATGTAGCCGATGGTGTGAACTGAAGTTCAGATACTGGTCGGTGTCGGTCTTCCTCCGATACACTCGGAGTTTGACCGTTCCGTCCTCTTTCCGTACCAGCAGTGTGTCTAGGAACGGCAGTGACCCCTCACTCTCTTCTTCATAGGTGAACTTGATGTTGCCTGTTGTGTCGTTGGTGTTAAGGTGATATTTCATTGGTGTTGAGGTAATTTGTAATTAGTATTAAGGTGATATGTCATTGGTGTTAAAGTGATATGTCAGCCCTTTCTTACGATTTCCATTCCGTCATCCACGTATCGCTTCCATAGTTCCTTCACCGGGAACTGTTCTTCCTTTGCTCGCCACACCACCTGACGAGCAGAGGAAGAACAGTTCCCGATGAAGGCCGCCGAAGGCGGTTGAAATGTCGATTGTGAGTCGAACATTTATAGTAGTGTACTAAGAAAATTGTGTTACTTAATTTGTTTCCACTTGATGAATATTTTCACGGATATAGTAGGTCTGCTAACGCTAGTACTTTAGCTAGTAGTTTAGCTAATATCGCAGCAGCTGTGCTGCGGAGATTTAGACCGTAACGGATATTTAACAAGGCATTTTTAATATGTATGTATCTCCAAAGCCCTTTAGTCGCAAACTACTAAGTCAGAATAAGAGTAACTATTACTTAGACGGGCGTCTACGGTGGCTTGGGCACGTGCAACGTATTCCCAGTGACTGTCTCCATGAGACTACCCTACACGAGTGGCTAACTATAGGCAAATGCAAATGCCCGGTAAGTGTTATAACGTTACAGTCTAGATAGGTATATATTACAAAAGACCATAACACTGACCATTTGCACTGTTCCTGAAGAAAAGACTTGCGATGTAGCTACGGACAACGGAGTGTACCAGACGAACCAGAAGGTCAAGCGTCCTGGTCATTTACAGTCACATCTACAGTAACTGCCGTCTACTGCTCGCTCAGTCGGTGTTCTCTTGCGATGTCCATCGTGGCCCATAATTAAGGTTGCGATGTGTCTGTCTCATTTGTTCTACTTCTAACCACCCGTTTGGCTTCTTCCCACGGGTTCCACCCCAGTTGTGGTGTATATGTTACCCTATATTCTTCGCCGGGTCATCTTCAGGCGATCTAATTTGCATATCCTTTCTGGCTGCCATATTAGATCAAAATAATACATAGGGCTTAATACTGGTATTGCATGAATTGGTCATAGTTAACGGAACAAGTCGTTTTTGCAAAGAAACCGGATACAATCTTTACGGAAATTATCAATATTATAAATCACTAGTCGTTATTTAATCAACGCAATGAACACAAACTGATAGAAAAGTTGCTTTATGTGAAATACTTACATTTTGTTCAACGAAAAAACACGCTGTGACAACCATCGGTATCTTGCAAATTGGTCGTTCTACGATAAGACGCGGCGCATTGTGAAGTTAACCGCACGAGGCCGTTCGTTAACTTTCCTGTGATTAATAATAGTATCAATAATTGCGTGTATGTTTTTTAAACAGTGAAATATTAAGTATATTTCTATCACCATCATCGAATTTTACAATTTGTGATGCGCTAGTTCTACCACCTTGTGCATTATATACTACAAACGTCTCAAAAACTAATTTATGTAAATTTTCTTTCTTTCTTTTAAATTAGTAGGACACTCATATTGTTAGTAAACAATAAGTCTGATCAATGACGTATTTCACGTAATATCCAGTAAGAATTCAAGGCTTACGCTAAAGGGTGACCAGTTTGCGAGTGACCAAACCATGAAAGATAACACGAGCGCTCTAGATGTTCTTTAACAAGATTTAACAAGATTGCCACCCAGAGAATTAACTCTATAGGTAGCAGGTGGACAAGGAAGCCCTTGGCTTATCGAGAGTCCGACCTTTTTATCTATGTGTATCCCGCCCGTCTGAGGTATGTGTCGATTTTATTTTTAAACATATTCACGCTACTAGCACCCACACAATCAGCAGGTAATCTGTTCCATTCATTTACAGTCCTTTGTGAAAATGAAAACTTTCTTATATCCAATCTACTCTGCTCCTTTGCTAATGCAAGATCATGTCCTCTAGTCCTTCTATCTTTCTTAACTGAGAAAAACATATTTCTATCAATATTTTCATAACCCTTCAATATTTTAAACACTTCTATCTGATCTCCTCTCAATCTCCTGGTCTCTAGTGTTGTTAAACCGCATTTTTTAGGCGTATTTCATAACTAAGATCCCTCAGATTTTGTATCATTTTAGTTGCTCTCCTCTGCACTCTTTCTAGCATATCTATGTCCTTCCTGCGATATGGCCTCCACGCTTGAATACAATATTCTAAATGAGGCCTAACTATTGTTTTGTACAGCGGTATTATTAGCTCTTTTTCCTTATACGTTATGTTTCGCCTAATTAATCCAAGGATTTGATTTCCCTTTGAAGCTGCAATTCCGCACTGCTCTGAAATCTTCATATCAGCACTAACGGTTAACCCTAAGTCCTTTTCTTTTACAGTAGTACTTAGTACAGTACCCCCCATTGTATATTCTACCTCTTCGTTCCCATGTCCTATGTGGAGGCATTTACATTTCCCAAAATTGAACATCATTTGCCACTTTTCAGACCATTTGATCAACCTGTCAAGATCATCTTGTAAATGCTGTCTATCTCCATCACTTTTAATCCTTCTAAACACTTTTGTATCATCCGCAAATTTCAACACCTTGCTTGTTATTTCATCATCCAAATCGTTGATGTATATTAAGAATAATATAGGACCTAATACTGATCCCTGTGGTACCCCACTCAATACCGATTTCCAGTTTGAAGCCTCCCCATCAACTACTACACGTTAGTTGTTGTTCTTGCAATGTATACGCTATACCAATAGGTATTACAATACTATAATAATATATGTATAATAGGTATGGCACACGCGTTGGACATTAAAAATGATTCGAGCGCTCGTGCCATGTAGTGAAGATAACTAAACGTTTTCAGAGTGAATTTCGTAGTTCGAAAATAGTCGCTAAGTGACACCACTACTTTTCGATAGCGCGTGTCGGCTACTTCCGGTTAGACATTGGGCCCGCACATTTGAGTTAAAATGGTAAATTCAGTTTAATTTAATTAACAATGATGATTTATATTATTGCGGTGATTGTCATATAAACATTGATTTTGTTACAATTAGTTAAAATCATCTAGTTTATATAGAAAAAGACATTTAAGCTTCTGAAATCCGTAATTATTCTATTATCGCTCACAACTACCAGCAGGTTACATGGTCTAAATCGGGTTTGACTAAAACTAAACGGCGCACGACCACGCATTTCCGCACGACCAGGTAAATTGAGGTAATATAATGTGTTGGTAGATAGTTTGGCCGTTGATGGTATATATATGGTTTGTGTGTGCATTATTAAAATTGTTGAGTCTGTATTTCACCGAGGAGTTACACAGTTTAGTCATTTTTTCTGATCTTCCGGACGAGCATTAATTTCAGTCTTGACACAGTATCGTCACCTGTCATCATTGTGAAGAACATCTGAAATTTTGCGAGCTGCACACACATACCTCCTAAGTGCCACCAACAGCCCGCTTGGGTACCAACATTTTGATGCGTGGTCGTGCGCATTTTAGTCATGCCGTCTAAATCAGTTATTAAACCAACGTTTAGGGTTTAACGATTAGGTAATTAGTGACAAGATTACCCGAGATGTAAGTATCCTGACCGTGCCAGATCCAAAACTCTACTTTCAAGAAGGACTGCTGTCTGTTCACATTTCATAGTTTAGTCGGTTGACTTGTAATAATTAACTGTTTCAGAATTCAGTTTTTTCCAAAATTGCGCTTAGACTCATCCGACACATTTTGCTTGGCAAGCATATGGAATTTAATGTATGATTACGACTTCCATTTTATTTTCGTCATTAAATACATGAAAATATAAGCAGAATTGGGTCATTCCGTGTGAACGCAACCAATGGGCATGGCGCTCATCTCTTACATTTTTTAATGAACCACCTTGCTGAAAGCCTCTGGAAAGATAAACAATAATCCAACATTTGGGTGTTCTAGCTCCAGTAGTTTTCGAGTTACGGCAATTTGAAATTTGGGACTTAGATATTTTGTGACAGCTTCTTAAAAATAAATAGAATTATTCACATTTCACAGGTTAATATCTCTTATACCATTTAACCTGTGTCAATGAAACTTTGTGGAATTGTTCTCTATAATGGATAGATCACATAAATTTATACTTAGAACATAAATACAGTGTATGGTTAATGTATGACATAATTATAAGACACAACAATTATATTATAGTCTCTTGTTAAGTATATATTTTCCAAGAGGTTTGGTTGTAAATACACGAATTGATGAGGGATGATGTCGGATACAAAAATTGTTTTTGTGTGAGCATGTATTTTCATCAACAAACAGGAAATAAGAATGATTATGGGATATAATAATACTAATACTACCTCTATGTGAAGTGTTTCAAACTAACTGAACCACTATCTTGATAGAAAAAGAAAAGAAACAAGTCACTGTCGTTAAAAGCTTTGTGACTCGCGTTATGATACCCAATTTGCGTGACTCGCATTACATGTGACTTGTGTTACACACATTCAATGCCCAATATCACAACCTGTGTACACTAGATATGGATGTTGTTAATATCATTTAGTTAGGCACCTCCTATAGGAGGAGATTTATAATTAGCAGTCTCAAGCTGCCAAGGGTTTCTGTGTAGAATGAAAAATCCCTAATTGTGTGACTTGTGTTACATCTATTTCATCACCCGAGTCTAGAAACCTTTCCCAAAAAACAGAATATACGTGTAATTTCAAAATACATGAGATTAAGGCCTCATGAAATAGTATCAATTAGACAAACCCAGATTGGATATAAAATAGGGCTGCAAAGGGGTAACTGATTATTGATATTTTGGTTGAGTGAATTTTATGAATTCTGTACGTAATGTTTTGAATGGTGCACTCTCACATAATGCAGTGTGCAAACATAAAAATTGTTTTTCTCCGACAACTTTAAGTTATGTCCCACCATAAAAAAAAATTTCTTTGGAAATTCAATAAAAATATTTCAAGAAAATGTTCCATGTTTTCATGGAAATGCCCATATAAATAACACGTCTGAACAAATGATACAGTTGTATGCGCAATATATATATATTTGTGCATTAAAAATAAATTGGTCTTAAAACTTGTTGATTTTCTTCTATTTCAGTTGAGGCGTCAGGCACGTCAGAGGCGGGAGTACATCTATCGCAAGTCAATAGAGGAGAAGGAACGAACCATCCTAGACAAGAAGCAGAAGCTAAAGACAGCTCTAGATGGTAACTTTAATATAATTATTATATATTGAACCAAGACTTATTATTATTATAATAAGTTTTGGTTCAAGTAAGGAATTTAGCACAAGTATATGTTGACATTGTCTCTACTATGAACTATACAATTACTTGGCAATATGATAGCAAACTGTTTATGAGAGCATCAGTTTCATGACCAGTATCTGCTGAAGCTTGGAACATTAGTTATTCTTGAACCTGCTGAAGTGAACAAATATGTGTTTTACACTTGGTATTTTCAAGTGCAGGTCAATGCATTTTTATATATGCCCACAACTTCTTTATTTTCAACAGGATAGAGTTGTGTCTGATGGTGTGGTCTATATATGCATATGCACATGTTTACACAAATTACATATTTTTCAAAGAAATCTATCTTGACCAAATTGATCAACAGAAAATATCAACTTATGAAATTTGATTGCATTTTTGAAAAGCAAATTCCATATACTTTTCAACTAAAGTAATTTCTACATTTCCATATATGTTTGAGGGAGTAAAACATTTCCATATAGTTTTGAGGAAGTAAAACATTTCATGTATTTTTTCGGAAGTAACAACATTTGCATGTATCTGTTAGATAACAAGCAGATTCCGACGAGTCTGCGGAAGGATGCCGTGTCACTGGAGAAAACACTCGACTGGGAGGACGAAGGTGCTGATGGTTGGTGGTATTCTTCTTTGAAACAAACAGAGAGTTTATTGCACTGTTATCAAATAGAAACAGTTGGCCATCTTGCTAAATAACATGGCATTAGAAGCTTATGAACTTCACAAAAATAATACAGACATACAAATGACAATTGGATAGTTGTGCTTCTGGTGCAGCGCTCGGAGGTTCTGGGTTCACGCCTTTAGTAGGTGGCCCAAGGGGTATCATTAGCATTTGTTGTGTGCAACGCGTTGACTGTCCTATAACCAAGCACCATTTCAAAATACCTGATAGTGATCCTTCAAATGAGAAATTGGAAATCAAGGTTTTATCTGCATAAGTATCTATGCAAATGGTCTACCCAAGTATGAGACTGACAGAGAGTATAGAAAATAACACAATTGAGACTATAATCCCTCTACCTATTTGGCACATAAAAAGATATCGGTTCAGATTTAAATATAGCTAATTCAAAACACCATGCCATTTTATATAAAATAAATTAAATGTCTGATGAGCAATGATTTCCTGTATTTGTGGATGTGAAACTACCATTGGTTTCATTGTTTCGGCCACTGTAGACTTTTGACATTGTTTCAGGGATAACGTCAAGTGTAGATGATGAGTACAGGTGGGCTGGAGTGGAAGACCCAAAAATCATGATCACAACATCAAGAGACCCCAGTTCCAGGCTCAAAATGTTTGCAAAGGTTTGTCATGTGCAGTGTGTAGCATCAACTATATTCAAGCCGATGCGTGTGTAACCTATAAATGTTTCTTATGCTACTGTTAGATGATTTGCGTCTCGGGCGCCAAACTTTCAGAGGTTTGTCTGAAACCCTCAGGAACGATCCGTAGTGCTTTGATGTATTTTGAAATTTTTTGGGTGAGGGGTTTATGCGAGATGTTGGAATTTGATGACTGTTCCCAATGCAATGGATGTTTTCTACGATCGTTCATAGTTATGTAAACGTGTTTAGTTCAGAAACCAAGCAACCAAGTTCTTAGTTTGATATTATGTGACATATGACATTACATATACACATGCAGCAGACGGTTTCACTATGTACTTGTAGAGGACTACATAGTAAAACCATCTTCTCTATTTCTGTATGTACCCCCTCTGTCACATATTATCAAACTAAAAACTTGGTTGTTTCTGACCTAACCATAAAGACAATCACCTAACCTTCACATTATGCGTTTTGGAGGATGTTTGCTAGTAACTGTAAATAACTTGATTGTCCACCATTATGACTTGCAGTGACTTGTTTTATAATGGTGGTGCGTTATGGTGTAGTAATCTTAGGCTACTTTGTGTTATAAACTTATAATGGTGGTGCGTTAGGGTGTAGTAATCTTAGGCTACTTTGTGTTATAAACTTATAATGGTGGTGCGTTATGGTGTAGTAATCTTAGGCTACTTTGTGTTATAAACTTATAATGGTGGTGTGTTATGGTGTAGTAATCTTAGGCTACTTTGTGTTATAAACTTATAATGGTGGTGCGTTATGGTGTAGTAATCTTAGGCTACTTTGTGTTATAAACTTATAATGGTGGTGTGTTATGGTGTAGTAATCTTAGGCTACTTTGTGTTATAAACTTATAATGGTGGTGCGTTATGGTGTAGTAATCTTAGGCTACTTTGTGTTATAAACTTATAATGGTGGTGCGTTATGGTGTAGTAATCTTAGGCTACTTTGTGTTATAAACTTATAATGGTGGTGTGTTATGGTGTAGTAATCTTAGGCTACTTTGTGTTATAAACTTATAATGGTGGTGCGTTATGGTGTAGGAAAGTTAGGCTACTTTGATTAACATTTAATAAATTCTTGCATTTGTTTTCTTATCAAAATTTGCAATGCAAACTAAATGTTAAAATAGATGAGATTTTTCTTGAAATTGGTGTTTAGATATTAAAACCATCCATGGTTCCATTTAAGGAGATGCGACTGATCTTCCCAAATTCACAGCGAATCAACCGTGGAAACTACGAGATCAAGCAACTCGTTCAAGCATGTCGTTCGAATGAGGTCACAGACCTGCTGATTGTTTCTGAACATCGGGGGAATCCTGGTGAGAAACGCTTGCGTATATGAGTTGTGTACTTGAGATGAAAAGTGCCCTGAATTCTTTGAAAACCAGTCTTCATAGTTGATAAACATATTAAATAAAATCAGACATTTAAAATGTTTGCACCAATTAGATTGTCAGAACTATTAGCCACGTTGGTGTGTTTAAGTCATGTGATCTATCTACACCAATCGAAACATCAGAGCCTTATTTGTCTGTTTCAGATGGTCTAATTGTGTGTCATCTGCCCTATGGACCGACAGCTTATTTCACCCTCGCCAACACAGTGATGAGACATGACATCCCAGACGTCGGCAAGATGTCTGAGGCTTATCCACATCTCATCTTCAACAACCTCTCGTCAAAGCTGGGACAAAGGGTTGGTAACTGGGACAGAGGGTTGGTAGCTGGGAAATAGGGTTTGGTAGCTGGGACAGAGGGTCGGTAGCTGGAACAGAGGGTTGGTAGCTGGGACAGAGGGTCAGTAGTCTAAGTTGTTGTTATGCGATGACACATACTGTGATGTCATCTTTACTCTTTGGATCTTCTCACATGTACGTTCACTTAGGAGGCCCACTTGACCCCTTGCTGACCTCCTGGATGTTGACCCCTTGCTGGCCTCCTGGATGTTGACCCCTTGCTGACCTCCTGGATGTTGACCCATTGTTGGCCTCCTGGATGTTACACCTTGCTGGCCTCCTGGATGTTGACCCCTTGCTGGCCTTCTGGATGTTACACCTTGCTGGCCTCCTGGATGTTACACCTTGCTGGCCTCCTGGATGTTGACACCTTGCTGGCCTCCTGGATGTTATACCTTGCTGGCCTCCTGGATGTTATACCTTGCTGGCCTCCTGGATGTTATACCTTGCTGGCCTCCTGGATGTTAGACCTTGCTGGCCTCCTGGATGTTACACCTTGCTGGCCTCCTGGATGTTACACCTTGCTGGCCTCCTGGATGTTACACCTTGCTGGCCTCCTGGATGTTACACCTTGCTGGCCTCCTGGATGTTACACCTTGCTGGCCTCCTGGATGTTGACACCTTGCTGGCCTCCTGGATGTTATACCTTGCTGGCCTCCTGGATGTTATACCTTGCTGGCCTCCTGGATGTTATACCTTGCTGGCCTCCTGGATGTTATACCTTGCTGGCCTCCTGGATGTTACACCTTGCTGGCCTCCTGGATGTTGACACCTTGCTGGCCTCCTGGATGTTACACCTTGCTGGCCTCCTGGATGTTACACCTTGCTGGCCTCCTGGATGTTGACACCTTGCTGGCCTCCTGGATGTTATACCTTGCTGGCCTCCTGGATGTTATACCTTGCTGGCCTCCTGGATGTTATACCTTGCTGGCCTCCTGGATGTTATACCTTGCTGGCCTCCTGGATGTTACACCTTGCTGGCCTCCTGGATGTTACACCTTGCTGGCTTCCTGGATGTTACACCTTGCTGGCCTTCTGGATGTTATACCTTGCTGGCCTCCTGGATGTTACACCTTGCTGGCCTCCTGGATGTTACACCTTGCTGGCCTCCTGGATGTTACACCTCACTGGCCTCCTGGATGTTGACCCCTTGCTGGCCTCCTGGATGTTGACCCCTTGCTGGCCTCCTGTATGTTGACCCCTTGCTGGCCTCCTGGATGTTACACCTTGCTGGCCTCCTGGATATTACTTATTACACCTTGCTGGCCTCCTGGATGTTATACCTTGCTGGCCTCCTGGATGTTATACCTCGCTGGCCTCCTGGATGTTACACCTCGCTGGCCTCCTGGATGTTACACCTTGCTGGCCTCCTGGATGTTACACCTTGCTGGCCTCCTGGATGTTACACCTTGCTGGCCTCCTGGATGTTATACCTTGCTGGCCTCCTGGATGTTATACCTTGCTGGCCTCCTGGATGTTACACCTTGCTGGCCTCCTGGATGTTACACGTTGCTGGCCTCCTGGATGTTACACCTTGCTGGCCTCCTGGATGTTATACCTTGCTGGCCTCCTGGATGTTACACCTTGCTGGCCTCCTGGATGTTACACCTTGCTGGCCTCCTGGATGTTACACCTTGCTGGCCTCCTGGATGTTACATCTTGCTGGCCTCCTGGATGTTACACATTGCTGGCCTCCTGGATGTTATACCTTGCTGGCCTCCTGGATGTTATACCTTGCTGGCCTCCTGGATGTTATACCTTGCTGGCCTCCTGGATGTTACCCCTTGCTGGCCTCCTGGATGTTACACCTTGCTGGCCTCCTGGATGTTACTCCTTGCTGGCCTCCTGGATGTTACACCTTGCTGGCCTCCTGGATATTAGTTATTACACCTTGCTGGCCTCCTGGATGTTACACCTTGCTCTATTTATAGACAACTACTTTGGAAATCCAATATAATTCCTGATCTTGTCTCTCCATCTCTTTAGTGGTCTTCCACTCTTCCGATGTCATTTAAAATCTTGCTTGAAAGTTTGACATCAAGGTTTTCTCCTGGAATATTACAAATCTGCCCAAACCAGTACAGTTTTGTGTGTCTCATTACAAGCAAGCACTCGGGGATCATGTATGCTACTAGAATTACCATTTACCAACATGTAGACACATTAGATGTTATGATCGTTATGTTTACAATATTCAGAGTGTACTATTCCAGAGATTTGTCCTCAACATATGTCTATTTGGATGAGTTGAGGCAGTTGTACTGTCGTGTGTAGTGATATTTGTTAAGGCACACATGATAAGTGTGACACTTCTCTGAATCAACAATAGACCAGTATTGATGTATCAACAGGTAGCATAGTGGTTAGGGCATTCGGCTCTCTTGTTGCTGTTTCAAACCTTGGGCATGTGTTCACTTCATGTTGCTCCAGTTCTCTCAACTCTATGTACCTGGCTACAGAAAGTGGTGGATGTTTGTGTATGAATAGTCTTTGCGCAGTAATTGCAGTATGGCTAATTGCTTCCCAGAGAAGTCGAGATGGTGTTAAGTTGAACAGGTATGCTGGGGAGTTAAGCTCTGAGCAAACTCAAGGACTGGATGTAGTGCTATATAAGAACTTACTTTTTACAATGTCTCGTACAGTGTACGTAGTCAACACACCCATCAACATTACACCTGCCAGCCATCATTGTGCAATGGTAAGCACCTCCATTATGTTGTTAATAAAGAAAGACGTGTCAATGTTTGCAGGTAACAAACATCCTCAAGTATCTGTTTCCTGTGCCGAAGGAGGACACACGACGCGTCATCACATTTGCAAATGAAGAGGACTACATATCGTTCAGGTGAATGTCTAAATCTAGTCTTCCCATCCTCATTGTGTCCCCTTACAGTGTCGCTGTATTTCGCTACTGTTATTTTCTTTGGCATAATTTGATTTATAAAACACAATGTATAAGTTTCATTAATGTAGCTTAAATGAACTCTAAATAACAAGTGATTTAATGATTTGTATTTTCAACTAGATTTGTTCATGTCTCGTAGCTCATTCTAGCCATGTTGGATGAGAACAACTATCTCCCTGTTGTAGACATCACATTTACAAGAAGGTAGAGAAGAGTATAGAACTCACAGAAGTTGGACCCAGATTTGAAATGAAATGTAAGTAGTGTGGGCATTAAAGATGCCGACAACTTTACTTGTGACAGTGTTAGTTTTTGATAGAGGTTTTCCTAGTTTCTGACACTGGTGAACACTCGTTGAAGTGACACTCTCCTATGACAGAAGGTCAACTACAGAGCCACCACATTTCAACTGAATTTTCAAAACTCGTACGATACCGAAGCTGCAAAAAAAATGTAATCTGAAATCTCTAAGTTGTTGTTTTCTTACGTACACCAGGTTTGCAATATTTAAATGTATTTTGTTCTTTACATAAAAATGACAGATGTGCAGCAATTTCTTAGCAAAGTTGTCAGTTTTCAAGTGAACATTTTTGTTTAGAATTTACTGGATGCTGTTTCATTAGGTTTTGCCCTGACATCTTTGCAACAAGTAGAGGCAGAAAAAAGAAACTACAACAGCGTCATTCAGACCTGGGGCTGAAGTACTCGGTACTCATGTACTCGAGTACATTTTTGAAGTACTCGTACTCATGATACTTACGGGTCATGGACTCGTACTCGTACTCATGATACTTACGGGTCATGGACTCGTACTCGTACTCATTGTACTCAGATTTTACGAGTACATCTGAGTACTTTCTCAATATGTACTGGGGAAAATAAATATATTTGGTTATAAAATGAAACTTTCCTGAAATATTTAAATGTTCAACTATTTTTTAAATACTTTTTTATTTCTGATAGTATACAACCTTACCATCCCTACACATCCCAGTACATCCTCATTCTCTGGTAACAATTACTATTATACTCAAACATGGCAACAGGCAGCATCTTTTCCCAGTCAGAAACACCCTGTTAAGCAAACAATAATTGTAGGCTAGCAGTTCAGGCCATAAACCTGTTTTTTTTTAATTAAGCCATAAAGAGTCAATTAGCAGTTAACCCACCAGTTAGACAGGAAATGCCTTTGATGTAGTATGGAGACCATGCCACTTGGCACTGGCTGACAGTGCTAACTGCTAAGAACAGTCTTCCTCTGTAGAAGTAAGGTGGCTCAAGTCAGGCTAGCAGCCTGGCTAAAAAGTCCAAAGGGGATGCTGAGCCTGTTATGTGGACATGTGCTAACTCTCTCAACAACTAGTAGTCTACGATCAGAAAATATAAATTAAACTTATAACATCAGCAGATGAACGTAAGGTGAACGAATACCTCAATCAGCCATGTACAGATTGTCACAGTGACCCACTGCAGTTCTGAGTTTTCCAACTCTGGCTCAGTTGGTCCCTCACCATCTCAGCATTCCAGCCTCATCAGCCCCAGTTGAAAGGGTATTTAGCATAGCGGAGAAAGTATTCTGCCCTGAACAGTGCAGCCTGAAAGACTCAACCAGTGAACAACTCATGTTCATTCGGGCAATGGCAAATAGATGATAAGATCATAGGATGCCACTGAAATGAATGCCAATGAAGTGAATTTCATTGTTGATGAAATAGTTTTTTTTAGTTTTCCTCATAAAAAAATGTATCAACTGCCATTACATATTCACTTGTGCTGAGTTATATAAATTATATTAATTAATAATAAAAAACGTTATTATTTAATATTTAGATTTTTTTAATGTACTCGTACTTTTACTCGTACCTGTGAGAATGTACTCGTACTTGTACTCGTACTCAGCTTTTAGCAGTGTACTCGTACTTATCCATCATCAAAGTACTCATACTCGTACTCATAAAATGTACTCGGCCACAGGTCTGGCGTCATTCACATATTCAATTATTCAGTATTCGCTACTCAATAGTTACATTATCACAGTAGTTTTGCAACAGTAGTACAGCTACCGCGATACTGTTGTAGTCATACGCTATTCTCTGTGATAACTTCTAGTCTGACTACCGGTACTGTTAAAAGTCCCTAAACATAACCTTAAATCTGTTGGTGAGCGCTCTTTCACTTTCATTGCACCCACTGTTTGGAATTCACTGCCTGTCAGTCTGCGGAATTTCCCTACTCTGTCCAGTCTAGGTGGTCCGTGCTTTCTGCGTATACTTGTATAATCTATGTTTTGTTATATATATATATGTGTATCAATGATATATGCTATGGCACCAAGTTTTTTGTGTACAATGATTTGCAGTATATTAGAGTTATTTATAATAATTATTAATTACAAACGTGTGTTTGTAGTGTACCAGATCATCCTCGGGACACTGGACATGAAGGACAGTGCAGACATTGAGTGGGTCTACCGACCCTACATGAACACAGCCAAGAAGAGACGATTCCTTGCCGTCGACTAGCACAGTATCTAGGGGGGTAGGGTTGATTAAAATGTGAATTATGTCATCTTGATTTGTGTTCGTCTGTATTTGTTCAGCCCCTGATGAGCTTGATTTAACGTTATTTTTTGGATAGTTTTCAATTACTCGTGTAGAAAGTACGAAAAATATCACATAATTTGTTGAACAAAAACATTTTATTGTTTCTTCCTATCTTAAATACTATATTCTGTTCCACACATGCACAACAGAAGTGATACTGATATACAACAACTCGGCTATCATACAGTTAGACATGTGCTTTAGACCTGTGAACTAGCACTTAATCTCAATTTGTATACCCTATAAACATACTTCATGTAGACCTACACCTTCACACACGGAATGTCTTCACTTTACTCAACTAGCTTCCTACTCCATTTTCATTAATCTAGTCAACCGTCTTCCTTGGATATCACACGTGGATACCAACTATCTGTTTCCATAAATCCTGTACTTCCTTCTTATTTTTTTCCCAGAACCATGCTGGGATATATCAGGGATTAAAACCAACTTGCATTCATAGGTTTAGGACACATTTAGTAGCAACATTTTGACAACATACTAGAAACGGTTTATGTAAGTTGCCATACTTGCAACATGTCAAGCAAAACAAATGTATATGCGGTTTGGCACTGTTCACAAAGTGTCGCTTAAAATAATAAACTTTGTGCTCCACTCTAAGGATTTCCAATGTCTACGGTGACTACACACCACACCGTATGCAAGACAAGTGTGTGGGGTGGGGGTGTCATTTATCCACATTTGTCCATGCTGTCAGACACAACTTACCTACATCTTGTGGGTATACTAGTCCCCATCAGACACAGATTTGATTAACAATTTTCTTAAATTTGTCATCTTCTGGGGACATAGACCGCAAAATTTCAGCAGCAAGACACAAGAAAATGTATCTTTTCTAACGGTTCTAACCCTGCAAGCTCAGCTCATAGTTGTCTTATCATTAAATCAGTAAATTGGCAATGTGATGGAAACGTACCACTTTGTAGCGTCACACATGTCACATGATCTGTCTGCACCAATCAGGATACAACAATTATCAACATTTCAATCGTGATCTGTCTGAACCAATCAGGATACAACAATTATCAGCGTTTCAACCATGTGATCTGTCTGAACCAATCAGACAACACCACAACTATGTGATGCACGTAGTGGAAACAGAACATGTGATTCAGTCAATAGGATAGTGCATGTTGCACTAGTGATATCCTGTTCCCGAGACTGTGGCATTTTTTAACACAAGGGCACTACAACAATGTGTATATATATGTTTACAACACGTGCAAGTTAATTGGCTTGACACACACTAATAACTTGACATCTACTTATCTACACAGTGAGTCTTGGATAAATTAATTAAACTTTACTCAAACAAGTTCTTTACAAGTTATAACAAGGTATGAATGTTTGATATATAATCAATACAATGTCTTCTAATGTCTAATAGTAACTAGACAACTTATCACTGCTATGTATCATTAGATATCTATGTATTATTACAATGACTCCCTGGTAGCATGATCAACACACTTTCTTATACTGTACAGATAGATTTATGACGTCACTTAATTACAGTTTTCCATAAATATTGCTCCCACTGGTTTTCCCCAAACAGTAATTTCCAGACCATCGTATTTTAGCCTGTAATATAACTTCATTTCTCATTTGCCCCTCAACAAGTAGCCATTGGGCATGTTTCTGTGATGTACACATTCTAACAAAACTGTTCCATCAAGACCAGTCAGACCTTTCACAGAAGTTGAGAACACATTAACGGCTAAGCAACCTTGTTAAACACAATGGCAAAATATATGGTAAAACTATTCATCAACTCGGTAGAATATATTGGATTCTTGTGTGAGCAAGTCTGAATCCTGTGCTTAAAGATTAGTGACAAATCCTTCCAGGTGAAAATACAAGTTGACCAAGCTTGACTGCAATCAGCTGATTATCACTACACCTGGATATTTCTGCAGTTGATTATTAATTGCATTCAGTCCGTCCCTTCAAAGCTCTAGAAGTCAGGCTGTGAAGGTGATTTCTTGAGTTGTGTTTTGCTGAATCCAGTGATGGAGTCAAGCAGTGCTCCACGCTCAGTGCCACAAGAGCCGTTCACTGCCGGTGGAGTGAGAGGTGACGAGTCACCAGGGGGCGCTGCAACATGCGATGAAACCGTAAAATGCCTCGCAAAAATAATAATGTTAACAACATGTAATTATGTGATCAAGTTGCACTGAAAGTATTTTTAGTTAAACACTTTCTCTAAAACAAATTCACAGAGGCATAAAATTGAATTTTGGTGACACACACTGGTTAGCGATTACTGATTCAAATATTGGGTTCTACCATAGGAACATATTAATTTTTTTATATAATGTTAACAACATTTAATTACATATTTTCATTATCTGGTGTTTTCAACTTCCAAAATTCGATCTGGATGCAATTTTTTTATGTTTCTTTAAACCAATGTTGTCAGTGAATGTATTCGTAGTTAAACACTGTCTCTACCAAATTCATGGAGGTATAAAATGTAATTTATTTTGTATGTTGTGTAAATTGCTTTCTACTGTAACTAATATTTAATCAATATCTACAAAACACATGCAAAGTAGACAAGTATTAGTTACACCGTTGGAATATAACCATGCATCAAACCACTGATGTCATACTATCTATCAACAGTCAGTTGAACAACCATACTACTTGATTATCAACACCTATATTATGGTTGTTTATTTATATATCCTCGGCAATGTTAAAACACACTGTTGTTTGTTATATTGTTACAAAACTATACCATCTTCAATGGTGTATAAATCATCAAACAATTCCATGTGGCTTTTGACCATAACCTTAGAGAGTAGACACCATTCTAGGTATCTGCATAACTATATTTGCAACTATTTACTAGGATTATACTATAAAAGTAAATTACGTCGGGTGATGTTAGTAAATATAACCGTTTCATTGCAGTCAATATTGTGATGATATTAAAGAAATGCCATGCTGTTTTACAACAAACACGTTCTAAACTTGTGTCGACATTTCAGAATTTCCTGATGGGATGACAATTTTCGATGTATTTCCAGGTACATGATTTTCAGGTAACAGTGTAAATCACTTTCACTAACATATGTATTAAGAATCACCAAGGCGACAATGGTGAACTTACGCTTTTTGTTAATGTTACAATTTCTGGTTTATTTTTGCTGTTGAATGCACACAAATATAAGCATCAGTGACACAACAGCAACTGAACTCCTTCCGTTTGTAATGTTCAATTTTATTGGAGTTACTACTGTTGATAGGTTTTGCATGAAAGGGACGACACAGTTCCACTGAGAGTTAATATATTTATATAGAGATAACAGGAACAGTTCCACAGCTATAATTGCAATTGGAGAGTAACTATGACAACACTAGCAGTACTAGACCACCAACAGACACCCCCAGTTATACAATCTTAACACTACGGATACAACATGCACTTCACAACATTGAATAAAACTGCAGACATATCTATAGATTTTTTTAATGCTGTCTTCAAAAATGCTAAATTCTCCTTAACACTAATTTTTATGAAAATATAGATGGAAAGAACATCACAATCAATTTAAAACACAACTGAAAGAACAGCTATAATATAACAAAAATGGGCCTAGAGGCCCTGAAGTCCTTTGAAGTCGGACAAATTGTAACATTGTTTTCTTACATTCTTGTAAAGGTTGGGTAGGGTGCCTTACACGGTTTCAAAAATTATGACTGCTACAAAAATTGGCGAAGTTATGGAGCAGTGAACATGGTAAGGGTCAAAAAGTGAAAATGAAGAAAACGGCTGTTGAAGTTTTATATTATATATGCAAATGGATCGCATGGCATTCAAATGTGGCACACAGTATGCATGTCATGTTGCAATGATACACTGGAAGTACAAATGTGCTGCTACAAAAACTTATCACGTTAAGCCAGATTATGTCTTTATGTGTAAAACCAAGAGGACAGATTGATAATGTTATGAATGAATACTTAAAAACAGCCCCACAGAACTAATTATAGTTATTGTTAAGATGTTTAACTTAGTTCTATTATCTGACATTGTGCCAACAGATTGGTGTATTGGGATCATTAAGCCTATATATACAAACATAGCAGCAGACATTGGGACAGTGTGACTACCGGTACTGCCTGGCTAAATGGATGCAATGGTGCTTTGAAGTTAGTTCTTCTGCCAACTATCCTTTTCACACAAGCCTATAGGTTTAGTGGCTGCCAGCACACTACTGAGTCAAAACTACCATGAAGGTGTGAAAAACGTCCTGATGTATTTGAACTTGAGCCACTAATTAACTGTCCACCAAGCAGTAGTAGAGCAGTTTTATAATAATAATAATCCACAAGTTAAGTGGCAGTGATCTTCCTTTTATCATTCATGTGAAGTTTATTGGGAGAAGGGCGGACAAATGGTTATCATACGTTATATATTAAATTAATACTGTTTTTATTGTACATTTTTGTTTTTACAAGTCTCATAACTCTTTTTGAGTGGTCTTTGTATACAGTGCTAACTTTGAATGTAATATATTTATTTGTTTTGTATTTTAATGCATGTATACGTGGAGTGAGACTCTAATAAAATACTACTACTACTACTACTACTACTACTACTACGTAGACAGGTACAGAAAGAAACTGACATTTTCTATAAAAAGAACACGTTTGCCTATCAATGGCATGTATTTCCTATTGTTGCTGTTTCTGCCGGGAAGAAACAGTTTCTGCCCAGCATAAATCAAACAACCCTGTAGGTAATTATTAATCAAATGTTTTTTTGGTGAATCATAGTTACAGATCATTAAAGGTTATGATGGAAGTAAAATGTTGACATGTTTACTGTTCACTTATTGCACCACGTCTTGCATTTAGAGGAATAATTATATTAGAAAATGATGAAAAAGATGAGAAACCAGGAATTACTTTTCTGTGGCCTCAGAATAACTAATTTCACAAACTTCCTGCTTATATAAAACAACTGCATAAAAATAGATATCCATGCAAGACACAGACTCCGCATGTGACAGATGTTTTGGGAAGGGGAATAGTGTTCTGTTTCTGGCACAATACACAAAATCTACTGTTAGGCGATAGTCTCAAGGGCCCTTCTCAAAACCACATCACTAGATAGTGTAAACATTTTGCATTTTGGGGGGCTGTGTCGGCCTTCTTCTCATGTGAGGTAGAGTTACCACAAAGAGAAAACTTGTCTCCTTTGTTATCTGCTATTTACTTGAATGATTTTGAACACCGTTAGTCATAATTATAAGGGACTTGACATGGCAGCTGGTGAAATTTACAACAACCTTAGTGATGATGATGTAGACATTTTCTTGCAAATGTATGTTCTACTATATGCTGATAATACTAGAATAATTCAATCAAATACAGATTTCTTGTATATAGCGGAACTATGTCAACTCTTCTAATGGTTGACATTTGGTTGTTTCAGGATGACCCCTTCGTATGTAGGCACAACTGTCCATGGGTCTAGTGGGCCCTGCCTATTGACACAAGCCTCTGCCAATGACCAATTACAGATTAGTCACAGTTCCGGTCAGGCAGGCACAGTGAGGTGTGACAGATGTTGTAGGAAAAGGGATTAGTTGAACAAAAGGAATGTAAGCATGATAGATCTGCTGGTGCAGCAGACAATTTAGTTAGCAAATTTAGCATTTTAGGGGACCTTTGGTGCCCTTAGAATGATTCAATCAAATACAGATTTCTTGTGTACATTTGTGCTGCCACATGAAATGTCTATGCAAAATTAGAGAAAAAGTTAATGAAGAGTTTTTGAAAAAATTGGGCAAAATGTGAAAATTTACAACTTTTGGGGGGGCAATAGGTGCCCTTAGAATGATTCAATCAAATACAGATTTCTTGCGTACAGTGACACTACCACATGAAATGTATATGCAAAATTAGAGAAAAAGTTGCTGAACAGTTTTTGAAAAAAATAGGCAAAAGGTAACATTTTTACCAGTTTTGGGGCCCTCGGAGGCCCTAGGGAACCCTTAGAATGATTCAATCAAATACAGATTTCTCGTGCAGTGCCCTAAGATATGTTTATGCAAAATTAGAGAAAAAGTTGCTGAACAGTTTCTGAGATACGGCAGCCAACGACGGATGTTGCACGGCAGACGCAGAGTGATGGCAATAGACCGTTGGACCTTCGGCCCAAAGGACTAAAAATGGAAAAGCTCAGCCAATCAGCAATATCCTGACAACATGGTGTGAATTTTGAAATGCAACTTTTGGGGTGAAAACCAGGCCCTGCAAGATAAGATAATTTTATACGCAAGGCCATGCATACCTGTTCAAATGCAACAGACCAATCAATAAGCCATGCCAAAAGTATTGTAATTATACATTGTAAAGTATTATGCCTCTTACACAACCACAAAAAAGTAACCACATGCCAAGTATACCATATGCATGCATATTATAAATATTTCAAATGTTAATCGTACAAAGTCATCTTATACATAAAACAATTACAGTGCATATAGTACTGTATGAATTACATTGTCGCATTTTGGCCATCCAACTGTGTTGTAATTAACCACGTTGAACAAGCTGAACGCATTTTAATAATGAACAGTGCCTCTTGCAAAGTGTATCGGTATCAGCCGTAACATTTAAAAAGTATATCAATAAAGGGAGGGTGCCTGTTCGGTTTTATTGTAAAACCATCTTACAGAATATAAATCGTGTGTATTCCCTCACTCTGAATGCCCAAATATGTTTGAACAAAACAGAAACAACTTTTGAACTGAAAAAAAAAAAAAAAACTTGTGACCAGATGGGGGAGAGCTTCTAATGTCAATACGCTGTTATCATGCCTTCAAAAGGCATACTGTGCAACATGATTTTACGATAAGAATAAATAGAAAAACTCCTTAAGCACTCTTTGTCAGTGAAGATGTCATAACAAAACAGTTTGTACAACATAATGCGAATGTTTGTAATAACAACAACAGACTTTGAACTTTGTGTTTTTGAGATCTTCAAACTGGAGTCCCCAGCTACATCACTGATCGCTGCTGACCGAAACTGGCCACCACATTACACACTGGACACTCCAACACCCACTGCACTACCCATTACACTGTCCACTACAGACCTCAACATTACGGCTCATTTTGTTCGTTAGGAGAGTTGGTTACCAACTTGTCTGATGAAAAATATTCTCATGTCAGAACCACTGAAATCTGGA
This sequence comes from Escarpia spicata, assembly GCA_963995525.1. Classification (NCBI taxonomy): domain Eukaryota; kingdom Metazoa; phylum Annelida; class Polychaeta; order Sabellida; family Siboglinidae; genus Escarpia; species Escarpia spicata. The sequence goes on along the minus strand of OZ023205.1, from coordinate 18,482,571 downwards.
AATCTGCATTTTATTTCTTGTGTTTTGTTGAGGCTCAGAAAATAGATGTATATTATATATATATATGTAATATACATATATATATATAATATACATATATATATATTATATGTCATCCAAGTTTTTCCATGCTAAAACACATTATGAAAGGAAAGTCAAATCAGCCATAATTTATCAATAGTTACTTACATCGTGGACATATATTCAAATTTGCTGGACATGAGAATACTGGTCAAGCAGAGATTAGTTCCAGAAAAAAAATTTGCACATAAAATATCTTTCTAACAAGGTAACATTAACATATCTTCTTAAATAGTGTAAAATCCTTAATGTCGAGGTCTGAATTGAGAGAAACGGTGGGCCCACATTCTCATCAAGTCTCATAAAATACGTACGTGGCTAATCCAAATAGTGTCCTTAAGTAAAAGATACAGATTTGTAACTTGTGAGAATATAGGCCCAGATGACTAAGTAACTATTGCGGACTGGTAACAACTACGAGCACAACTCACCGTCACTCGTCACTGTCTGCAACACAGCAGCACATCTACTGTTTCAACATTCACTACTTCAAATGTTCAACAAATAGACAAACCCATTAATGAATATCATATGCCTTTACCCCATCATTAAGTTTCAGGAAAGAAAATACATGACGATGACAATACCAAGGTTCTTGCTCAGTCAAACATGTCAATGTCCCTTAAAGTTGCATTTTGAGTGAAACTACCATTTTGTACAACATGAAAAATATTTACTTATTTGATTATACTTGTTGCCATACAGTATATAGCATTTTGTCAGTTGATGCTATTTAATAAATTATGCTTTTGCAAAATTGCGGTGATCATGTCCAGTCAGCAGAATAATAAGCGTATGGAACGCGGATATAATTTTCCATCCATTTTATCTGAAAATTGCATATTATGTGAAAACAGTTTATATGGATTTGACATCCTCACAAGCCAGGGCTGCTTGCCATGCAAAACTAACCCTGGCAGATCTCCTATGCAAAGTGCAAAAGTTAGCGGAGTCAAACTAGTAATTGACTTCGCCAGTCGCGACTGCATCACCCGTGAGAACAGCGCAAATACCCGCCCCAACGACTTCTGGGAATCCCAATATACAATGACCCGTTCGCCCATTAGCACGAGCAGCTGAGTGGTATTGTGTATTCGAATAATTGCTTTTACTTCCTAAACATTGCATGTAACACGAGCCACGATTGGTTGAAATTAGTTTTATTACGACCACCTGACTTGCCGCCACCCACTGATCTAGTGAGCGATTTCATAGGCTAAGCTTAAATTCAGAGTTTCGCAAAGTGATCAGCCAGGGGGTACTGCTGGCTGGCACTGCCATAATCAGCAGCAGCTACCCCTGGCGTGAGGATGGGAGTTGATATATAATGAATGGCACATCTTAATTCACTGGAAATTTGTATTTAAAAAATGAAGAATCTCAGAATGCAATTTTAAGGGTATGGAGTGGGCAGTGGACTAATTACCACACCACCTTGAACTGACTAGTGTGCATACAGGGCAACCGAGTTCATATTACACATATGCATGAAGATGTATTGTAGAACTTGTAACAGCACATACCTGGGGGTGTGAGCCTGGTTGCTTCTGGTGGTGACTCGTGAACTGTCGGTGTGACGGGTGTTGTCGGCTCTTCGGCTGATTGGCCATTCATTTGTGAGCTGAGTCGTTTCTGTCAGAGGATAAACCGATGAACTCTCACTAAGCTGGCACAAGAACAATGTCGTTCTACTTGAGTAAAAGTACATATAGCTGGGTAAAAGGTTAAGTTCTTATACAGTGTGGTATCTAGTAATGAAGACTGGTCAAAGCACATTACACTTTACTCCAGGCAGACCTGTTCAACCGAACACCGTCTCAGCCTGTCTGGGAAGCATTTAGCCATGCTGCAGTTACCACATGAAGATAAACTTGTACACAAATGTCCACCACTGTCTACAACTGAGTGAACTGGGATACCGCAGAGTGAACGAACTAGGCCAAGATATGAAATGGCAACAAAACAATTCAAAACCAGAATCTTTTGATTGAGTTCGATGCAGTAAAAAATTAACACATAATTCTACAAAACTAACACATAATTATACTTTTTTATAAGTAAAGGAACACCTAAAAATTGTATTCCAGTAAATATTTCTACTCGAGCAAAGTAACAAAATAAATACACAGGTATTTAACTGCATAATGAATGAATTCTACATCAACAAATGTATCGGAAACATCCTCAAAATCAGTTCAGCCCTGGGCCTAGTCCCGGCCTACTCTAAAGTAAAGAGGAACAACTCCCAATTACATAACAGTTCTGTACTCATGGCAACGTATGCAGCAGTTCATCATAAGACAGGCTGATGACGGACGTTTAATTATACATCGATGTGTAGCCTGTAGAAGTATTCTCTTTGTTCATGTTGCAGCCGTTATAGTCATCGATGCGATATCGATAAACAAAATGGCTGCCAAACCTAGTGAAACCAATGTTGTGTGTTGTCAAACATTGATGTCGACAGCTGTACACTTCTTGCCATGTGAGTCTAACCAAATCACTACATAGCAAAAGCACTGGGATTTACTTACAATTTTATTGCGTTTCCTTTTCTTTTTTTCCTCCTCTGACATGTGGAAGGCCTGAGCCTTCGACAACCTCTCACACTTGTGGATCTGTTGACAGACATTACTTCTACCATCAACACAAACACAGGTCCTACTTGAGAACATCAAATCAGGAGAATATATTAATAGAAACGTTCTTTATAAATCGACCTTGTATAATCCTCACTTATTAACATCATGTTTTTGATACGTGAATAAACATGCTGAATGGGTACTGCAGGCCAAACTGTACTTAGTAAACAGCAGCTACAGCAGAGGCAGTGGGGCTACCTGCAGATTCCTGGAATTGCTTTTTGCGCAAAAGGTTCTCCTAATGAAGACCAGCTAAAACATCAAGTGGAACAAAGTCCAACTGATCCATGGAACTCGCATACATTTGTGGTAGCAATACATTAGGGGTAGTCTAATGCCACTACCAGCAAGAGGATCATTCTGGCTAACAGATCAAACAAGGTTACTTTAACACAACTATAAAAGTTAACTAACTTCAAAGTTTTGACAAATATCACTTACCCTTTATACAAAAGCTAGAAGTGGGTAACGGTGCTGGTTGAATTACGTGGAAATCAGAGCTACTTATGCACTAAAATGGTCATAAAGAAATCAATAGATTTTTTCAAATTTTTAATGAAACTAGAACCACAATTTATTAAATCTGAAGAGGATAACATTTGATGTGGCACCCACCAGTTTCTGTTCATCACACAGTCGCTGTTCCATCTGTTGTTTCGCCGTCTTCAACGCTTCCTTCAGTTTACTTGGGATCTTCATCTGAGGCTTCTCACTAGGTGGCAGCACGACATTGCGGAAAAGCCTACAAGTGTATCGAACATGCACATATTATGTGTCAGCAACATGGTATCACTATTTCATCGTGGGAATGATACAATGTGAACAAGAGTCTCTTAGACCCTTAGTGTAAGAAAGTGTAGCCATCACATTTTTGTACATTACTGTACATACAAGCACATGAATATTAAAAACTGTATTACTTCAACATTTGTACTTATGGCTATAAGCAGCTACTTCTTCTGAAGCGTTTTTTATTTCATGAAAATCTGACAATTAATGACAAAGATATTAAGTTATAAAGATACCTGCCCCAGGCGTTTTCGTTGGAACGGCGTGCTTGGAAATTAACACAGAAAGAATAGGATCACTCTATTCACCTGATGTATGCTAAATCACTATTTGAGCTCATTTTTCAAATTTAGTAGACATACATAATTTGACATGCCAAATCTATTACTTGTATTTTCGCCAGTGTAATTTACATATTTAATGACCTAATTAGCATAATATGGCAGCCTAGAAAATAACAAGAGACGTGTCATCAACAGTTTACGGTAAGTGTTTTACAAAGTGTAACATACAATGTTTCATCAGAGCTGATTTTACTGCTACAAATTTACATAATGAGCGCATAATTAGCATATTACAAAATGGCAGCCATACTGAATGAGAATTCCTAATTTGTATGTATATTTTTTGTTCAAAGCATGTGATTCATGTTTTAATGCCACTTATAGTAGAGTACATACACATTGTTTCACTACAACACATTTAATTGCTACAATTTGCAAAATGAAAAAAAAAAATTATTACAAATTAGCAAATATATTTAATGTGGAATCCCAATTTTTATTTACAGTGTACAATCAAAATGTGTGTATAACAAATTGTGTACAAGCTATAATAAATTATGGAAGGTAATATTAGGAATTTGAAAGCATTGTTTTTTTATACAATTACCATATCACAATATTAGAAATACTACAATTTGATTTTGTTCAATTTCTAAAATAAAATATTAGATTGACAAATATTTTAAAATAGTAAGTCGCCATGTAATGGCCATGTTTTGAGCCATAATAAGTTACAGTTATTAATTAAAACATTGTGTATTTGTGTTGCTGTGAATGTTTCAATTGTTAAACTACAAATCAGTCAAAACATTAATTAATGTAATTAGCCAGCATAGCTCCATGCATTAAACCACACAGTGGGTGACCAGACAACGAGCATCGCGCAGGGGTTGCGGATGTAACAAAATCTAGCAGTCGCTGCTCGTACAGGCTGTTTATCGCAATCCTGTTCAAAAATTATGTGCCATCGTCGAACAAAACCTATAGTTTCTACACTTGTAAATCATGTTTAAATATCACACAACATTCATAATTTGAATAGTGGAAAACTGACAAATGGTATCATAGATGCACATAGTTGTATTTTTGGCGATAACATAGGTAAACCGATATGTTTATACTTCAACTCATTGTAACTTTTGTTTCTGTGACGGACTATCCAAATATGTTTACAAGTGCGGGTTTTCAATTGGCTACGACCTGTATTTGCGAAAACCGTACCATCGCGACGCGACGTCGGCATGACATTTTTGGAGAGCACTTTTGCTCAATCACATGATAAGTTCGTCAAATAAAGGAATATTTTTAAAAACGTTATACCATTGTTAAGATTGTTACGTTGTCGTTCCAATTACATTAAATATGTATTATTTAATGCGGACTGAACGATGTAAGGGCCGTGTAACCGGTGGTGTGTCATAGCACCCCATCTGGCCAGATCAAACAGCCGCAGTGGCCACTGTAGTAATTTCACTGAATGAGCTATCTGACATGTGAAATTGCTGACAATTATTACGCTATAACTGACTACATGAAGACTTATGAGTACTTACGAGTGCTGAAGAAGGTCTGAGACCGTAGGCAAACTATTCTTGCAAGCCTCTGTTGTCAGTATCGACTCTAGCACCGACCCTGTAAAATACATGAATCATTGTTGTCACTGCAGCTGAACATGAATTATGAATGATGGCTGCTCACTTAGTGATGGTCTCATTAGGTTCTCAAAGTCCCCAGAATATATCAAATTATGGTGGGTGGTGGCTTGGGCATGACCATATTTCATGGGGGAGTGAATAAATACAGTAACATCACCTATAGAGCGGATAGATATCGATAAACATTGACACTATAGTGGATATCACAGCTGGACAGCATGGCGGGTCACGTCATGGCAACCACGGCTTGTCAGCTGGATCCAGCAGCTACTGGTAGTAGTTCTGGAAGCCAAGATTGAACAAGATCGCCATCCAACGTTACACGCTCCAGATGGCATGTGGACAAGGAAGCCTTTGACATATCTACAGTCCAACATTTTATCTATGTATAACCCATCCTTATCAGCTATATGTCAATGTATTTTTAACATATTCACAGTGTTAGCATTAACATAATCGTTAGATAATTTATTCGTCTTTTATTGTCCTCTGAAAGAATGAGTATTTTCTCACATCCAACCTACACTGTTCCTTGACTAATGCCGCATTGTGCCCTCTGATTATACTGCGTTTTTTAAAAACTATTTAAAAACTTTTATTTGGTCTCCTTTTAGTCATCTGGTCTCAAGTTTTGTCAATTCACATTCTATTATGCAAGTTCCATAACTAAGATTTCAGTTATTTTTTATTGCTAAAACTGGTAAGTCCTACATCACATCAGGCGGTGGTTTGTACGACTATGAAACACTACGTTTTTTGGAGTTAGCAAAACTTATGACACCACCCCGAAGGCTGACCAAGGAATGAACTCTCCAGCAATGGAGGGAGAGTTGTTGAACTCACGGACTTCGGCCGGACAGTCGGAGGAGAAGTAGTCACAGGTGGCGCCACTCAGCTGGTTGCCGAATGCCATCTCGTACAGGATGTGGCCAAAGCAGTAGACGTCTATCGACTCAACTGTCTGAACACAAAAATAAGCACAAACTCTTTTCAGTGACAATCAATTCACTTGAATGAACAGTAGCATTTGTGATGAGCTCTCCTAGTGTGTGTCTGTAGTGGAGGGCAACACGGGAGTCTCTCATTTGTGGCGAGCTCTCCTAGTGTGTGTCTGTAGTGGAGGGCAACACGGGAGTCTCTCATTTGTGGCGAGCTCTCCTAGTGTGTGTCTGTAGTGGAGGGCAACACGGGAGTCTCTCATTTGTGGCGAGCTCTCGTAGTGTGTGTCTGTAGTGGAGGGCAACACGGAGTCTCTCATTTGTGGCGAGCTCTCGTAGTGTGTCTGTAGTGGAGGGCAACACGGGAGTCTCTCATTTGTGACGAGCTCTCATAATGTGCGTCTGTAGTGGAGGGCAACACGGAGTCTCTCATTTTTGCCTGTCAGTTGTTTGGCTTTGTTGCTGACAATTATAAGTTACCATGGAGGTTGCATCATACACTGCCGACAGTGAACAGGTGTGCGTGTTTCTATGCGCATGTGCATGTGTGTCTATGCAGTGTGCGTTTGTGTGTGTGGGTGCGTTTGAATTGTGCACATGTATGTGTGCATGGGTTTGTGGCACTGGGTGCATGTGTGTGTTTGTGTACGCGCGTGTGTGTATGGGTGTGCATGGTGGTGCACGAGTGTGCATGCATGTATGGACATACATACATAACGTTACATACTTGCATGCATGCCGATATATTCTTAACCATATGGTGAGGGAATGGATTCTGCTGTAACATTGCAATAAAGAGAATAACAAGAAACAGCCTAAACCAGTTTCATGATAGAAAAGACAAGTACATTATGTACAGTTTAGGAAAAGGATGTTGCTCTGGTCTACTCACCTTGATCTTCCTGAACTGTGTGAAGTAGCTGCGGTAGAACGAGGGGATTCCAAGAAGTGAGTTCTCTATGTCAAGTAATCGACATTTGCAGTTTTCCACTATCACGTTGCTTGCATGTAAATGACCTGCGAACAAGGACGACAAGATTTATAAACATATGGCGAAAAGTACAATGCATTATTCTCCAGAAAGTATCTGCATTGTGGTGCCAACAGCAATATTACAATCCTTTGAATTTTAATCAGTGTGTTCACTCCAGAAAATCTTTTTTCATGTGTCGTTTCACCTCTGTAAAAAGGGATGTGCATCTAATAGGTAGTGTGTCTGTGTTGGGAAATATATAGCATGTGTATGTATAGGTTTGTTTACACTCAAGATAAAGAGAGTTGTATTAAGACAATCCACTACATTAAATACTTGAAAAACTACTGGTCGTGTAAATTAAAAAAAAACTATTGGAGAAGGACTAGAGTAAAAAAGGTAAGTTCTTATAAAGCGCAGTATCCAATCCTCAGGACTACTCAAAGCGCTTTACACTTTACTCCCTGGCAGACCTGTTCAATCAAACACTATCTCGACCTCTCTGGAAAGCATCACGCCACACTGCAATTATTGCATGAAGACTATTCGTACACAAATATCCACTACTATCTATAGCCAGGTACTCATTCGTTCAGCTGAGTGAACTGGAGCAATGTAGAGTGAAAAAAGTTTGAAGAAGTTCCGACACCGCAGCACTGGATTCGAACCCGGGTTCTCTTGGTTGAGAGTCTGAAGCTCTAGTCACTGCACTACTGCGCTCTGCTAGAGCAAGTTAGAGTCAGTGAGTAGTAGATGAGGCTGTTTCCTACCATAAGGCAGGCCTTTGTCGTGCAGCTACTTGAGAGTGAGTGAGTAGGAGATGAGACTGTTTCCTACCATAAGGCAGGCCTTTGTCGTGCAGCTACTTGAGAGTGAGTGAGTAGTAGATGAGGCTGTTTCCTACCATAAGGCAGGCCTTTGTCGTGCAGGTACTTGAGAGTGAGTTAGTAGTAGATGAGGCTGTTTCCTACCATAAGGCAGGCCTTTGTCGTGCAGCTACTTGAGAGTGAGTGAGTAGTAGATGAGGCTGTTTCCTACCATAAGGCAGGCCTTTGTCGTGCAGCTACTTGAGAGTGAGTGAGTAGTAGATGAGGCTGTTTCCTACCATAAGGCAGGCCTTTGTCGTGCAGGTACTTGAGAGTGAGTGAGTAGTAGATGAGGCTGTTTCCTACCATAAGGCAGGCCTTTGTCGTGCAGCTACTTGAGAGTGAGTGAGTAGTAGATGAGGCTGTTTCCTACCATAAGGCAGGCCTTTGTCGTGCAGCTACTTGAGAGTGAGTTAGTAGTAGATGAGGCTGTTTCCTACCATAAGGCAGGCCTTTGTCGTGCAGGTACTTGAGAGTGAGTGAGTAGTAGATGAGGCTGTTTCCTACCATAAGGCAGGCCTTTGTCGTGCAGCTACTTGAGAGTGAGTGAGTAGTAGATGAGGCTGTTTCCTACCATAAGGCAGGCCTTTGTCGTGCAGCTACTTGAGAGTGAGTGAGTAGGAGATGAGACTGTTTCCTACCATAAGGCAGGCCTTTGTCGTGCAGCTACTTGAGAGTGAGTGAGTAGGAGATGAGACTGTTTCCTACCATAAGGCAGGCCTTTGTCGTGCAGCTACTTGAGAGTGAGTGAGTAGTAGATGAGGCTGTTTCCTACCATAAGGCAGGCCTTTGTCGTGCAGCTACTTGAGAGTGAGTGAGTAGGAGATGAGACTGTTTCCTACCATAAGGCAGGCCTTTGTCGTGCAGCTACTTGAGAGTGAGTGAGTAGGAGATGAGACTGTTTCCTACCATAAGGCAGGCCTTTGTCGTGCAGGTACTTGAGAGTGAGTGAGTAGGAGATGAGACTGTTTCCTACCATAAGGCAGGCCTTTGTCGTGCAGGTACTTGAGAGTGAGTGAGTAGTAGATGAGGCTGTTTCCTACCATAAGGCAGGCCTTTGTCGTGCAGCTACTTGAGAGTGAGTGAGTAGGAGATGAGACTGTTTCCTACCATAAGGCAGGCCTTTGTCGTGCAGGTACTTGAGAGTGAGTTAGTAGTAGATGAGGCTGTTTCCTACCATAAGGCAGGCCTTTGTCGTGCAGGTACTTGAGAGTGAGTGAGTAGGAGATGAGGCTGTTTCCTACCATAAGGCAGGCCTTTGTCGTGCAGGTACTTGAGAGTGAGTGAGTAGGAGATGAGACTGTTTCCTACCATAAGGCAGGCCTTTGTCGTGCAGGTACTTGAGAGTGAGTGAGTAGGAGATGAGACTGTTTCCTACCATAAGGCAGGCCTTTGTCGTGCAGCTACTTGAGAGTGAGTGAGTAGGAGATGAGACTGTTTCCTACCATAAGGCAGGCCTTTGTCGTGCAGGTACTTGAGAGTGAGTGAGTAGGAGATGAGACTGTTTCCTACCATAAGGCAGGCCTTTGTCGTGCAGGTACTTGAGAGTGAGTTAGTAGTAGATGAGGCTGTTTCCTACCATAAGGCAGGCCTTTGTCGTGCAGGTACTTGAGAGTGAGTGAGTAGGAGATGAGACTGTTTCCTACCATAAGGCAGGCCTTTGTCGTGCAGGTACTTGAGAGTGAGTTAGTAGTAGATGAGGTTGTTTCCTACCATAAGGCAGGCCTTTGTCGTGCAGGTACTTGAGAGTGAGTGAGTAGGAAATGAGACTGTTTCCTACCATAAGGTAGGCCTTTGTCGTGCAGGTACTTGAGAGTGGTGAGTATCTGTTTGCCAAACAACTGGATCGCTTCCATGACGCAAGGCAATGCCACCTTTGGGGTGGCGTATTTCTTGAGATAATGTGTCTTTGGCCAGGCCTAGAAACATGCACATGGACAGTGAATACAGGAAAATCATCAAAATTTGGTATTCAGCAAACAAGATTACAGACAATATTCTAATTAAGCAAAATGTGTAGTTTTCTTGGCTTGAAGATAATCGATCTCAATGTGGGAGGTATTGACATGATAAAACTCATTGTTATCTAACAATAATTAAGCTATATAAATACTGAAGTAGGTAAGTATGATAACATTTTCCACCTAGATGGTTTCCATGCAGGTGCCAAACTTTCTTGGATTCAATCAAAAGCATTTATTCAAACAAATCACACAAACATATTATAGGTACATATTAAGTATAAAAAACATGATGAACATCTGAAGGGAGTAACACTCAGGTAAAATTACTTAGAATGTTGTAATTTATCTTTGATGCCTGGGAAGAAATGTAATGGTTTTATTTTTTGTGTGTTATGGGTTCTTATCAGTTTAGGGTTTGTATGATTTTTTCTACGATTATTCAAAATTACACAAACCATCCACGGACCCATTGAGGTTGTCTGTGTAACTTGTAACAATCATAGAAAACATGCAGTGTTGCAATTATTTCTTCAAATCATGTCACCTTTGACAAACATCCAGTTTGAATACTTGCGAGAAACTGTCCACTGTGTACGCAGCAGGTTCGACATTTTTCGTTATTACACGTAACAAACATTACTTTATGAATCTTTCCCCTTCTATTGTGTTGTTACAGATCAGTCGAAAACTAAAAAGGACACATGTGATGTAGACTGTGTCATTAAATGCACGACATGCATCAACAGACAACACAAATAACAATTGTTTGATCCATAGTTTTGCAAAACCATGGATCAAACAAATTAACATTAATTTTATTAACAAAGAACCAACTAACTTAACTGGTTTTGCATTTAAATAACCAAACTATCCTGACAGCTCAATAGTAACGTAAGTATTGCTACCGAGGAATTATGTTTTTACTGCAAATCTGATGTCACTTTCTGTTGACACTGGCAGATGACTTGAGCTCTTGTACAACAGTGCCAATGGTACTAAATGGTACGATACCTTACAAATGATGTCTCTTAGAGTGCCTTTCTCCTCTAACTTGTGGATTGAGATGCCACTTGCAGCGTTGATTGTTGCAAACTCCACCGGGTACAGATATGGATGCTGAAAGTTATGTTTGCGCATTACAACAGTGTTAGGGATCATTCATATTTGTCAACATTCACCTATTTGTACAGAGCCTAGAAAAGAGGGTGGGGTCAACACATATACTAATTCTAAAAATGGGCCTCTTAAGTCCTTTCGACTATATTGTGAGTTTGTCATTATTAATTAAATGTTTTTTGATGAATCATAGTTACAGATCATTAAGAGTTATGATGGAAGTAAAGTGTTGACATGTTTAGTAGCTCTCTAGACTATATGCATGCCAGTGAAGATACACCTGGAAATAAAGGATTCGAGTAGACCATTTCATGAATATTGTATATATTAGTTAATGTGTTATTACAAAAATACTGTAAGATTTTATCCTGATACTCTGCAATTTCCAGTGGTTGTATAAACCTTGCAGGAAAGTTGGTGAGCTGCAATCTCGCATGTAGCGCAGTAACATGTTGTTTAAGAAAATGTACATGCATTATCTGTTCTCATTTTGCCCCTACCACCCTCCCCCATAATGGGAAGAAGAAAGAGATGAACTATGATAAAACTTTATTTGTTAACAAGGTACATATGCACAGCATGCATTTTGACTTTAAAACAGTAGTAATGACAGTTAAAAACAGTAGTAACGACATAATACTAATATAACTGGAATAATATTCCTTATAATTTTTGGGAGTGGAGGTGGAGTGGGCAATAAAAAGTCTAAAAGACAGAAAATCACCTGGCACTGATGACATCACTGCAGAGCTAATAAGAGCAAGTGGCGAAGCAGGCCTGGATACCTATCACACATTATGCAAGAAAATATGGAGAAGTGGAACATGGCCCATGGACTGGAAACGAGCCATCCTTATACCAATACCAAAAAAGGTGACATACAAGAAGCTCAAACCTCATCAGCCATGCGAGCAAAATTATACTACAAATTTTAAAGAAGAGAACCACAACAAAATTAGAATGTGAAGTCAACAGAACACAACTTCTGGACTGGAAGAGGAACAAGATCACATTTTCAATCTGAAGATGTTGATTCAAAAATGCAGAGAATTCCACCATGGATCTGTTTCATAGATTATTCAAAAGCTTTTGATAATGTTAGTAATCAACAACTCTGGAAAACCTTGATACACCAGAAAATTACATCATTTTTCCGAAATTTAAATGTTGGACAGCAGTCTGCAGTGAGATTAGAGTGTGGTACCACAGATTGGTTCCCAGTCGACAAGGGTGTGAGACAGGGGTGCATTTTGTTTCCCCATTTATTCAGTTTATACACGGAGAATATCATGAGAGATTTTTTAATGGATTGAAAGCGAATGGACAAGTGATATATGAATTGAGATATGCCGACGACACAGCGTTAATATCCGATACAAAAGAAGGATTGGATAAACTGATAACTACTGTGAAAGAGCACAGTGAAATGATTGAAACTAAACGTAAAAAAGACTAAGATTATGGATGTGAAGGGATGTTGAGAACCATCAGAAGTCACAGTAGATGGCGAGAAAATAGAACGAGTGGACATTTTTGAATATCTGGGGTCACTGATAAAAGCGGATGGAGATGGGACGAAAGAGATCAAGTGGAGGTTGGCAATGGCGAGTAAAAAGTTGACGGAGATGAAGAAGCTGTAGAAAGCAACGAAAAAAGATATGAAACTACAAATTATCCTAAATAAGAACATTACTAAACGTATAAATGCATTTGAAAACAAGTGTTATAGAAAGATATTACGAGTTTCATGGAATTAACGTAAAACTAACAAATCCATCGCAGATGAGCGTGGTGTTACACCCGGGACTTGATTGAACTTTGCAAAGAAACAGAAACTAAGTTATTTCGGCCATGTGAAATGGCATAAATCTCTAGACTAATTATGGAAGGAAAAGTGGAAGGCAGCAGAAGCATAGGAAGACCTAGGAAACAATGGGGGAAGGACATAGAGGAATGGATGGCTGCAACATCCGGAAATGGATAAGCAAACCCAACCAATAATTTTGGGAAAAATATGCTTTAACCTTTTCAAGTATACCTATGTTATTTTACTTTATATATTATTTTATACCTAAGTTATTTTATTTTAATCCTAGGTCATATCTTTATATTGCATTGATAATTGTGTCTACTGCTGTTTAAAAGTTCCTCAGGTTCTACCAGTGCAGTATATATTGTAGTGGGGTGGTCACATGTTTTGGTGACCGGTGGCGTAATGGCCCCACTTATAGGTTTAGGCTAAATCTTGATACAATGTAAGTCTTCAGCAGGTAGTTGGGATTATAGTTAGGTGAATGAATGGTGTGCTTGGTTAGTACGGTACGGTGCCTAAGGTCTACTGTGATTACAGTAGTAATGATGTTGTATATATCTATAACAATACTGCTAATGTTGTATATGCCGAAATGTGGGCTCTGTCAACCTGAGGGACAGGAGACTAGTATGGGCTCAGTCACAGGCCTGGCCTTGGGATGTAGAGCCCACATTTCTCTCTCTAATTTAATCTCTTAATAAACGTCATTCATTTGGCCTTCTTTCATCACTATTCATGACTTGTGTTGGTGCTTGCATAAATGGGAATATGCGGCCACGGCACCGTGCTGCATATGGGTTTTTGTGCTGGCAACAACGCAAGACAAGTGATGATTGGCCTAATGTCTGATGCTAATTATTATGCTAATTACCTCGTTGTCTCTGGCGCAAGGAGCCAATCACCGCGCGGTAGTGGCGCGCAGTCACAGATTACAACGAGCTCTTGGTCACTTCGTTTTGTGAAAGCAGACGGAGTGGTCGCTTCAACAAATTTTGGCCCTCCCATCCCTCCCAAATTGTTGATAGCGTTAGGGACTACCATGTACATCATTGGTGGAAGAGGGGTTGATAGCATATCTCAAAGCTTTCCCCGTTTTCTTAGTGCAGGTGGACAATGTGTTCACGGGGTTTTAACGCAGAGACAGCTCGCTTCTCTTCCACCGGTGATTTTAGTAAGTGGGGCGTAATGGCCCCACTTATAGGTTTAGGCTAAATCTTGATACAATGTAAGTCTTCAGCAGGTAGTTGGTATTATAGTTAGGTGAATGAATGGTGTGCTTGGTTAGTACGGTACGGTGCCTAAGGTCTACTGTGATTACAGTAGTAATGATGTTGTATATATCTATAACAATACTGCTAATGTTGTATATGCCGAAATGTGGGCTCTGTCAACCTGAGGGACAGGAGACTAGTATGGGCTCAGTCACAGGCCTGGCCTTGGGATGTAGGCCTGGCCTTGGGATGTAGAGCCCACATTTCTCTCTCTAACTTAATCTCTTAATAAACGTCATTCATTTGGCCTTCTTTCATCACTATTCATGACTTGTGTTGGTGCTTGCATAAAAGTTCCTCAGGTTCTACCAGTGCAGTAGGGATTCCCATTAATCATTAGTTACAGCCCACTGTTTGACACTGGGAAGATACAGCATAAAACCTACATGCAACTGTCCAATTTAACAGGGGTCCAGTGGGTTAATGCTGTCTGCTGACACAAGCCTCTGCCAGTGACCAATTACAGTTCCCATCAAACAATAGCAGGCAGTTTCCATCAAACAATAGAATACACAATCAATTGGCACTCTGCCAACCTAGTCCAGGTAGAAACAGACAAAATGTGAACATTTAGCTTTTGGGGAAGCCCTTAGAATGATTCAATCAAATACAAATTCTTGTGTACAGTGACACTACCCTAAGAGATGTCTAAGCAAAATTAGAGAAAAATTTACTGAACAGTTTTTTAAATAACATAAAAGACATCCTCTGATCCATGCAAGACACAGACTCTGCATGGGACAGATGTTGTAGGAAAAGGGATTAACTGTGTGACAGTGTCTAGCCAGCCAGTTATAAAAAGAGCTGCAGGGAGCTTCGGCTGCAGTAGACAATTTAGTTAGCAAATTTAGCATTTTAGGGGACCTTTGGTGCCCTTAGAATGATTCAATCAAATACAGATTTCTTGTGCATAGTGACACTACCACATGAAATGTATAGGCATAAATAGTTTTTGAAAAAATAGATAAAATATAAAAAGTTACCACTTTTGGGGTCATTGGGGGGCCTACGGGGCCCTTAGAATGATTCAATCAAATACAGATTTCTCATGCAAAGTGGCAGTACCCTAAAATATGTCTATGCAAAATTAGAGAAAAAGTTACTGAATGGTTTCTGAGATATGCCAGCTAACGGTGGACGGCGGACGCAGAGTGATGGCATTCGGCCCCATGGACTAAAAATGTAGGTTGCACATGAATTGCATAACCATAGTGATTGTAAATAAAATGTTTGTAAACACCATTTATAATGGTAGTTGTCATTATAATAATGTCATTGCATTATAATACTGTTAAATACCTAACCTACTATCAACGGACGTGAACTTCACATCCTCTCCAACCTTCGTCATTTTTAATATCTGCAAGCGCATTATGGTGTTTATGTAACAATGATGTGTGTTTCCTATAATTTGGTAAATATTAATATCAAGACTGTCAACTATCAAGGTATCCTGCCAGATGACAGACATTTTTACTAGTATGAATTAATTCAGTTAAAACAGTTTTATTTGATTGGTATTTGTAACAGATACACAAGACAGCATCCTTAATACAAACTGCATTTGAATTTACACAATCATAATTATATTTCTGAATGTGTAACTGCAAAGCAAATTACTGTGTAACCGAGATGTTCTAATTAAAGTCAATTTGTTGGTTGCTCAGGTGATAAATGATGCGGGTGTGTGAAGGGAGCGAGGAAGTAAAACACTCACCTGTATAGTTGGCAGCCACTTCATCAGGGCTCGCAAGTCCTTCTCCGACAGGAACTTGTCTGGGCCAAAGGGACACTGCAAGAGAACCATGTGACTGTCAACCAATTATGTGACTGTTCCAACCAGCCGTGTGACTGTCAACCGACCATGTGACTGTCAACCGACCGTGTGACTGTCAACTAACCACGTGACTGTCAACCAACCGCGTGACTGTTAAATGACCCAGGGCTCGAAATTGCGACTACCTAGTCGCATTTGTGAGTATAATATTACGCTTGCGACTTTAGTCGCAATATGCGACTTGGAACTTTGTCTATTGGTTACTGTCCTGCCAGGCAACTACCCATTTGGGACCTTCTGTTGGTACAGGTATTAGCCATCAGAAAAATTATGAATGATGACATTTTAACCCATTTCTCTGCCCCTGCTTACACCATACAGCAGCAAATATTGATCAATTGTAGCAAGTAACTGATGACTATGCAGGGACCCTTGTACTGTCCACCCTTGTATCACTTGGTGGTTTGGGCAACCAGCAGAAAGGGGAATTCTTAGCTAGGTGAAACTAGCTAACTGTTTTTTTGTTTGTTTGAAGTTTAAACTGTGAAATGGTGTGCGCCTATGCAAAATTGAACATAATGCCTGTCAAAATATATACGGGATAATTTTCCTTATGTTAATACTGTATGGATATACAACAGACCATGTGACTGTCAACCAACCATGTGGCTATTAACAGACCATGTGACTGTCAACCAACCATGCGACTGTTAACCGACCATGTGGCTGTCAACAGAGCATGTGACTGTCAACCAACCATGTGGCTGTCAACAGACCACGTGACTGTCAACCAACCATGTGACTGTCAACCAACCACGTGACCGTCAACAAACCATGTGACTGTCAGCCAACCATGTGACTATCAACAGACCATGTGACTGTCAACAGACCATGTGACTGTCAACAGACCATGTGACTATCAACCGACCATGACTGTCAACCAACCACGTGACTGTCAACAGACCATGTGACTGTCAACCAACCATGTGGCTGTCAATAGACCATGTGACTGTCAACCAACCATGTGGCTGTCAACAGAGCATGCGACTGTCAACCAACCATGCGACTGTCAACCAACTACGTGATGACTGTCAACCAATCATGTGACTGTCAACAGACCATGTGACTGTCAACCAACCATGTGACTGTCAACAGATCATGTGGCTGTCAACCAACCATGTGACTTTCAACAGACCATGTGGCTGTCGACCAACCATGTGGCTGTCGACCAACCGTGTGGCTGTCAACCAACCATGTGACTGTCAACAGACCATGTGAATGTCAACCAACCATGTTGCTGTCGACCAACCGTGTGAATCAACCAACCGTGTGACTGTAAACAAGTAAATATTCATTATCAATATATTAATTGATAGAATCATTATCATAACTTTTCTAAAAATAAATAATTATAGTTTAACAATCACATTACAGAAACTATAACAATACCAGGACACATATGACCCTGCACGTAACAATCTAATTTATCTGACACTCATCTATGACAGCTGAACTTACCCACGAAAGGAGACACTTGCTAGACTTTGGACGACTTTTGTTGTGAACTACAAAGTATTGTTTTCTTAGCCTGCATCCTGAAAGCACAGAAATACTGTCTTAAATCCTGGATCATTACATTGTTTATTAAACTTTCTGTTATGTTAATAAACAGCTGTTAAGGTCTGTAGATGTGTGAATTTGCCGAGTTATAAATGTCATTGCTCATATTATTATTATATAACAATGCATCCACCACCACATAATGCGTTAAAGTGGCACCAATAACATAAACAATGGCAACAAATACTACTGCATGTGTTGCCATCTATGGACAACATTAACACTGCTATGCTAAACATTTGTATTTGACGTCCGTATTTGCTAAAATACACACCAACTACAACTTTTATTTGGTGTATTTGACCTGGTTGAATACACATGTTGTAGTGGTTTAAATACTGGTTAATAGCTAACCTAACCCACTTTTCATAATTTAGGTCACAAATGTTACTTTAATACATATAAAATATGCAAATAACAGATTGTAGTATATATGTATGTAATTTTCATTTGTATTTGAAATTTTAAGAATGAAGAAATGCCACTGGAGATGGTAATGTCAACATGGAATGTTGGGATATAAGATAAAGTGAATATTTTATAAAGTTACGTGAATTAAAAATGTTAAAATACAATGTAGTTCTATTTATTTGAAATTTTTAAGCTGAACATATCTGTATTTAACCCACAAAAGCATCTTTTCACTAAACCATGTCTCAACCACCCACGCACCAATGTCTGCCAGTGGTTCGATGACCTCCCACTGCGTCTCTGAACGGAAGAACATTGAGATGTCTTGCAGGGCAACTTCTGCAAACACAGCGAAACAGTGTTGTTGCACCAATGCCCAACTTTACATAACATTGTACAGTGTCTTCTACAGAAGCAATAAAGTCATGTTCATGCTGGCAGCACAACTTATTTGTACTGTCCTGACTACTTATTATGGATACCATAAAACATAGAAGTCATGAAAGATAAAAAACAGTATGAATTATCACTATGTGCAGAAACTAGTAACGGAAATTACGATATTCGATCTAGAAAAAGTTATAAGAATAATAACATAATTAGATAATTAAGCTCCATTTCCATAAATGTTTGCAATCAGGGCCTCACCCAGGATCAAATTTTTGCCAGTCCAATTTTGTTCCGACATGCTACGAAGCATGGTTTGGTACACGATCTGTCACGCGATCGAATGCCCAATCAGCATGCTATCAGATGTTAGACGAAGCAAGGCACATGGCTGAATGCACATCTCATGTAATGGTCATATCTACTTTTAGTTTATTTTTATATTTTTATGATTGGACACACTAGGTATGATTACCTAAATTTACCATGCAGGTATACATATATATTAATAATTATATATATAATATATATGTATTTATATATATATATATATACATATATATGTAATATATATATACATCTGCATGGTAAATTCCAATAAAAAAAAAAAACACTAAAGGTATATATTAGGCAAGGCAGAGCATGTGGCCGAATGTAATGTAATCAGAAATGTAAGTTGTAAATATGAATAAAAATATAAATATGATAGCAAATATGTATATTTGTTTAAATAAGAATTAAAAACATACTTCTTAAAACACAGCAGGAACTACGAGTATATATAAAATTATATATACAGGCTGTATATATATATAGTCGCGCCTCGTTATAACGCGCCCCCTTATAACGCGGATTCGGTTATAACGCGGTCGGTCGTGGACCCCGAATTTCTGCCGCCAGGGGGAAAATGGGCGCTATGACAAACTATTGTTTGTTTTTGCGCCGACATCAAACGAATCGTTTCCAATCTGCTAGTCATGCTCATGGTTTCCACGGATCGCCAGGTTTCGGTGCCAGGCGGCTTGTAAAGTGCAATTGAAATTCACAAATACGCCTTGCATAAGAATGGGTTAAAAACTTTTAATATAGCGTAGTAGGCAAAATCAGTAAGCTAACATTGCGTAACAAATATTAGCTTTTCGCTGCGATTAACACAAAGCTACTGCCTGTACTGGTGCGCCAAAATATTAATTCGTCAACCGCATATGAATTAGTGAATCGTAATATTGTTCGGCACGGTAAATGTGCTTTCTAAATTGGTATTTTGATATTGATTGAAAGACGAAGTTAAGCCAATTGTGAGCGTACTTATAGCTTTAAATCCTTAATCAACTCTAACACAGCGTTTCTCAAATAATTTGCGTATTCGGCTGCTGAGTGCCAGGTCATTATTTTAGATCTTACGTCAGCGGTACCATATTATCGTTCAGTTGACCGTGGCTTGTTGGTCCGTTGTTTATTTTAAAACGGTACACAATTCATGAATTTTATTCAGTTCAACAGTGTCCAACAGTGTACGACATTTAAACAGAATACACACTGACATTGGCTGGCAGTTTAATAAGCTTCATAAACTGCATAAAGACTGCGCGACGTGCACACTTTGGTTGGCTTCGATGGCGTTCTTCGTGCAGCAGCGATTTCGGTCGTCGTCGTATCACCCCTGACGGCAGATATGGGAACGCGCCACGTTTATAACGCGCCTCGTTTATAACGCGGATTCATTTCGTGGACCCGACTACCGCGTTATAACGAGGCGCGACTGTATATATATATATATATACAGCCTGTATATATAATTTTATAGATACCTGCTATTGAATGACAATTCCTAATTTGTATGTAAATTTCGTCCAAAGCATGCGATTCACATTTTAATACCACTTACAATGTAGCACATATAAGTTGTTTCATTATTACACATTTAATTGGCACAATTTGCAAAATGACTAACAAAGTTATAACTAATTAGCAAATATATCTAATATGGAATTCCAAGTTTTATATGCAATGAAAATGTGTGTATACAAATTGTATTCAAGGTGTAATGGCCTAAGAAAGGTAGTTTTTGAAATTTTAAAGCATTGGATGTTTTTGTTGTACAAGTACCATATCATAATATTATATATACTAGTTTGATTTTGTTTAATTTAAAATAACAAAATATTAGATTGACAAACATTTAAAAAATAAGTCGCCATGCAATGGTCATGTTTTGATCCATAATAAGTTAGTTATTAATTAAAACATTGTGTATTCATGTTGCGGTGAATGTTTCAATTGTTAAACTACAAATCAATCAAAACATTGATTAATTTTATTGGGCAGCGTAGCTCTATGCCTAAACCATGCACGTGATGATCAAATAAAGCACGAAGAGAGGGAGTCACCAAGGCTATGTACTAAAAATAGCGCAGATGTAACTTAAATCTACCACAGTAGCCGCACACACGATTATCGCAATCCTGTTAAAAATGCTGGGTCACTGTCGAACAAAACCTAGTTTCTGCACTTGTAAATCATGTTCAATTATCACACATGTATAATTTGAATAGTGGAAAACTGACAAACGGCAACATTGATGCAAAAAGTTGCATATCGGGCGATAACATAGGTAAACCGACGTGTTTACACTTCAGCTCATCGTAACTTTCGTTTGTCTGACGGCATTGCTTTTGTATAACGTCAGCAGAGAAGACCAACACATCTCCTCATTGGTTGACTAAAAATCACGACGATTCAAATATGTTTACAAGTGCGGGTTTTCGATTTGCTGCGACCTGTGTTTGCAACGTCGGCATGAAATTTTTGGCGTGCATTTTCACTAAATCATGGACGATAAGTTCGACAAATAAAGGAATACTTCTAAAAACTTTATACCATTGTAAAGAGTGTTATGTTGTCATTCCAATGATATTAAATATGTATTATTTAACGTGGACTGAACGATGTAAAGGCTGCGTGACCGGTGACATGTCATAGTTTAGCACCAGATCTGGCCAGATCCAGCGGCCGCTGTGGTAATCCTAGTTAGTTATTTGGATAGTCAGTATTAGTTACTGTTGACTTTAACAAGATTGATTTAACAAGATTGCCAACCAGAAAATTACTCTGGATGGCAGTTGGACAAGGAAGCCTTTTGGCTTATCGAGAGTCCAATACTTTTTATCTACATGTATCCCGCCTTTTTAAGGTGTGTGTCGATTTTATTTTTAAACATATTCACGCCACTAGCACCAACACAATCAGGAGATAATCTGTTCCATTCATTTACAGTCCTTTGTGAGAATGAGAACTTTCTTATATCTAATCTACACTGCTCCTTTACTAATGTAGCTTCATGTCCTCTGGTCCTTCTATCTTTCTTAACTGAGAAAAAAAATGTTTCTATCAATATTTTCATAACCATTCAATATTTTAAACACTTCTATGTGATCTCCTCTCAATCTCCTGGTCTCTAGTGTTGTTAAACCACATTCTTTTAGGCGTATTTCGTAACTAAGATCCCTCAGATTTGGTATCATTTTAGTCGCTCTCCTCTGTACTCTTTCTAGCATATTTATGTCCTTCTTGCGATATGGCCTCCATGCTTGTATACAATATTCTAAATGAGGCCTCACTATTGTTTTGTACAGCGGTACTATGAATTCTTTTTTCTTATACGCTATATTTCGCCTAATTAATCCAAGGATTTGATTTCCCTTTGACGCTGCAATTCCGCACTGCTCTGAAACCTTCATATCAGCACTAATGGTTAACCCTAAGTCCTTTTCTTTTACAGTAGTACTTAGAACAGTACCCCCCATTTTATATTTTACCTCTTCATTCCCATGACCTGTGTGGAGGCATTTACATTTCCCAAAATTGAACAGCATTTGCCACTTTTCAGACCATTTGATCAACCTATCAAGATCATCTTGTAAATGCTGTCTGTCTCCATCACTTTTAATCCTTCTAAACACTTTTGTATCATCCGCAAATTTTAACATCTTGCTTGTTATATCATCGTCCAAATCGTTGATATATATTAAGAATAATATAGGTCCTAGTACTGATCCCTGTGGTACCCCACTCAATACCGATTTCCAGTTTAAAGCCTCCCCATCAACTACTACACGTTGTCTTCTGTCATTCAGCCATTTTTCTATCCAGTTTATTATACCATTTCCTATGCCATGGGCCTTTAGCTTAAGGAGTAATCTTTGATGTGGTACTTTGTCGAAAGCTTTTTGAAAATCTAAATAGATGATATCTACTGGTGATCCCTCGTCTACCCACCTAGTGATGTCTTCCAAAAAACATAACATATTTGTTAAGCATGACCTCGCTTTTAAAAACCCATGTTGAGATGGGTTTATCAAGTTATGTTTAACAAGAAAATCCACCATGTGATCTTTAATTAGTCTTTCTAATAATTTGCAAATCACTGATGTTAAACTCACTGGTCTATAGTTCTCTGACTTGTTTCTCGAACCTTTTTTAAATAACGGTATAATGTTTGCCTCTTTCCATTCTAAAGGAACCACTCCCTCTTCTAATGACAAATTGAAAACTGTTGCAAGCGGTGCGCTAATTTGTTCTACAATTTCCAATAGTAGTTTGGGCGGAATCCCGTCCACTCCAGGTGATTTATTATCCTTCATAGCCCTTATTTTCTTAGCTACCATTTCCGAGGTTACAACTAACTGTCCTAAATAGTCTGAATCTGCCCCCTTGAACTTAGCCTCTGGTACTGGCAGTGAACTAATATCTTCCCTGGTAAACACTGAACTAAAATACTCATTCAGGTCTTCTGCCATTAAGAATCCCTCTGATATTGTATTTCCAGCACTATCTTCTAGAGGACCGACCTTATCCTGAACTTTCTGTTTGCTTCGAATATACGCATAAAAACTCTTACTGTCATGTTTTATATTACTAGCTAATTTTTTTTCATAGCTTCTCTTTGAATTTCTAATTTCAGCTGTAGCTTGATTAAGTGCTTCTTTATAAATGTTGTAGTCTTCATCATTTCCGGTACATCTATATGACTTCCACATCATTTGTTTATACTTAATTTTTATAATGGCTTCTTTCGATAAGTGTTTCTTTTTAGACCGTTTCCCTTGTTTTTTGAAAGGTACAAATTTATCGACTATGCACTTAATTTCACTATTTAAGATATTCCAGCATTCGGTTGCTGTCTTATTCTTCAGTGTGTTATTCCAGTCTATCTTTGCTAAATATTTCCTCATGTCCTTATACCTTCCTTTGTGGAAATTTCTCCTATACTGCTTTTTACTATTCCTTTCTGATTTTACTTTGATGGTAAAATGTATCTGGTTGTGATCACTACTCCCCAGTGGCTCACATATCTTGACATTGTCAACTAATTCTTTCTGTGAGGACAAAACTAAGTCTAACACATTCTCTCCCCTGGTTGGTTCTAGCACATGTTGAGAAAGGAAACTATCTTGTACTAAAACTAAAAACTTGTGGTCCTCACTCCCCATACTCTGTAGAGATTTCCATTGTATATGCCCATGGTTAAAGTCCCCCATAATAATACAGTTCCGTTTGCTTACTTCCCTTATAGCGTTTTGTATTTTTTCATTCTCTTCTATGCTTATGTTTGGACTTCGATAAACTAACCCAACTGTTAACGCTGAGTTTCCTGTAACTATGTTACACCAAACAGCTTCTCCGCAATCTGCTTCTCTTTCTAATTTTATTTCATAAGCCTGGATAGATTCTTTAATATATAAAATAACTCCACCTCCCTTTCTTCCTATTCTATCTTTCATAAACATTACATATCCTGTTAGTCCCAGACTTTGTTAGTGGTGACTTTGACAGTTAGGTCTCGGAAATAGTTTGGGAACGGAAAGAGTGGGTTCTTCCCAGGCACTAGTAATTACAGTAATACGCTCAATTGGTGCCTGCGTAACATCACCCAATCAACTCACTAAACCATCCAATCGAGTCCTGTAGTAATCGGCAAGTGTTTATTTCCTTGATGTTGACCTTAAGTAGGATTATTTGGTGTACACAAGTGTTGGCTTCAAGCAACTACAGCTAGTGATTAGGTGACAATTACCCTAGCAAGTTGAGGCCTTAATTGGTTTCTGGCATGTGTCACACTGTCAGGCAGCTGGCCAGGTGATCCAGGTGGTTGATTTACAAAACCAATCCCCATAGATTTTGTAACTGTAACTGGCTTCGCGGAAGTTTCAGTGACGTCATAAAAATGGCATGGACGGGCTGGCCCGTGCAAAAACGACATGGACGCATGTGGAAGGGCCATCCCGGCGACCCATCCACAATCAATTTAAACCCGTCCAAAATGCAATTTTCGAATTCTACCCCCTCCAAATGACGGGTGGACGGTTCTCTGGGTGAGGCCCTGTTTGCAATGTTCACTGTACATAAAACTAATATTTACATAAATGATACAAGAAACATATTTAAGTATAAGAACAAATAAATGAAAATAATAAAGTTACACATCAAGAAGTTAAAACATATTACACTGAATTATACATATAGAATATATACAGGGTTAATGCAGTAATCATCATCATGATCCTCGTTTAGAGGCGGTGTTTCCAGACTCTGCTGGGTTCGCCTTTCTTCCAATTGGTCTCTTCCACTTTACATGGTCCCGTGCATCCTGATGGTCGATATCCATCAGATTCAAGTCTGCAGACATGGAGTTCTGCCAGGTCTTCCTTGGTCTGCCGATGGGAGCTGTCCCCTACACCACTAACTTTGTACAGCCCTTCACCCAGTCCTCATCATCCTTTCGCTCTACATGCCCGTACCACCTCAGCCTGCTTCTTCTGATCACATCCCCAATCGCCTCCACTCCTACTCTTCTTCTAAGCTCTGCACTGGGCTGTCTGTCGCTGAATGATGTGCCACACATCCATCTCACCATCCTCATCTCAAACATTTCCATCCTCGTGTTATGATCGGTCCTCATGGCCCACGTCTCACACCCATACAACAGGCAACTTCTGATACAAGCTGTGTACACCTGGCCCTTCATCTTCAGGGGGCGCTTTGGAAGTCAGGAAGGGTGTTAACTCCCTGAACTTCTGCCAGACACACCTCACTCTCGCTGTTACCGCTGCATCCACCCCACCCTTCGCACTTAGCATGTCGCCCAGGTAGCAGAAGTTCTATGTCTCTCCATCCACCTCCAAGCCCTCTTCCGTCGCTTCTGCAGGTGGTACCTCTGCCCGACACCTCTTACAAATGTTGCGATCACTGCCTGCAAGCTGCCCTTCACACCACTGCATCTCCTGTGGACCCACGTCGTACACGATGTACACTGAAACGAGTTTGTGGCTACACCCTTGTTACAAACTCCACATGGCCATGCACCAGACTCTGACATCACTCCTTTGTCACCTATGCTGACCATCACCTTCGACTTCCCGGCGCTCACCTTCAGTCCTTTGGCCACCAATCTCGTGTGCCACTCCACCAGTTTCCTTCTTAGTTCTTCCCTGGTCGTTGCCATAAGGACGAGATCATCTGCATACAGCAGATGATCTTGTCCTTATGGCAACAACGAGATCATCTGCCAAAACAATTTCAATTTGCCTTCAAATAAATTAAATCAATAAATTGTGTTAAAATAACTGGACATATCATTGTAATTTCTGATGTTTAGTTTAATGAAGATGCACAAATATGTCAATAATAGTCATGTCACTAACCCTGCAAGTTGCTGTTATAATTCTCTTCATCTAGAAATTTCTTCACGTGAAGATTATTTGCCAGCAAATGTGTCTTCAATATTGCGTCCATATATTGCTGAAAATATACACATTTTTTGTAAAATTATGCACACAAACGTTTGAAAATTATGTGTATTGCACAACACCTGGCAAATAAAGAGAACATTAATTTATTTCACTTGATAGTACCTGCTAATGTGTTGTCGGAATCTGAATGTTCATCCATTTAAACAGAATTACACAGTTAATAGAATAGTTCATTGATTGATATATAGTCAATTGTAAAGTTTTAATTGTAAAAGGGCAAACAACTGACATATATTTACTTCTTTTGGTCTTTACAAATTACGTATTAAAGACTAAGTGAAACAAAATTTTTAATTTCTTTGAAACTTCTTATACATATGGAAACTTGTCAAGTAATGTGCCAAATATGAAGCCTGTTCATTGCGAACACATGTCAATAAGCGCGCTCAAATGTGGTCATTTGCATGTCACAAAGCAACCAACTTGTCAGATGATGCTGACATCACCACAGGCAGGGCCGCTGAGAGCACCTTATCCCTTAGCACAGCGAGCGGCGGTGCGGCCTATTGTTTAAGACTGCACCTGGAATTGTAATCGCTGAATTTATTAATAATATCTATCTATTTTTGACATCACTGTAAAGATAATAATCTTATCTACAAGTTTGTCACTGGATGTACATAGGAATTGTGTTAAACCTTTTATTATTTATTCTTATTTCTGCTTGAACATCTCGAATGTTTGAGTATTCGCAATTTTCAAATGGTAATAACTCAAAAAGTAAAAACAATCCTGTGTGCATGCCGCGACATATTTGTAGGTAAGATTATTATCTTTACGGTTATATAAAAAAATATTAAATTCCACGACTGCAATTTTAGGTACACCAAAAAACACCAACCTGCGTAGATGCACGCCATGCTAAATCCTAGCATTGCTACCTGCGGTGACGTCACCACAACTGATAGATCTTATCTACAAGTTTGTCACCAATCTGTGCAGGAAATTACAGAAAAATGCGATCAAAAGGGTGATCGAGGGAATAAAAAAATTAGTTGAATATCAGGACACTATTTTTTAGAGTATATTTCATTCAGATTGGGACTAAAAAGGTTCATTTCACTTACTCTAACATTACAGTCATGCAAGGTTATTAAAATAAATATATATTTAAATAATTAAACATTACTGAATGTTGGAACAAAATTCCTACAAAAATAACAATGAAAAAATCTAAAAAAACAATGTTAATTTGTTAACATTCTTTCTAGCTCTACTTCTAAATAACAAAACAGTGAACTATAAAGACCAAGCACAATACGTATTGAGAAGTGTGGAGCACCGAATGCCCTACTTGTAAGCCTTGCTGTCGTTCTGCAATGAACTCGCGGTCCATATTCCCGAACATCTTCTTTGGAGGCAGAGGCAGTTCGACGCCCGAGATACTGAGATAAGCATCAAGAGTGGTGAAGTCACTGAACCGTTTCTGTAGAGTCCAGTGGTGTTCTGGTACTGGGCCTCTCTGTACTCGCAGCATGTACTCCTGGTAAGGTAGGACAGTAATAAAACATTAGCCATTGTCAATTTGTTATCACTCATCAATCATTTTTTGCATTAAAGGGAAACAAAAGGCAACATTTTGTTATGCACCTAAAAGAAATAATACAAACTAACTATTTGCAACTACAATCAACATTTTCACATTAGTGGTTTACTCATTATTTGGTTTCAAAGTGGAAGATTCTCATGAAAGGTTTGATTTCCTGAAGGCTGCCATCTCGTTTATGATGCAAATAAACAACCAATAAACGAGCAGCATTTATTATATACTGCAAAGTTGCCGTGACGACCTGATTACAGTTTACATATATCATGGCATACGGTTTGGTGGACTTTTAATGTTTTATAAGGCCTCTTTGCAATTAGACATGATTTTGCAATACACATGATTGTCTACCATTACAGATTTTCTGTGATCATTACGAAAATTGACAGCAGATTAGGCATAATGGAAACTGATGTCGTATAATGCGTATTAGCCCATTAGGTAAATAAAATCTTCAACTACCAAAAATTATAAAGGTCTTAAAAGGTCTATGTGTACATTTTACAGAATAGGTAAATAGGCCCTACATAAATAAATAATGCCACTAGAGATGCCCTGACAACTTCGCAGTGGAAGTTTTCAAATCAACTAAGCTGTAAGTGAGCAGCCAGACGAGCAGATGATTCGCGAAAAAGCAAGCGGTTGACTCGCAGACTGGCAAACAGGTCACTTGGAAATGCAGCATTTATATCATACACCACTATGAGTAAGTAAAAGCGGATGGAGTCAAAGGCTGTTGGTATGATCAGTTACTGCGATGCTCCCATCCGCCGGGGAAGAGTTTGGGAAGTTGAATCACAAAAAGTTATCGGCAGGCATACAACTGGAATATATATTATAGTATACAAAATTACGAATAGATTGTTTAATCTTGTCAACGATAATACATCACTTTGATTAACACAGGCTGTTTTATGCGAGGTTGTGAACTATTCAGAATGTTTCAAAAGTAGATGTCTTCATCAATTTGTATTAAAAATAAACTGCTTGCCAATGAAAAAACGTCACATTTTATACAAAACCTGCCTATTTGGTGACGTATGTTATCGATGACAATAAGGATGCATTAATAAATGTAATTTTTTTAAACTTCAATAGTTACGAAGCTATAACTTGGCATGCAAGCTGGCCTTATATGTGCGCCAATTTGCACGGGACTGATTTACGATCGGTGAAGGGGTTCTGCCAAAAATACACTTCAAGTTTTGGCTGTCTTTCAACATTGTGTAACATTTTTATGAAGCTGTAGCACGCTTAATATGCATTTGTACAGAAAAACAAACCTGCAGTAATGTCAATAATATATTTGTGCTTACAAACATGTAATTTTTCTTTCAGAGTATTTCTGAAACTGAAATAAAATGCAATTTTTAGATGGTTTTTGACATTTTAAAATTGTCTTAAAAGCATGGAAATGTCACTAAACAACCTAAACTTAATTCTTTTTGGACTAGAGTATTGCTTGATGTCTTAGGCAGAATGTGAAGAAAATGTTTAGTCTATCTTCAAAACCGTTATTAGAAATCATTAATTCAAAACAAGCATGTCTTTGCCACCAGACTCCCCAGAGTAGGGAGGTTGGAAGAAATCACGCAAACGCGTTTGCATTGGGATGCAATGTTAAATCGCCTATGTTTAAAAAATTGTAAATCCCTTGATTTATAAAGACTGATCATATATTTTATACCAAAAGAAACATAAATATGCCTTCTTTGTGATAAAAATACCTGCTTTTGCGAACTCATAATGCTTCATAAGGATACTCGTGATGAAACGACACCCGCAGAAATTTCATTTTGTTGCGGGCGCAGCCATATTTAATCTCGCGGAAGGGTGGTGTTTTCATAAAATCATGTGCTCGCGTTATTACCCACCATGCTATGTTTGGTGGTATGGTTGAAATCGCAAAATGATACTCTTTCTTTTGGCGTGTTTCTTGTACGAATTGAAATAAAATTAAGAAAAATATGATATATTGAACATTGACCATATTTAGAGAGGATTTAAGATATGAACAACTTGCGGAAACTCTGGCAAACTACATCTATGCTATTTAGTAATGTATAAACGTAATATTAATGCAAATTTGGCGTAGATACACCTTTGTCCATTTTTGCCCCAAGCTCGAACGTAGAGGTACCCCATGTCCGGCAACGAATTTCTTCTATTATCGCTCACATACCCGGCGTACATATTATTGCAATCTTTTATTCTGAAGTTGTGTTTTAGCCATGCATTTGTTATTCGTATTTACATATGCACAGACATGCTATCATATATTAAATGGTGGATGTTATATGAATATTTTAAGTTTATTTTCATGTTGTAATCATACAAAAATAAATGACAAATAACAACAAATAGATGACAACCTCCTTCATAAATCAGACATCTGATGTACTTCTAATTACACTGCATTGATCTTGCTGTAATTAGCTGCATGTTAAACACTGGCTTGGTGGTGGTTTTTTTGGGTTGTTTTTTACTGTATCTTTCTAGAACTATTTGTATGTGAATATATAACATGATTTAACACTTCCTGGTGGTGGTACGGTGCAACATTTTGCTTCAGCGGTGATGGGTATGCATGCTTTTTCAACATTTTATTTACGAATGCTGCAAGGACATTCTTTCTAAGCAATAAAATAAGGTGCATCAAACAGGTTGTTGAAATCCGTTCTAAACGACTTAGAAACGCCACAGTCTCTCGCTGGATGTAAAGCACTTGGACTCATCAGGAAGCTGATCACCTGCCAACTCTGATGCATGATCGAAGACAAGAGTGTTCACTTCTTGGACATGAACACTCACTACCAGCAACTCGTGTCATTCTGCCAGGAGTCATGCAGAAACACCAATGAGTTCATGAGTGGGACAAGTATGCCTATCTTTGGAGACTCTACTCGCATCAAGAAGGACAAGGTGTTTGGAATGCTGACAACACTTTCTGATGTAGGTGCAGATGTGGAAGTGATTCTTCATATCCTACTTCCAGCCATCGCTGTTCTCTGCAAACGGATCTTTGTAGATACAACATTACATCAGATAATTCAAAGTTGCATAGCAATATGTATATATATATATATATTATATATATTGCTATGCAACTTTGAATTATCTGATGTAATGTGTGTGTATATATATATATGTATATATATATATATATATAATGTTGCACATGCATGCTGTGTAGCGGAATGCTTATTGTTGCTTGCAGTAGTTGGCTATCCTTCTCACTTTACTAATTTCACACATACGCACACATGTGGACACATACACAAACCTACATATCTTTACATAATTATATGGTGCAAGGCCAAAGCAGAATGTTTACATCAATGCATGCAATATTTGGCTATGCTTATACTCTCACACACACTTTACTAACTTTGCATACATGACATGCACGTACTCATTAACGTTCACATGATTTTGCTGGTATACCTGCCACTTCTAAAACATGTCAGATTTTGTTGAGCTCCACATAATGGAAACCATTGAAGCATATCCTCCAACCTATGGGTAGCAGGCTTTCCAAGCTGGTTCAGTGTGGTGTATGACAATGAGCCAGATATATTTTGTACACGTATGTATATATGCTGGATGACGATTTGAAAGTGGGGGACCTGGAGATACTTTTGTAAGCTTTTCCGAAAGGTTAGTTGCTTAGTTAATTAACATAATTTTATAAAATTCCTTTTGTAAATTATATTTAAAAGAAATACATAAAATATCAAGTCTTAGTTAAGATTTTTGTATTGTACAAGATTATATTTTCATATTTCCTTCAGATAAAAAAAAACTGTCACAATTTATTCAATGACGTTTACATAATTGTCTATAACTTCGCCAATTTGTATCACAGAGAGTCAAAACTGGTACGGCTGTCTATCTCTTAAATATACCTTTCCAAAGGTATATCAGATTTACCAATCGGATGAATTATTGCATTTTCACCGACCTCCCTACCCAGAGCCACCGGCTAAGGCGCTGTTAGCACACGACGCAAAATGACTATAACTCACGGTGTGGTCTCTGACGTTGAATGCTCGTTCTATGATACATGTCAAATGCACCGTGTCATCCAGAGTGATTCTAGGCGAAATGTTATGCTCAAACACAGCCATCCTAAACCTAAGGCTAAGCCTCACGCAAACTCTGTCAACATCGGTCGTACATTTTGTTTGTGGAAGAGGGCGGTCGCCTGCGTAATCATGGTTCACAGTGATCTCGGCCTTTCGCGATCTCGGCCTGTTTCGGTGAACTCGGCCAGTGACCTCGGCCTGTGCGGCAGTGATCTCGGCCTGTTTGAGGAGTGATCTCGGCCTGTTCGGGGGTATGTTGTTGACCAGAAACGATAGCGGCATGAAGTCAGCCAATGAATTCGGCCTGTGCAGCAGTGAATTCGGCCTGTATGGCCAGTGATCTCGACCTGTTTGAGTGATGTTAACCAGCGTTTTTTTGTGCAACATATATAATTACATTGTATTATGTATCGTGATAACTGCTACATAATGTCCAATATGTTGCATGATTGTTTTTGACAGCGATCTCTGTTTTTATAACGTATTTTTGTTTTGTTCGGTTATTTATGTGAAGCAGTGATCTCAGGCTCAGCCTGTTTGACTCTTTGAGTGATGTTAGCCAT
Organism: Escarpia spicata; assembly: GCA_963995525.1. NCBI lineage: Eukaryota > Metazoa > Annelida > Polychaeta > Sabellida > Siboglinidae > Escarpia > Escarpia spicata. The sequence goes on along the minus strand of OZ023205.1, from coordinate 18,449,979 downwards.
AAAAATTATATTTGTTGTGTCTATATTTATGTATAGTTTTGTTTTGTTTGGTTATTTATGTATGCAATTCGACATTATCATCGGCAATTTATACGTGATGTGTACTAGTATTATAGTGATTGCCGCCAAGATTTCTTCCACTGATCACTGGCAGCAAATTGAAATTAAATGCAAATAAAACTGACTTGATCATTATTGGGACACGAATGCAGCGTAGTAAACGTAATGTGTTTTCCCTACACGTATTTTGAAACAGCATATCACGCCAACAACCTTGGTGAGCAGGGGTGTCATGTAATACACATTTATATTAACTACTTCTACTTGTAACGAAGTAGTTTTATCTAAGGTAACGTTGCTTTTACTTCGTTACTTTAATTTACTTCCGCGATATATTTTCGTTACATTTTTTTCTTAACTACGTCGCCTTATGGCGTTCCGCCCATCAACAACATTTCATTAAACGTATTTAATTACAAGAAATGAGAGCTACGGTAAACTATATTAACACGGTAATACATGTCATTTGTTTGTGTGAGTATTGTCAAATCTTTGGGAACAGTAAATGTGAAGCGAGCCATTGACATTGTTTGTTTTGCGCCGACATCATGCAATCGAATCGTTTCCCTTAAAAAATTTACTCTGCCAGTCGTTACTTCCGCGAATAGGCAGGCGCCTTCGGCGACTTGTAAAATGCAATTGAAATCCACACATAGACTACGCCTTACATAATAACGGGATTTTTCCAAAACTTTCGTAAATTTGTTTTATATGCGCCTTATTTATCATCTGGAACAATTCACGATAGAGCCATATCGCAAGTGTAAGATAATAAGAATGATACACGTAAGATGGAATTAGTACAGGTAACGTTAGTCGTTACTTATAACAATTTTGAGGACCACATAAGCCAAATTGCTAAATTAAAAATACGATAAATAAATATTTTGCATTAAATATTAAGACACACCGATTAAAGATTGTGTTCATTGGCCACTAATCTACTATATAAATCGTCACCTTTTTCTAAAACTAATTTTAGATCGACATTGTTTTGTTTCGATTGGCAAGTTGTTCCAGTGGCATATGCCTGTATAAAGGAAAGAAGTTTGTCCAGGACCCTTTACTCTGGGAATAACACAAGCCAATTCACTGGCTCTTGTGGGGTATCTATGATGAGTCATTTCAACATTTGCTCTTAAATATGCTGGTGCAGCACCATTTATAATATTGAACATGTGGCCCAACTTTAACTGTTCTACTCTATATTCAACAGGCAGTATTCCAACGGTCTTAAATTCATTAGCACCAACATGGAACCTCGGTGGAGCAATTAACATAAACCTGATAATCTTATTCTGTGTACACTGCATTCTGCACTTAATTTGTTTCGATAATCCACTGTACCAAGCTGAACATGTGTAATCAAAATGACATTGAATCAAAGCAGACTAGTAGTTTTTTTGTTTTGATACTAACCTTTCTGGTGTGTGGTCAGTGAGCACTGGCGGGAGTGGTTGAAGTGATTCGCTATGATAGGTATAATGACGTTCAGCTATGCACAAACACTCGATCCAGGTTGGTCGGCTAACTCACCAACTGGTGTTTATTGGGCGTAGTGATACATGCGATAATGTAGTTCGCTATAGCAATTATGGTATGTGCTATATCACAACATCTCCCTCTGCAGAAATAAAAGTGAACGATATACATAGAACTAGAACAATAATTATGAATATGAGATTATGAGTAAGCTTATATAACACAGAACTATTCTAACGTAATTGTATAGTCAATTAATAACTAGTCAAAATTACTCATTGCTGAATCTGGCCGGCTTCCTGATCACGCGCCCTGATCGTCGGATCGCTGGTTCGGAGGGCGGTGTGTCACCGGTCGTTGTGACGGGCACCGCGACCGGTTGGTCGGAGGTGTCGTCGTCGTCCAGCGGGTCACGGAATGTCACGGATCTTGGAGTTGGCGTCATCACCAGCTCTCTCAGATGGGACCTTGTTCTGCGCAGACGCGTGCCATTTGGCGTCTGTACGATGTATGAAAGCGGTTCTGTGCTCTGCGCGATGATCTCTCCAGGGCACCATTGGTGTGTTTCCTTGTTCAGGATTCGCACGCGTTGCCCAGCATGCAGCGGAGCGAGCTCTGGACCCGCGTGTCGGTCGTGGTCCCGTATCATTCGATCTCTGCGTCGCTCGAGTTGCTCGTTGTTCGATTGCGGGCTCTGCGTCAGCGTCGGGTGGTGACTCGGTAGGGTAGTGCGCACAGGTCTGTTGAACAAGATTTCACTCGGGCTAGATAGATGACTATCCAGCGGCGTGCATCGATGGTGTTGTAAGGCAATTAGCACGTCGCTGCCCGTCTTCGCACATTTCTGTATGACCGCTTTCACCGCCCTGACCTGTCTCTCAATGAGTCCGTTGGATTGAGGATATCTGGGTGATGTTGTAGTGTGTTTGACGTTCCACTTCTCACACATGTCGTGGAATGGTTGCCCTACATACTGTGGGCCATTGTCAGTCACTATTTCCAGTGGTGGTGAGAACATGCTGAACCATTCTGCTGACATGTTCGCGATGGCAGAACTGGTTGTTGACTGCATCTTCTGGACGAGGTAGAACTTTGAGTGAAAGTCGCTAATCAGCAGGTAATTATTTCCTTTGACCTGGAACATGTCGCTTGCCACTTTAGTCCACGGTGTTGATGGTACGTCGTGGGCGAGGAGAGGTTGTTGTCGGTGTTCTGGCTGATTCTCCTGGCAGGCTGCGCAGGTTTTCACCATTGTCTCAATGTCTTTTGTGAATGTTTGGCCAGTAAACTGATTCACGCATCAGTCGTCTGGTCTTCTCGATTCCGAGATGTGCTTCGTGGAGCTGGCATAGGATGTCTTTCCTCATCGCCTCAGGAATGATGACCTGTCTCCCTTTGAAGATGACGCCATCAGAGATGCCAATTTCGTCGCGATAGGACCAGTATTGGCGAAGGTCCTGTGGCAGATATCTGATCGTGTCGGGCCACCCGCTGTAGACCACTTGCTGGAGGGCTCGCAGTGTGCGGTCTGAGGTGGACAACTCTCGAAGCTGAGCACGTTTGTCGATGCTAAAGTTGATTAGATCGATGCTGTCGATGACGTTTTCCTCTTCTTCATCTTGCACGACAGCATCCACAGCCACGTCCAGTGGGATCTCAGCGTTGTTCTTCGTGTTGGGGAGCCTCGACAGAACGTCGGCAATGATCATCTTGTTGCCTGGTCGATACACAAGTTGGAAGTCGTACCCCTGTAGCTTGATCAGGAGTCGCTGGAGACGTGGAGGTGCACTCTTCAGCGGCTTGTTGTGTATCGTTATCAAAGGCTTGTGGTCTGTTATGACAACGAACTGCTTTCCGAACAGGTAGGTGTGGAATTTCTGGATGCCATTTACGATCGCTAGTGTCTCACGTTCGATGTTCGAATAGGCTGACTGGGCTGGGGTGAGTGTCTTCGATGCGAACGCCACGGGTTTGTTGTTCTGCAGCAGACAGGCACCCAACCCTTTCTGCGATGCGTCGACTTCCAGCGTCGTTTCCTTCTGTGGATGGTAGTACGCCAGACATGATTCGTTGCTGATACATCTCTTCAGATCGTCATAGGTGTGTTGGTGGTCCTCGTGCCACGCGAATGGTACGTCCTTCTTGAGGAGTTCTCTCAAGGGTGCCACCTTGTCCGCAAAGTGAGGTATGTACGCTGCAAGGTAGTTCATCAGGCCGATGCATCGCTGCAGGTCCTCCTTGTCCTGAGGGGTCGGCATCATGCGTAAGTCCTCAATCTTGCTCGGGTCCGGTCTAATTCCGTCTTGGCCGTAGACTGACCCGAAGAAGACGATCTCGTAGGTCTTCACGACACATTTCTTCGAGTTGAAGACGAGACCTTCCTCACTGGCGACCTGCATCAGTCTCAGCAGGTTCTTGTCGTGCTCCACGTCGTCTCGACCATACACGACTACGTCGTCTGCGATGCCGACGCAACCTGGCGTCCTGGCTAGTATGCGGTCCATGGCCTGCTGGAATAGGTCTTGGGATACGCACAGGCCAAACGGAAGCCTCTTGTAGCAATACCTGCCGAAAGGTGTGCGGAAGGTCGTCAGTTCCTGACTGGCCTCGTCGAGGTGGATGGACCAATACCCAGCCTTGGCATCCATCTTGGAGAAGACGCGTGCCTCTGCAAACTCAGGATTGAGCTCTTCTAGAGTCGGTATTTTGTGTGGGCACCGCTTGAGGCTGTCGTTGAGACGCTTAGGGTCTAGGCAGACTCTCAACGAACCATCCCGCTTCACAGTCGTGGTGATTGATGAGCACCAGTCCGTGTGGTACTCGATCTTGCGGATGATACCATCACTCTCCATATTGTCCAATTCTCGTTGGAGTTTCTCTTTGAGGTGAATGCTGCACTTGCGTGGTGCATCGATTGATGGTTGCACATCTGGTTTCAGTACTAGGCTAGCCTTCCCATCGAAGCTACCTATGCGGTCGAACTGCTCTGGAAAACGCCTCTTCAGATCATCCACGGACTTCACGGTCACCGCATGTTGGGTTGTTTTGTCTCTCGACTTGACTGCATTGATGGTGACGATTTTCATCTGTTCACATGCTCGCAAGCCTAAGATTGCTGGCCCGTCGACATCGACGACGTAACATTTTTACTTTCTCCACTGGCATTCTTCATACTGGCAGAGTATTTTCATTGCACCGCAGCATTTTATCTCGCCACCATTGTAGGCTGTCAGCGTAGTGTTCGGTACGGGCTCAACTTTGGTTGCCCACTGGTCACCGTACATTTGTCGTGCTATGCGTATGGGCAGTGTGTTGCCCGAAGCGCCAGTATCAACCTTCAGTTTGAGTTCGTGGACGCCCTTCATGTCAGCGCACACAATGTTCAGTTGAGCGTACACTTCGTCACGTGGAGAGTCTGTGCAGCGACCCGGGTTTTCTGTCGTCATCGTGCTGAACGACTTCGTGTATACTTCGCCTTCACTTTCACTTTCGTAGTCCGGGTTCTCGTTTTCTGTTTGGTAGCCAGAAAGTTCATGGATTGGTTTATCTGGTCTGCGGCGACTGTCACGTCGGCTTCGGCTCTTTGGCTGGCTATCACGTCGTTTGCGATACCTTTGTTCATCTTTCTGTTTCTTCCTACAACACTTGGCCCAGTGCCCGATGCCATCGCAGTGCTTGCATCTGTCTTTGTATGCAGGGCACTGCCTCGGTGCGTGTGACAATGCACAGTTTCTGCAGGCGTTTCGGTGCTTTACCTCACTGATTGACGTGTGATGTGTGGATAATGTTTGTAGGGACGCTTTTCCGGCGGCTATGGCCTCGTACTTGCGTGCCTCTTGCAGTACACTCCTCATGTCGTACCCTTTGTTTTGGCCTAGCAAATGCTTCTGCAACAGTTCATGAGGTGTACTCACTATGATGAGCCCAATGACTCGCTCCGCTAGCTCACATTCATCAAAGTCGCACAAACTGCCTTTATGACGCGCTCTGTTGACAAACTCGTCTGTACTTTCTCGCTCCGTTTGACGAAATGTCATAAGTTCCATTCTGTGGATGCGAAAGTTCACCCGTATGTCTAGTTGGTCTTCAAACAGCTTATATAGTTTTGCGGGATCTTGCTTGTCTGTGTCTGATAGCATTGACGCATTTAAACGCTTGAGTCCTTCATTACCAACAGCAATCTGAATTTTGATTGCCTGTTTAGCTGGGTCAGTGACATTCTCGTCTGCGAGTATCAATGTCATTCGCTGTTTAAAGAGTTTGAATGTTTCTGCGATGTTATCGCCTTCCCAGTTCATAGTTGGGTATTTTTACGAGGAACATTTGTCAGACCTTACAATTGCATCAGTCGGATTACACCTGTATTAATGAAATTACAACTACATAAATCAGATCACAACTAAATCAGTGAGACTACAACTACACTGGTCATAGTAAAACTGCTTCAGTTAGATTACAACAGATTCAATCAGATTTACAGCTGCACTAATAAAAATACAACTGTACTGGTCAGCTTACAATTTCACTGGTCAGATTATAACTGCACTGGTCAGAAGACGCTTCCAAATTACTTCAGCATTAACTAGATGGCGGTGTCAAACTTGATGGCGGTGTCAGTGTCAAATAGTACCTATGAACATCACAACTGTTCTTGCAGTTTCATAACCGTAGGTATCTGTTCTCTTTTAAGTGACGTGATACTCCATTTTTTTCACAACTGATTAAACCATACATTTGTACAATAACATTGACAACTTTTGTTACCGATTGTATAATAAAAATCAATATTTCCCAAATTGAAAGTGTGTACGACACTGACAATCCTTCTGCAGACTGCTTTGCGCAATCTACAGATTCCTTTTTGGTGCACCTGCTTGGTAATAGCCTTGCATCTTTTCCCTGAAACGAGGGTCTTTACATATAGAGCACAAAATACACAATGTAAAGCAACAGCAAGCCCTAAATGACAACGTATGATGAAACGCCATCTGTAGATCACACGCCACTCGTGCTGCACGATCTGCTGATGGATGCACAATCAACCAATCCAGAGTACACGGCACAATCTATAGATTGTGCAGATCCAGCAAATGTACCCAACATCAGTATATCAAACATGACTCAAGTACTGTAGACATGAATAAAGTAATCTGGATGTGATTAAAGTACTGTGTACATGAATAAAGTACTCTGGATGTGATTCAAGTACTGTGGACATGAATAAAGTACTCTGGATGTGACTAAAGTACTGTGGACATGAATAAAGTACTCTGGATGTGACTAAATACAGTAGACACGAATAATGTATTCTGGACATGACTGAAGTATTATGGACATGACTCAAGAACCATTTGAAATCATCTTTACATTTATTCAGTACTACTCTATGTCCCTGTATACATGCGAACTATACAGGGGAATCATTCTGCTGTTTGTTTGTGTCCATTGGTTCACGCTTTGGCAGTTTTATGATGACCACACTGTTGCGGGCTGGCTTGATTGACCACCAGCGGCCAAGCTTGTGTTCTTGACCCACTCCAGCCACCAGCAGTTGACCACTGCTCGAGAACCTTAAACTGTTGATGAATCCCACCTGAGGAAGAAAGTGAAAACAGTCGACATCATTTTGAGTAGCTGAACAAACAACACAACTGCTCTATGTAGCACTCATGTGACAGCAATGAATAAAGCAGATCTGACATAACATATTGCAATGGCTATGTGATAGATATGTCATATATTAATGGCTTTGTTGATTTAATGTCAAGTACATAATAGTTACTTTGAAGAAGAAAAAAAAGCCAAGTATTGCACTTAAAACATTGAAGTCTCAAAAATATGCTTGAATTATAACAAAATTGCCTTCACGTATGAATTCCTAAATGGGATTTTCTAAAAAAAACATCTTCCTAAATATCTTCTTTTAGCACTTTCTCAAATATAAAAATCTTACATCAAAGTCAGTTTAATAATTCCATACAAAATACCGATAAAAGATGAACCAATTGTTCTAATCTCTGCATAATGTTTCAACAAACCACGGGAATGGTGAAGAGTGGTGTCAGATGGCGGAAGTCTCGCGAACATTCCCACAGTCGAATACACCCATCCTTTGACCCTGCTGGAAGAAATACTACACTGACATTACATTTACCAAACGCAGAAGTCGACAGTCATTAGTTGTGCAGAAGTCGACAGTCATTAGTTGTGCACAGGTATCCAAATCAAAGCCACTCGTTTTTAATTCTTGCGCCACAACATGAAATTGGGTCGCCCAGCCATTTTGAGTGGGTCGCCAAGTTTCCTGTTTGCTGTGACTGTCCAAACATACCTTTATTGTCCCGCTTACCCCTGCCAGATGATGCAAGAAGAAGAATATATGCCAAATGTTGCATACATTTGAAATAATATCACACAGCATTTCAAATTCACTTAATATTTGTTGTACATTGATCAGTTTGTTTGCATCCTGGTTTGATGCTGCTTAAAAAATGTGTCGTATGCATACTGGGTGTAAATATGCATAATATCCTTCCCTCAAACAATGTGGAAATTGTACTATCTTCCCGACTCCATCCACAATCTTTACTCTGGCACATTTGGAAATGCTACCATTCTTTTTTTTGAGCATATATATAATTCTTTCAAATCCATGTTCTGTATACATTCTGTTGTGAAATGATTATAGCATTTTTCCATGTTTTATTTTTAAAATAATTTTTTTTGTAAAGTACGAGAAAAAACTTGGTTTTTGGCAACAAATATGCTTATATCTTTGAAACTATTGATGATTTTATAAAAGTAACTGATCATTTCACAGTGCAGGGTCTGCTGAATGCAACACCGAAAATTTTATTTGTATAGCGTGATTACTCCCAGAGATGTCCCATTTCCAAATGCAGAAGTTTGAGGAGGCACACCTTAGAGGTATGTCATTTGAGGAGGCACACCTTAGAGGTATGTCATTTGAGGAGGCATACCTTAGAGGTATGTCATTGTCATAGAAATTAACTTTATTGTTAGTATGCATACAAAGATATCATAACCTGGCAGAAAATCATTTAGAGGTTTTTTTGTAACAAAATACCATTTCATGTGGCGTGTCTGGCCTTAAAGCATTATCTCTAAACTATAATATATTCGACCAGACAAGAGTGACACGCAATACCACAAACAATTTAACACCACTATTTTAGTTTATTTATTAATGCTATATATTTTATCTATATTTTTTCTAGTTTTAAAAGAAATTTATTTGAATCCATTCCTTTTTAACATATCGTTTTTTCTGCATCTAACAATGAACAAAATCACCTAGAGGCACCTATCAACTACTCCCACGTTATCCATTCTGGAGGAGGTATTTTGCTAATAACATAAACATGGATTATGATTTCTTCGCTAGCATGCACATAACATTCCAAGGCCACACATGACTGTCAGATGATTGTCACTGACCTGACGCCAGAAGGTTGGTGTGTTGCAGAGAGGCAACTGATGTGATCCAGTTTTCCTGCGTCACTGTTGCATCACCACGATGTGCGTTACGCACCGTCACAAGAGGCTTCTTCTTAAGGACACTCCACAGGGCGATAGAACTGTCAACACAAGACACTGGCTGTTGAAACTGCCAACACAAGACAGACACTCCACGGAATGTTGGAACCCCGTCAACACAAGACACTCCACAGGGTGTGGGGACCATCAAGACACAGACACTCCAAAGGGTGTTGGAACCGTCAACACAAGACACAGACACTCCACAGTGTGTTGGAACCATCAACACAAGACACTCCACAGGGTGTTGGAACCATCAACACAAGACACAGACACTCCGGGGGCGATAGAACTGTCAACACAAGACACAGATACTCCACAGGGCAATGAAACTGTCAACACAAGACACAGACATTCCACAAGGTGTTAGAACTGTCAATACAAGACACAGACACTCCACATGGTGTTGGAACTGTCAACACAATACATAGACATTCCACATGGTGTTAGAACTGTCAACACAAGACACAGACACTCCACAGGGTGATGGAACTGTCAACACAATACACAGACATTCCACAGGGTGTTGGAACAGTCAACTTCACACCATATAGGTGTCATTATCTACTTTAATTTAAGCCAAGTTCAAGTCCAACTAAAAATAGAGTAAGGCAGACTGGCCACTCACTTGTCATCTGCCCCTGATATGAAGTGCTCTTCATTGATCAAACTGACGCAATCAATAGAACCACTGAAATATGTAAACAAAATTACACAATGTTAAAATGAAGGTATAGACTATCTCCACACAAGGAGATGCACACATTTATAATGCACGTTAACATTACAATATAGGTTCCCCTAAACAATTTACATTAACCTTGAATAGATTGGTGATCTGGTTTCATGTTTTTTTATTTTATAATTATATATATTAACCTCTAAAGAAATTTATTTTAATTTTGTTATATATTTTGACCACTTCATGCTGTCTTCATAAAGTTTCTTGAGAGGTAAATATGTCTAACTTCAATTAAATCTTTGTATAAGTGGCTGTTTGTTTTATTTGCTAATTACTAAATGGGGATCATACTCAAAAGTACAGTTGCAGCAGCTCAAACCAAGGTAACCAAATGTTACCACATTGCTCTCGAGGTGAATAAACTTTTCAAAGCTTCAAAGGTGTGTGCAGACAAATGCATATCTGCAATGATGGTCTTATCTCAGAAGAGAAGAAGCAGGTATTTACGTGTGTCCATGGAACACCAGCTGTGATTCCTCGATCACTTTCCATATCCGCACACTGCCGTCCCTGCCACCAGATGTCACTGCTCGCTCCCGACTCAAACTGTCGACAGCTGTCACAGTGTCCTGGTGTCCATATCTGTCGAGAGAATGGAGCGACAATGCACAGCACATTATTTTTCTTTATCGACTGATAAACGAGTTTAATTCAAGTTATGACGAAATAATTTTTACATAAAACAGTTTGTGGAATTTTGTTCCATTTTGTATAATTGTTCACTCTATTTTCTTCAATCAGGAGAATTAATGAACATATTTTGTTCTTTTAAAATATTTACTGGTAAACCGTTTTCAGCATTTATTACTTATATGCCCAAAGATGTTTGGTGAAACATTAAAAAAAGATAAATGGCAGGTCAGCACTGACAACTGATTCTGGCAAGTTACCAGATGTAATGATCAAAGGACAACTAAACAAATGAATGGGAAGTTACCAGATGTAATGATCAAAGGACAACTAAACAAATGAATGGGAAGTTACCAGATGTAATGATCAAAGGACAACTAAACAAATGAATGGCAAGTTACCAGATGTAATGATCAAAGGACAACTAAACAAATGAATGGCAAGTTACCAGATGTAATGATCAATGGACAACTAAACAAATGAATGGCAAGTTACCAGATGTAATGATCAAAGGACAACTAAACAAATGAATGGCAAGTTACCAGATGTAATGATCAAAGGAAAACTGAATGGCAAGTTACCAGATGTAATGATCAATGGACAACTAAACAAACGAATGGCAAGTTACCAGATGTAATGATCAATGGACAACTAAACAAATGAATGACAAGTTACCAGATGTAATGATCAATGGACAACTAAACAAATGAATGGCAAGTTACATGATATAATGATCAAAGAACAACTAAACAAATGTACACTTCTTTTAGTAACCCAACTGCAGATATTATTTAAATGCATTCAATATTTGGACATCAACTGACCGGATTTGTGATGAGCTAAACCAGTTGAGAAAGTAGCTTTGGAATACTTACAGAGTCTCGACATAGGCCATCTCAGAAACATTCCAGATCTTGATAGTTTTATCATGAGACACACTGAAGAGCTGATGCGAACCTTTCCTAAACACCAATCCCTAAACACAGAATATGACACAATTCTAGCAAGTAGCAGTGTCTTTGGAGAAACCATGTGTAAGCTACAAATATTATACACGTCTTACAGAATTACCAGCAAGGAAACTGATGACTGAAACATAAAAGATAATACTGACATTGAAACCAGGCTGTCGTTTCTGTTTAGAACAGCCATTGGTAATATATTACATTCCTACAGTTATCAGTTTGTTTCTTAATACAATTAGTAACATATTACATTCTTAAAGTTCACAGATAAATCAATTTGGTTCTTAATACAACTGATCAGATATTACATTCCTACAGTTATCAAGAGTTAGCTACGTTGGAGCTATAGTTGAAACATTTTAATCTTGGAGCCATGAACAATATCTTCCACAAAGTTATCAGTTTGTTTCATAACACAATTGGTAATACATTACATAACAATTGGTTACACATTACATCGATACATTACATTGACCAATCAATCAGTTGGATCCTCCATTTTCTCTAATATCAACAACTTGATCCTGTCGTTTCTTACCGAAACGGCATCGCGGTGGCCCCTGAAGGTGTGAAGCAACTCGCATGTCTCTGGTTTCCAGATATGAATGAGTCTGTTGCGATCCCCAGAAGCCTTTCAACAAAATCACATTTATTTGTTTGAAAATGCAATGTTTAAAACACAACCTTGCCGACTACACAACTTGATTTTTCACAAAAATTATGTATACTGTGGATTTAAGCTGCAGAAAACATGAGTTATAAGTTGTCTTATTCAAAAGTCGGTGGCATTAAATATTTCCGTTCATGATTCTTTCAGTCAGCTTTCTGTGTGGCTATAGATACTCCTGAAAAAAGCATTTGCATTAATAACTATGGTTCTTAATAGCTTGGTTCACAGTAATTTTTGATTGCAAACAGGGTTCGGTTGAAATTTTGGCTGTCAGTGCAGAACTAGCAATAGCCTAAGCAGTTTTGTAGTCGCTGGTCGCGTTTAGCAGGTGGTCGCTGGTCACGTTTGGCAGGTGGTCGCTGGTCACGTTTGGCAGGTGGTCGCTGGTCACGTTTGGCAGGTGGTCGCTGGTGGTTGCTTATGTTGTTAGAACCTATCCATGCTTAGCGTTGTCGCTCAAGGGAGGTTGTCTACGTCGGGTTCTACTGTAGTTTATATGTACACGAGGTTCAGTAGACTGTGTTGAGATGTCACGCTGGCCCCAACTCACCAAGAACTTGCCGTCAGACGTGACAGCGAGACAGAGGACGTGTGCTGTGTGTCCTACGTGCTTCCCCTCTGTTCCCTTCCTCCCTCCCGGGATCACATGCACCTTCCTCCCGGTCTCAACGCTCCCTGGGAACACAGCAACAGGGTCAACAACGTCCCATCACAGTAGCTCAAGAAATCTGACGGATTACATTACTAACTGCTGTAATCACAATTACTTAAACTTAACAATTTCTAGTCTGTGTGAAATACAGTGACCTTGACCTTGCATCTGACTAACCTGGTTAGTCACGCCGGAGTGACTCAGTCTGGCGTTATGCATGACCAACACGGTTTGTTATGCTCCGATAAAATACCCCAGTTAGCTGTTAACATAAAACATTTGTTGTTTACCTGGTAACATGCCTTGCTTGAATCAAACAGATATTAATAATATTTTTTCGTTTCTACTCTCACTGCCAACAGATTATAAAATGGCAAATCAGTACCAGACACTCTCAACAAAAGATGTATTCTATCCGAAATTATTTTACTACCCGTTTCACTAGATATCATAATTACATTTCTACATACTTTTCTGTCTGAATAAATCATGATCGATTTTTAAATATATTGATTTAGTTAATATAAAAATGTAAACATGTACATACATAAAATATAAATACATTATATATAAGGATGACACAAGAAAGTGCACACAATTGTTTCCATTGTGGTCCTTGGACAGACACAGACAAATACATGACACAGATATTAACATATTATGACAAAATAACGAAAGATTTTGCCATGATTTAAATGTGTTCTGGTTGTGATCTGTGCTTACATTTGATGATGGAGCAGTCTTTTGAGGCACTGAACAGGAAGCGATCATCGGGAGTAATGACAACACATGTGACAGACAGCTGGTGACCTCGCAATACACGGATGTCCTCGGCTGTTGGTTGACAGTACTGCAAGGAAACGGTGCATGCAACACATCATTCATCACAACATCTGCTAGTTCGGATGGAAGTAAACTACCAAAATACTGCTGCATAACCAGAAAAATTGAAGTGCCTACAAATGCCCATGTTTAAAAAGGTTGTCTTTAGTCCCCAGTTCATCAAAACTGACAAAACTGTAAAACAGGCTCTAAGTTCCAACACACTTTGCTGGTGCTTTTTGTGATAGAGTTGTTGTTTTTACAGTGACCTTGTTAGAACTTACATTGTTATTTTGTAATATTTGATTATTAAAATGAATAACAAGATATATAGTTTTAATATTCAGGATAGGACATAGAAAAGGAAGTTATCATGATACTTCTTTTTAGATAATGTTAAGTTCCTTGGATGCATGTATGATGAACTGATGATACTAAAACACATCTTTCTTAATCCAATATGTGATAATGTTTTATTGAATGTAGACAAAACGCAGACATACTTACTTCTTTTGCGATATCTTTTTGAAGTTTTCCTCTCTGTTCAAGCTGTATAACAGATAAAAGAAAGAAGGCATTTAAATTTTCAATAATGACAGGAAAATCTCTATTTCAGCTGGAGAGATTTTGCAACAACTGATGCCAGTAATTATTTTATCAAATGAAACATGTTCAGTAATCTCACACATAATAGAGTAACTTACATCCTAAAAGTAGTTGTTGTAATTTGTTCCGAGCGATCTTCTTCTTCTTCCCCTTGCTCCCTTGCGGGGTGGGGTCCATGTTACTTGGTAGCTTCTACTTTTCTTGTCAGTTCTTTCCACCTCTCTCTCTCATCCGCAATTGCCATCCATTCATGGCTGTTCACGCCAACCCTCCCCAGGTCTCGTTTTATGCTGTCGTTCCATCTCAGCCTTGGTCTTCCTCTCCTTCGTCTGCCACCCTCTTCTACTTCCCATGCTCTTTTCGGCAGCCTCTCTTCACCCATTCTATGTACATGTCCCGCCCATCTCATGAGGAATATGTGGCAAGGCCGCTTGTGAGTAGAAGTGTAACTGACTCATGGAACTTCCTGCTAATACATCCTTGAGTTGGTGATTCCGGGTAATGGAAGAAACAAGGCCACTTTAAATATGTGCACATAATGACGTGTACTTACAATGTCCTGATTGAGTCGGTGTGTGATGGGACCATGTCCTACTTACAATGTCCTGTTTGAGTATGTGGGCGATGGGATCGTGTCCTACTTACAATGTCCTGTTTGAGTCTGTAAGCAATGGGATCGTGTCCTATTTCCTCCTCATCCTGTTCTTCTGTCCTCGCCTCCTCTGACACAACACAAGGAGCAAATCACAGCATTTTTAGAAACTCACACAATTTTGTTTACAAGATAGACCCAAGTTCTTAATGTTTAATTTAATATGAATCACACACATTTCAGATGTTACCATCCTACTGCTATTAGTTTCCAAGATAAAACAATGTATTCACGTTAAGTATACCTGTTTCTGAACATAGATTATCAGCATTATAATTCTGGCAAAGTTTGAGGTCCAGTTACACCAGTAACTTGGTAATGAGTGTTTAACACGACCCATAGATAGAATCTTCACTTTGACTTGAGTCACGGATGAGAGATTCTTGAGCAGGGAAAGATGAGGCTCCAAACATAAAATGTGGTCCGGTGTTTAGAAATGGGACAGGACATCCGGTTTTCAATTGACTACAGATTCAGAAATTATCTGGAGTTGAGGCTTTAAATTTCTGCACACTTCCAATATACAACTAAATGTATTTTTTTAATTTTTTAATGAAATATGAGGGTCACCTGTATTCAGTTCTCAGGACTGCTCAAAGCGCTTTACACTTTACTCCCTGGCAGACCTGTTCAGTCGATCACCATCTCGACTTCTCTGGGAAGAATCCAGCCATGCTGCAATTAATGTGCGAAGACTATTCGTACACAAATATCCACCACTGTCTATAGCCAGGTACTCATTCATGCTGAGTGAACTGAACGAAAGTACAGTGAACGAACTTGCCCAAGGTTCGACACCGCTGCACAGGATTCGAACCCGGGTTCTCTCAGTTGAGAGTTCGAAGCTCTAGCCACTGGTCCACAGCACTATGCACCTGATCCGTGGATACTGACCTTGTGTCTTCAGTTCCAGCAGATAGTCCTTGGCAATTCGCAGCCGCTTCTCCTGGGCTGTTTCTACATCTTCATCTTCTGACGTGCTCACATCCTCGTGTTTTCTCCTAGGAATGTCCTCTCCACTATAACAAGTCACACACAGTAAAATTATAATCTTATATTACTGCTACACAGTGAAACATGGAACTGATAATTGGTATAACTTGAATTGGTATTTTGGCAATGAAATTAATATTTTAGAACTGACTGCCAAATCTGGTTGTTTCCAACCCCAAGATCAGTTGAAAGAAGACTAAATGATTGTGTTGTAAAGTAAGCAACTTGACTAATTACTGACTGTCATGTTTGTCATTCCATGCTATATGAACGATATGTTGTGTTAGCCGACATTGCAGTTCATGCTATTGTGTGTCAGTGGCACTCATTGTTATTATTGGACCACCCTCTAGTGACCATTGGCCAGACTCTGACCAATTGCTTTATAGTGTCTGCCATCTTGTTTTATGGAAGTGACCACACGTGTATTTTCAGTTGTTCTGCCAATTAAATGTTTCTTGAATTATGCAAATGTTTGATGGTGATATTCACTGGCATACAAGTACACAACTGAGTACACTGCTGATTAGATCTGAGAGTCTGAGACCACGTAGAGGAGACTGACCCAACAATCTGGACAGGTTACTGGTACTAATAATTCTCATAAGAGTAGCATTCTATTGCACTTGGTATTAAAAGCTTATTCCGCCTTGATCCCTGGCTGCAAATGGTTGAAGATATAGCAGCAACTGCAGACCTCATGTTGCAGCTACTCGACTTATGCAGTGTTTAGTTACTGCCTTGGTCAATATCGACTACAATGGCACTATACCTGACCATCTCATGACCACTGCTGTGAATGTTGATGTGTGCACCAACATCTTGTACATCAGTTTTCACAGGATCAACTTTTCACATGACAACCACGTGTTAAATATGTCGTAAGAAAGTTCAGTTATAGTGTTCCTGTAGTTATTTGAAATCATACTTGCCCTGCAGAGTTATTACATACAATTATTTGCAATGTTATATGGGCATTCCTACGACTGTTCCAAGCTGTATCAATATGCAAAGTGGTTTAAGAAATCTATGAAAAATTTAATTTATATATTCAACAAAGGGGAGTACAGTGGCTATATGACTACATCATGTTCAGAGTAATGCCCCCTTGGATCATGGTGCCAAGTTTCACCCTGATCAACTGACAAATAGACAGACAAACTCATATTATTTATATATATTACATTTCTGAAATGTTGCATGTTTACATTTAGGTGTACAGTGTAAAATTACTGATACAGGTGTCACTTACATAACCATACATACCCAGCCCACAGTTTTCAACACAAGCACACACAAACCTATCTGCATCTTCATCACTTAGTATTTCTTCATCGTCATTAATATCCTTTCTTGGCTTTTTTCTCTTGGCTACATCATCCTTTGTTGCATGCTTGCCGGCTGTCTGAATAAATTAGAAACAAAGCGCATCTTGCAGAGAACATTACCATTGTAGTCAGGGGTGGGTCCAGTTACTGTTACACTAAATCAAATCAATAAAAATTACTTTTCATTTGTTATTTCAATTACAAGTACACTTCTACAATTCTCAGATCAATTACAATCACACCACTAAGTCTTCAATTACAGATGCATGAATGCGACTTACCAAACAAGTATATAAATGACATGGCATGCACGGGTATAAAGGGTCAATCATGAAGTACAATTAATTGAAGAAAAAAAATGGTCTCAATCTGAATGGAATTGGTAAAATCACCACACAAAAATTAAAGGTGCAAAGATAATTTTATATAATCAAATATAAACTTTTGTTGTACACTGATAACATTGAAGTCACAAAGACTTCACTTCAAGGGGCCTACTTTCCCAGTCAGAAACCTATAGTTAATAATCACAGTTGCAAGTAATTAAACAAGCCAGGAAATCCCCAATAAGATGCCTTTGTTGCTCTCATAAGAGACAGTGCTACCGGTTAAGAACTGCTAGAATCGTCTCCTGAGGAAGTACTGTGACTCAGACAGCCTCTAGTTCAGTTTAGTCAGCTTGCAGTAGCACCTTGTAGCCTGGCTAAAGAACAAAAGGGATATTGACCCTTGAGACACTGTCAGCTACATGGCTTCATTAATTAGCACTGTTAGGTGAATGACACATTGAGATCACAACTTAGGCATTGGGTATTGCCTATGGTTTATTATTTTGTAGATTGAAAATAATCTGTGGGACAACTAATTATTTCAATTACACAAATCAAAATACAATTACATTATATTTTCAAAACCAGAATCAATTACAGCATTTGGCTGTAATCAATTACAAATACAATATATAATTGCGTAATTGGACCCAGCCCTCACTGTAATGCAAGTTGGAAAAATGCTGTACACAAATATGGACATGGACAACATTATGGCCTATGCTATGGTCTTACTAAGACTCTTAGGCTTGCTTGATTCCCTAAACAGCTGATAATTGCTAAGTTGGGATAAGTATTTAATGAGCCAGCCAGGCCCCTAGACTTGAAATTATTAGGGGCCTGCAAAATTGACCCCGTCATGTAGTGTGCATGAAAAGTGATTAGTGTGTAGCAGTTTTAAATCTTAAATTATTACTGCTGCCACAACATTTTGTTACAACAGGTACTTTTTATTCTTCTAATTGACCTACCAACTTTGGAAGAACACTGTTGGTATTGGAAGTTTGTAGAATGAGATCCCAGCTTAGTGGGTCCAAGACATGTTTTTTTTTATTTTCTCTGCATGGGCAACGTAGGGTTCAAGCTTCAACACTGTGGCCAATACCAGTACCGAACCACTGATTAGTCGGTACCAGGATTCAAATCGCTACGACACAATAAGTAATTGTAAATATGCCTGGGATAACGCTGAATAATGGACCTAATGTAATGAGGTATCAAAGTTAGGCAAAACTCAAGTTATAACGGCGAAATCAAAGTGAGACCGGATTCCACACAAGTGGCACATTTTGTAGCAGTTCTTACTTAAACTACAGTGTAAATTAAGCTGAGTGAAACTGTTACTAAAACGCAGTTGTAAGAAACCAAATGCGCGTCCGGCTCATTACGGGACAGATCACTACTTTACTATTAAAATGCCAGTGATTTCGAGATTTTAACCCTTTGAGGTGGTTTGCAGCATCTTGACAAAATAGTTATGTACTAACCACTACATTATATGGAGTGCGGCTAGTGTACTGATTAGAACATGAGCCTGGTGGGTCCCCAGCCTGGTATACCAACGCTCTGAGTTCGAAACCCGGAATACAGTCTAGTCAGTTAGTAGAACGTTGCCGAACGCTGGAACAATCCGGCTTACGCCCATGCAGCGTTACATAGTCAGTATCCTATATTATCGCCCACGCCGAATCTTTCCTCCCGATTTCTTTGCGTTATCGTAATCGAAAACCATATGTTAGCAGTATTGGGCTTGTGCTTGATTTCATACGGCGCACCTTCTTTCTACTATCTTGTGTCGCTTTTCTTTTATTCTTGATGAAAAACGGCATAATTACTCGATCGCCACGCGCACGTGAACTTTTGCAACGAATTTACTTGTCGCGACATCTGGTGGATTCTTTAGCAGCATCGATCACAGCAACTATCCCATAGGCGACGACACCTGTTGACCAATTGCGCGCCCGGCTCGTCACGGGACAGATCACTATTAGTCCGGCAGTGAAACGCCCTTTTGAAGGTGGACCATGCATTAGGGTCCGCACGATGTTTTCTTGCATTTTTTACCTTCTAACCTTCTAGGTCAATAATCCGACGGGTTCCACTCTGGTACCCTTGAGCGTTTTTGTATAAACTCATTAATATGCAAATTAGTCATCACCTTAAAAATATATAGGGCCTACTACTTTTCTGAATATCTCGAATTGTAAACATCCAATCAATCAAAATGATGTGTCCAAACGCAAGTTTTCAGGGTATCTGGGTGTGATTACGTCAGTGAACAAATCATAGTATGCATATTTGTCACATGAATATGCTAATTAGCTCTGACCAATCTAACTTCATGATATTCGTTTATATTTCCTCAATAGGCGAGCGATAGGCACTACTTAATGGACAGACTTAAATGCCCCCCACCCCATACAAAAAACAAATTGTATACTCTAGATATCCCCATCACAACGAGGCCTATCGTAGAACTAGCGTGATTCCAAGGGCAAACAAGATCGCCGTCAAAGGATAATATTTAGAAATTGTCCGATTCCGCAAACGTATTATAATTACAATTTATTAATAATACAATAGCCATGCCATATATTTTTGGAAAGCTTATTGTCTCCCAGTCAAAACATTGTATAGTAGGTGTGAAGGTAAGGTAAAACAAGGTCACCATGAAATGATGAATATCCGAACTTTTGCAATACCGCGAACGTTATTAATATTAGGTTACAATAACTATGTATCGACTTCATTTATATGGATATGTTACATACATCGCGTAAGAACAATTTCTTCCAATCAAAATGAAATATCACTTGGAGCTTTTTGTTGATGGAGTTTGTGTGGAACGGCGACCAAACAGTATCACCGTCATGGCGTCAAGCGATAAATATTCGAAATTGCACCATCCCGCAAACGTTATACTGTACCAATGGTGGCTTATAGCCTATCTACGTTACCTGCTTACTCATGACCATGTGATTTTGAAAGCCTACTGTCTCCCCTTAAATACAGGATAGCTATCAAGTGGTGCAGTAAGTGTGGAGTGAAGGTCAACCCAGTAATGAGTGTTCAAAACTGCGCCATTCCGCAAACGTTATACAATTACAATGTTTGTATAATTATCTACTTTGTCTACCTACACTGGGCCATGTTATTCACCTATGCGTATTGTATCCCCGTCAAAATGATTGCAATGAAATTGTAAATTGGTGGTCTAACTGTGGAGTGAAGGTTGAACAAAGTCACCATCAAAAGATATTTGCATATTTGAAATTGTGCCATTCCGCAGATTGTAGGTGATGTTATTCTTCTACGGCATTTTTGCATCACCCACGGGATGAGAAAATAGATGGTGGTGGATGCCACCCTCAATATTGAATTTGAATGTCATTTTGAGGGTCACAAACTCAATCTTGTGTCAAAATATTTGTATTAATTAACTGATATGTTCTTGTGCATATGACAGCCTCTTCACGTCCTATGTCCACCCTCAGCCATCTGAAGTGGGCATCAGCTGATGAACCAGTTGCCTGGTCTACCAAATAAAAGCTTGTTACGCTATGTGCTCTGAATACTGCTAAAGAGCATCCGGGGTTATTGGAATATTTTAGTGATATTATTCCTTTGATAGAATATCTTTTTCATTGCCTCGATAACGGACACAACACATGCTGCAACTTTATTTATGTAGGGCAATGGTGAGGCGTTCCAGGAGTTGAAGTATCGCGAATCCAGATCCAAATGGATGTGTGAATGCTGCATGTAGTTCCTTCGTAGTATAAGATTTGGGTTTCCCATGCTATTGACAACTGGCAATGACGTGACAGGTCTTTTCCCAGAGCATGATGGATAACGTTGCCATTATGATGAATAACGTTATTGCCTAACAAAAACCTACCCAGATGTATGCAGCTGGTGATGTTGGTTGATGCATCTTTTGACGGCGATGCTGGTTGATGCATCTTTTGACAGTGACCTTCAACCTTCACTTTCAACCTTCACTCCTCAGTTAGATCACCACTTTACAACTCCATGCCTAGCCTGATTTTGACGGGAATACAGTACACACACACACACACACACACACACACACACACACACACACACACACACACACACACACACACACACACACACACACACACACACACACACACACACACACACACACACACACACACACATGTATAACATGGCCTAGTGTAGGTAGACAAAGTAGGTATGCAAACATTGTAATTTCACAACGTCTGCGGAATAGCGCAGTTTTGAACATTCATCATTTGGTGGTGTCTTTGCTTGACCTTTACTCCACACTTACTGCACCACTTGATAGCCCCCCTTGGTATCCCGTATTTACGGGTAGATAGTAGGATTTCCAAATGCATATGACGTGGCTATGAATAGATAGGAAACGTATATAGGCCACCATTGGTTTTGTATAACGTTTACGGGATGGCGTAATTTCGAACATCTATTACATGACTGTGATACTGTTTGATCGGCGCTCCACTCAAACTCCATCAACTAACACCTCCAAGGCATATCATATTTTGACGAGAAGAAATTGTTCTTTCACAATGTGTATAATATGTCCATAGAAACGAAGCAGATACATAGTTATTATAACTTTATGAAGTGTGCCATATTGCAGAAGTTCGAATATTAATAATTTCACGGTGACTTTGTTTGACCTTAGCTCCACACTTACTATTCCGGGTAACAGCTCCATGTCGTATCTCATTGTGACGGGGAGACAATAAGCTTTGCAAAAATATGACATATCCATTTTGTTTAAAAAAAAGGTATATATGCAATCATTGTAATTTTAATACGCAAGCGCACAATTTCGAACATTTATCATTCGACGGTGGCTTTGTTTGACCTTGGTGTCACGCTTACTGTATCACTTGGCAGTTCTAAGACAGACCTCGTTGTGATGGTGATATCTTGGGCTTCCAAATGATATACCATTTGGGCGTTTTGCACGTACGGGGAGAGGGGCATTTAAGTTGGTGCGTTAGGGAGTACCTACCGCTTGCCCGTTGAGGAGATACACACTAAAAGCGTGAGTTTATATTGGTCAGAGCTAATTTGCATATTCATGTGACAAATTTGCATACCATGATTTGTCCATTGACGTAATAATAACAAGAGACCATGAAAACTTTGATTGTTTTGGATGTTTACAATTCGATATATTCAGGAAAACAGTATTTATTTTAATGGCGATGACTAATTTGCATATTATTGGGTTTATACAAAAACGCTCAAGGGTGCCTGGGTGGCACTCGTCGAATTATTGACCTAGAGGTGAAGGTCACTAGTTGGGCAGATGTGTAAAGAAGACGTGGTGGGATTCGTAGATTTATGGGGATACTTTGTTGGGAGGGAAGATATGTACACGAGAGATGGCCTCCATCCGAGTGAAAAGGGGGCAGCAGTTTTCTCAGAGAACTTGCTGCGATCTGTGGACAGGCTGCATCTGAATATGTGAATGTTTAAAAATAAAATTCGACACGTACCTCAGACGGGCGGGATGCACATAGATAAAAGGGTCGGACTATCGATAAGCCAAAGGGCTTCCTTGTCCACCTGCCACCTAGAGTTAATTCTCTAGGTGGCAATCTTGTTAAATCTATTTAAACTAGATTTGCTGGGGGATTCACAGAGAAGCCTGAAACTGGAGGCATAGATAGACTGCAGAAATAAAACAGCAAAGAACAGCCTGGAAAACTTCTGAATCTGGATATAAATGTGTTTGTTTAAATGCAAGGAGCATACTAAACAAAATAAGTGAACTAAACATTATGATAGAAGATACTGACCCACACATAATAGATATAACCGAATCATGGGCCACCACTGATATATCAGATGCCGAATTGGGACTAACAGGCTATGCAATGTTCAGGAAAGATAGAATAGGAAGAAGGAGAGGTAGAGTTATGTTATATGTTAAAGAATCTATCCAGGCTTATGAAATAAAATTAGAAAGAGAAGAAGATTGCAAAGCTGTTTGGTGTAACATAGTTACAGGAAACTCAATGTTAACGGTGGGGTTAGTTTATCGAAGTCCAAACATAAGCATAGAAGAGAATGAAACAGTACAAAACGATATAAGGGAAGTTAGCAAACGGGACTGTATTATTATGGTCATATACAATGGAAATCTCTACAGAGTACGTGGAGTGAGGACCACAAGTTTTTAGTTTTAGTACAAGACAGTTTCCTTTCTCAACATGTGCTACAGCCAACCAAGGGTGAGAATGTGTTAGACATAGTTTTATCCTCATAGAATGAATTAGTCGACAATGTCAAATTATGTGAGCCACTGGGAAGTAATGATCACAACCAGATACATTTTACCATCAAAGTAAAATCAGAAAGAAATAATAAAAAGCAGTTCAGGAGAAATTTCCACAAAGGAAGATATAAGGAAATGAGGACATATTTAGCAAAGATAGAAGAATAAGACAGCAACAGATTGATGGAATATCTTAGAGTGAAATAGAGTGCATCGTCAATAAATTGGTTCCCTTAAAAACAAGGGAAACGGTCCAGAAAGAAATACTTATTGAAAGTAGCCATTAGAAAAGTTAAAAACAGCTGTACAAACAAAGGATGTGGAAGTCATATATACGTACACTGTACTGGAAATGACGAAGTCTACAACATTTATAAAGAAGCACTAAACCAAGCTACAACCGAAATTATAAATTCAAAGAGAAGCCAAGAAAAAAATTTAGCTTGTAATATAAAACAAGACAGCAAGAGTTTTTATGCATATGTTCGGAGCAAACAGAAAGTTCAGGATAAGGTCGTTCCTTTAGAAGATAGTGCTGGAAATATAATATTCTAGGGATTCTTAATGCAGAAGACCTGAATGAGTATGTTAGTTCAGTGTTTACCAGGGAAGATATTAGTTCACTGCCAGTACCAGAGGCTAAGTTCAAGGGGGCAGAATCAGACTTTTTAGGAAGTTAATTGTAACCCCGGAAATGGCAGCTAAGAAAATTAGGGCTATGAAGGATAATAAATCACATGGATTGGATCGGATTCTGCCCAAACTACTATTGGAAATTGTAGAACAAATTAGCATACCACTTGCAACAGTTTTCAACTTGTCATTAGAAGAGGGAGTGGTTCCTTTAGAATGGAAAGAAGCAAACATTATACCGTTATTTAAAAAAGGTTTCAGAGAACTACAGACCAGTGAGTTTAAAGTCAGTGATTTGCAAATTATTAGAAAGACTAATTAAAGATCACATGGTTGATTTTCTTGTTAAATATAACTTGTTAAACCCATCTCAACATTGGTTTCTAAATGGAGGTCATGCTTAACAAATATGTTGTTTTTTGGAAGATATCACTAAGTGGGTAGACGAGGGATCACCAGTAGATATCATCTACTTAGGATTTTCAGAAAGCTTTCGACAAAGTGCTTATTAACAGAAGACAACGGGTAGTAGTTGATGTGGAGGCAACTAGAAATCAGTTTTGAGTGGGGTACTACAGGGATCAATACTGGGAGTTATATTAATCTTAATATATATCAACGATTTGGATGATGATATAACAAGCGAGGTGTTGAAATTTGCGGATGATACAAACTTTTTTAGGATTAAACATGATGGTGATAGACTGCATTTACAAGATGATCTTGACAGATTGATAAAATGGTCTGAAAAATGGCAAATGTTCAATTTTGGGAAATATAAATGCCTCCATACAGGATATGGGAAAGAAGATATACTATATACAATGTGGGGTACTGTACTAAGAACTACTGTAAAAGAAAAGGACTTAGGGTTACCCATTATGCTGATATGAAGGTTTCAGAGCGGTGTGGTATTGCCACTTCTAAGGGAAATCAAATCCTTGGATTAATTAGGCAAAACATAAAATATAACGAAAAAGATCTAATAATACCGCTGTACAAAACAATAGTTAGGCTTCATTTTGAATATTGTATACAAGCGTGGAGGCCATATTGCAGGAAGGACATAGATATGCCAGAGTACAGCAACTAAAATGATACCAAAACTAAGGGATCTTAGTTATGAATTACGCTTAAAAATGTGGTTTAACAACTCTAGAGACCAGGAGATTGAGAGGAGACCAGATAGAAGTGTTTAAAATTTTGAATGGTTATGAAAATATTGATAGAAATATTTTTTTCTCAATTAAGAAAGATGGAAGGACCAGAGGACATGAAGTTACATTAGTAAAGGAGCAGTGTAGATTAGATATAAGAAAGTTCTCATTTTCACAAAGGACTGTAATGAATGGAACAGATTATCTCCTGATTGTGTTGGTGCTAGCAGCATGAATGTTTAAAAATAAAATTGACACACCTTAAAAGGGCAGCACAAATGTAGATAAAAAGTATTGGGCTCTCGATAAGCCAGAAGGCTTCCTTGTCCATCTGTCATCTAGAGTTAATTTTCTGGATGGCAATCTTGTTAAATCTTATTAAACACACATCCAAAAAAATATTTAGGAACAATTATCCACGCCTGATTATATTTAGCATATCATTACAATGCACATTTTATTATGTAAAGCATAAGTATCTGAAAGAACACTGTATACATCATATACAGAAATATTGTATTCTTGTAATATGCAAGCTGCTTGTAAAGTACACAGACCACACAGAAACAAAGCGTTATCCAGTCTTAAACAAACATGGAATTTAAAATCTATAAATGGCACCCGTTTTTTAGTATTGACATTAAAGAAAAGAATGAGGCACTTTAAAATTGTTGCTTTTAGCTTCAACATCTAAAATAAAATGGCACTACTTTTTAAAAACAGTACAAGATTATTCAAATTTACATATATGTTATTATATCAAACATTATGCTGATCATGTACTTTGTACGGAATGTAAATATAAGTAATCTGCCCATCTAACAAACCAGATCATGTAACATCGTGACCATGCACTTGTTTATATTTAACTTTGCCGTGGTAATATCTGGTAAGGCAATATCATTGGACAGCCCATTACTAGTATACTACGGAACAATAAAGACATCCAATTGCTACATGATGTCTGTCCTTATATAAAAGGCATAATATAAGTTATGGTTTGTCATATAACGACCAACATAACAAATGCATCACTTCAGATATTGCTGATGTATATATAACCTTCCATGGAGATGTTACACAAACACACGTGCTTCTTGCAAGTGTAACAAAACAAACAATAACACGTTGCTAAGTGCAGAAATAACTGCAACTCGCATTCAGTGTTGATGCCTGGCTTAGTCACCTAGAGCACTGAGACATTGCAACACAATGTAGTAACGTTGCATAAACAGGATAACCCTTTTCTGTCAAAATGAAACTGTTGCCTGTTACACACTGCAGCTGAATTGAAGTCCATGTAAACCATTCAAGGTTATGGTTTAAATCAATTATGTATTCATGTACAGTGAAACCTCACTACTAAGGTCACCTAGGGACTGGGAAAAAATTACCTGAATAGTGAGGTGACCATAATAGCAGAACTAATTTCCTATACTTAGTTACTAAAATAATTTGGGACTGTCCCAGTGTGGCCTTAATTGTGAGGTGGCTGTATAACTGAAGTGACTACAAAGTGAGGTTTGACTGTATATTGAAGGGTAGCAATGCATAGTCTGTTAAAAATTAATAAATATTTGCCATCAATATTGATGTTTTCATTGGAATTTCCAGGTTTGTTTCACTACATCCTGATGGCAGCCAATTCAACAATGATGTCATTAATAGTATTCCCGTCAAAACAAAGCTACAGTCCACTGCTAGAGAGAGGCTTCAGCTCTGACTACACTGCAACTTTCTCTTTCCATGTCTGCCACACAACATCTCTACGATGTTTGGTGGCTTTCAGCTTGGGCTGCTTTCTTGTATGTTTCCATTTCTGTAAAAATCTGAAAAATGCAAATACAACATAAATTTTATAAACTAAAAAATAAATTCAAATTTTTTTTCACTGTTACAACTGAACGTTAAAATTTACAGAATTCCCATAGGCCCTGGTACATTACAGATATTTGTTTGTTATTGGTGAGTAATTCGGCTGTATCCTGTTTTAATCAGAGTTGCTTCAACTGTAAACTTTGTGATAAATTATATATTTTCTTATATTCAGCACACATGTATTAATACCAGTGACAGATTGACAATGGTTGATGAGCAAATATTATTTATTCATCACACATGTAATAATTCGAGTGACAGACTGATAACGGTTGATGAGCAAATAATATTTATTCATCACACATGTAATAATTCGATTGACAGACTGACAATGGTTGATGAGCAAATGCTATTTATTCATCACACATATAACAATACGAGTGACAGACTGACAATGGTTCATGAGCAAATACTATTTATTCATCACACATGTAACAATACGAGTGACAGACTGACAATGGTTCATGAGCAAATACTATTTATTCATCACACATGTAATAATACGAGTGACAGACTGACAATGGTTCATGAGCAAATGCTATTTATTCATCACACATGTAACAATACGAGTGACAGACTGACAATGGTTCATGAGCAAATACTATTTATTCATCACACATGTAATAATACGAGTGACAGACTGACAATGGTTGATGAACAAATACTATTTATTCATCACACATGTATTAATACGAGTGACAGATTGACAATGGTTGATGAGCAAATACTATTTATTCATCACACATGTAATAATACGAGTGACAGATTGACAATGGTTGATGAGCAAATACTATTTATTCATCACACATGTAATAATACGAGTGACAGATTGACAATGGTTGATGAGCAAATACTATTAATATTTGGTAGATTTCTGACAAAACGCAGCAAATTTAGTTTGATTTATGTATACTTAGTGACATGGTAGATAATGACATGTGATAGATATATGAATATGCTACGAGTTGGCTAACCAGCAAGAAACATGATACGGATTTATACTAATTTATGAGGCATTTTTTAGGCATGACTGCAACACAATCAGGATGTTGATATTTCTGTACATCACACCTAAAATTCCAACAGGTATTTGTAATTGTCTCCACAGTGTGTGTAAAAGAAAGGTTGGCCATTCGTTTTTTATTGTAAAATCATGTTATATAGTAAAAAATTATGTAGTCTAACATGCTAAATGCCCAAATATGTTTTAACAAAGGTAAACCAACTTTTGAATTCCACAGTTTGATGTTTAAAAAAATCGCTGAGCTCTCACTGAAATTACCAAATAGTGGTTGGATAAATTCAAGAAAGGTTGTGATGGTGCATGGTGACCTATTACGGGATGTACGTCATTAATAACCAGACCAGAAGCCACAGCGTGCTGCCACGTAAACAAACTGCTTCGTCCCAAAACACTTGATTGGTTCACCTCACACACAGCGTGCTGCCACGTAAACAAACTGCTTCGTCCCAAAACACTTGATTGGTTCACTTCACACACAGCATGCTGCCACGTAAACAAACTGCTTCGTCCCAAAACACCTGATTAGTTCACCTCATACACAGCGTGCTGCCACGTAAACAAACAGCTTCGTCCCAAAACACTTGATTGGTTCACCTCACACACAGCGTGCTGCCATGTAAACAAACTGCTTCCTCCTGAAACACTTGATTGGTTCACCTCACACACAGCGTGCTGCCACGTAAACAAACTGCTTCCTCCCAAAACACTTGATTGGTTCACCTCACACACAGCGTGCTGCCACGTAAACAAACTGCTTCCTCCCAAAACACTTGATTGGTTCACCTCACACACAGCGTGCTGCCACGTAAACAAACTGCTTCCTCCCAAAACACTTGATTGGTTCACCTCACACACAGCGTGCTGCCACGTAAACAAACTGCTTCCTCCCAAAACACTTGATTGGTTCACCTCACACACAGCGTGCTGCCATGTAAACAAACTGCTTCGTCCCAAAACACTTGATTGGTTCACCTCAACACAGCGTGCTGCCACGTAAACAAACTGCTTCCTCCCAAAACACTTGATTGGTTCACTTCACACACAGCGTGCTGCCATGTAAACAAACTGCTTCGTCCCAAAACACTTGATTGGTTCACTTCACACACAGCGTGCTGCCATGTAAACAAACTGCTTCCTCCCAAAACACTTGATTGGTTCACCTCACACACAGCGTGCTGCCATGTAAACAAACTGCTTCCTCCCAAAACACTTGATTGGTTCACCTCACACACAGCGTGCTGCCATGTAAACAAACTGCTTCCTCCCAAAACACCTGATTGGTTCACCTCACACACAGCGTGCTGCCATGTAAACAAACTGCTTCCTCCCAAAACACTTGATTGGTTCACCTCAACACAGCGTGCTGCCACGTAAACAAACTGCTTCCTCCCAAAACACTTGATTGGTTCAACTCATACACAGCGTGCTGCCACGTAAACAAACTGCTTCCTCCCAAAACACTTGATTGGTTCACCTCAACACAGCGTGCTGCCATGTAAACAACCTGCTTCCTCCCAAAACACTTGATTGGTTCACCTCACACACAGCGTGCTGCCACGTAAACAAACTGCTTCCTCCCAAAACACTTGATTGGTTCACCTCACACACAGCGTGCTGCCATGTAAACAAACTGCTTCCTCCCAAAACACTTGATTGGTTCACCTCACACACAGCGTGCTGCCACGTAAACAAACTGCTTCCTCCCAAAACACCTGATTGGTTCACCTCACACACAGCGTGCTGCCACGTAAACAAACTGCTTCCTCCCAAAACACTTGATTGGTTCACCTCACACACAGCGTGCTGCCACGTAAACAAACTGCTTCCTCCCAAAACACCTGATTGGTTCACTTCACACACAGCTTGCTGCCATGTAAACAAACTGCTTCCTCCCAAAACACTTGATTGGTTCACCTCACACACAGCGTGCTGCCATGTAAACAAACTGCTTCATCCCAAAACACTTGATTGTTTCACCTCACACACAGCGTGCTGCCATGTAAACAAACTGCTTCCTCCTGAAACACTTGATTGGTTCACTTCAACACAGCGTGCTGCCACGTAAACAAACTGCTTCCTCCCAAAACACTTGATTGGTTCACCTCACACACAGCATGCTGCCATGTAAACAAACTGCTTCATCCCAAAACACTTGATTGGTTCAACTCATACACAGCGTGCTGCCACGTAAACAAACTGCTTCCTCCCAAAACACTTGATTGGTTCACCTCACACACAGTGTGCTGCCACGTAAACAAACTGCTTCCTCCCAAAACACTTGATTGGTTCACCTCACACACACCGTGCTGCCACGTAAACAAACTGCTTCCTACCAAAACACTTGATTGGTTCACCTCACACACAGCGTGCTGCCATGTAAACAAACTGCTTCCTCCCAAAACACTTGATTGGTTCACCTCAACACAGCGTGCTGCCATGTAAACAAACTGCTTCCTCCCAAAACACCTGATTGGTTCACCTCACACACAGCGTGCTGCCACGTAAACAAACTGCTTCCTCCCAAAACACTTGATTGGTTCACTTCACACACAGCATGCTGCCACGTAAACAAACTGCTTCCTCCCAAAACACTTGATTGGTTCACCTCAACACAGCATGCTGCCATGTAAACAAACTGCTTCCTCCCAAAACACTTGATTGGTTCACCTCAACACAGCATGCTGCCATGTAAACAAACTGCTTCCTCCCAAAACACTTGATTGGTTCACCTCACACACAGCGTGCTGCCATGTAAACAAACTGCTTCCTCCTGAAACACTTGATTGGTTCACCTCAACACAGCGTGCTGCCACGTAAACAAACTGCTTCCTCCTGAAACTCTTGATTGGTTCACCTCACACACAGCGTGCTGCCACGTAAACAAACTGCTTCCTCCCAAAACACTTGATTGGTTCACCTCAACACAGCGTGCTGCCACGTAAACAACCTGCTTCCTCCCAAAACACTTGATTGGTTCACCTCACACATAGCGTGCTGCCACGTAAACAAACTGCTTCCTCCCAAAACACTTGATTGGTTCACCTCAACACAGCGTGCTGCCACGTAAACAAACTGCTTCCTCCCAAAACACTTGATTGGTTCACCTCACACACAGCGTGCTGTCACGTAAACAAACTGCTTCCTCCCAAAACACTTGATTGGTTAACCTCAACGCAGCGTGCTGCCACGTAAACAACCTGCTTCCTCCTGAAACACTTGATTGGTTCACCTCACACACAGCGTGCTGCCACGTAAACAAACTGCTTCCTCCTGAAACACTTGATTGGTTCACCTCACACACAGCGTGCTGCCATGTAAACAAACTGCTTCCTCCTGAAACACTTGATTGGTTCACCTCACACACACCGTGCTGCCATGTAAACAAACTGCTTCCTCCCAAAACACTTGATTGGTTCACCTCACACACAGCGTGCTGCCATGTAAACAAACTGCTTCCTCCCAAAACACTTGATTGGTTCACCTCAACACAGCGTGCTGCCACGTAAACAAACTGCTTCCTCCTGAAACACTTAATTGGTTCATTCTAATTTTGTGTCGTTCAATATCTTATACTAACTAAAGCTTTTGCTGCATAACATGGTCTTACAATAATAAAACCGAACGGAATACCGCAGTATCACAACTGAATCTATTACCTCTGAGATCTCTGGTCGTCGCTTCCTCAAATCCAGGCATCTCTTAGCCAGATTGTAGATCGCCACGGCAACGCAATCTGGCCAATCAGTGGCACTTCGGTCGAGCAACGACAGAATGTCGTCAGGCTGGTCGACCTCCTCCGAGATGTGTACCGTCTGACAAGGAAGAACAAATAGGTACATCTTCTTCTTCTCAGCAACTTGTCTGACAGTTTATATATAATATTGAGAATATACTGGTAATTGTTTGTTTTCCTGTGTTGTTCTTTATAAAATGCATGCACGTATAGACACAGGGAATTACATCTGTTTGCCCCAAATGGAATAGTAGTATCTTACTGCATTAAATAATTCATTAACATCCAACAAAAAACAGTTCACTTGTTATTCCTGGATATCAAATAACTTACGATGTTAGTCTCTGCATGTTTCATGACGTCGTCACATTATAAAAAAGATGGTAGGATTTGTGCATAACTTACACTATACTTATAATGTTGCTATAAATTATAACAATATCATAAGCATATATTAACCATAATATACTGGAACTGGAACATCTTTATTCGACAGATAGTAAATGAGCAAATACAAAGCATATAACGACAATGTCAAAAAGAAGACATTTCTGTCGGGAGACTCTCACTAAGACATTATAAATATGCTGCTGACGTGAGAGCCGCCCACCCACTTGTAATTGTAACTAAAACATTTCTACTATTCCCAACGTGGCATACAGAACGTATTTAAGTTAGACATGCAATTGCTTAAAAATCGAAAGACAGTACGAGATGTATGTTGGTAGGCTAAGGGCATATGTAGCAGTTTGTGTCCGTGCAAGTATCTTTGTAAAGTGCTAATAAGTATTGTTTGGTGTACCAGGTATGTGGAAAAACCATAGAGGCTATGTGTGTACATTTTATCCAAAATGCAGGGTGGCATTTTTCTAAGTAAAGTTGGTAGGTAATATCTAATACACTTTCTGGCTCTCGATATATGTCTATATGGGATGATAATTTGATGACTTGTGGGATAATCATGATATGCAGTGTTTTGTAAAAAAATTAGGAACGCATTTATGCAAAATTTTAGGAAAAATGTCACACATTGACAAGTAAAGATATCTTCCAGTTTTAATAGATTTGGAGATTTCAGTTCGGTGTGCGAGTTATATTTACTGAGGAAAATTATTCGGATGGCCTTTTCTGCAATTTGGAAAGTCTATCTGTATCAAAACCCCATGACAAAATGCTGCAGTTGAGGTGTGGCACAATTAATGAATTATACATGGTCTTTAAGGTATATCCAGGTAGAAAGTGTTTTAATTTATTCATAATTCCCAGGGTTCATGATATTTTATTAGATATTTTGTCAATGTGTGGAGTCCAATCTAACGTTTCTTGAATAGTAGTGCCTAGAAAGTTGAATGTGTGTACACACTCTATGGGTTTACCATCTGTTTTTAACGATAATTTTATACCAGAGGTATTTCGTTGTGGAAAATGAAACAGCATATATTTAGTTTTGTTTGTATCTAGAGAGCTTATTTACAGATAACCATTCACTAATATGTTTTAGTTCATCATTTATCTTATCACTGACAACATTATAGTTTTGTATATTTGAATTGCACTTGAAAGAACAGAGTGGTCCGATGAAGCTGGTATCATCAGCATATAGTATGGCCTTAAATGTATTGCTAGCAAGATGAATATCGTTTATATATAGAGTAAATAGTAGTGGTCCTAATATTGACCCTTGCGGGACGCCAGTTGAAATACTGTAGATAGTGTGTCAGATGTTACGTCATCGAATTGGACAAATTGGCATCTTTTGGCAAGGTAGCTCATTAGCCAAGTTAGGGAAGTACCATTTATGCCGTAGTGTTCAAGTTTTTTAAATAAAATATTGTAGTCTATAGTATCGAAAGCTTTTGACAAATCCCAAAAAAATTGCAATGGGAATTTTTCCGTTATCTAAGTTTTGAAGAATAGTGTCGGTTAGTTAGAGAGTAGCCATTTCCATTGAATGTAATTTTTCATTTATAGTTAGTCAAATATTTTATCGTACACAATTTTTTTGTAGTGAAAGTAGTGAAATTGGTCTGTAGCTGTTGAGCAAGGTGTTATCATATTTTTTATACAAAGTAATAACTTCAGCAATTTTTAGTTTCTGTGGAAATATACCTGTGCTAAGAGATTGGTTAATAATTAAGGACAAAGGTTTAGCAATTAATAAATAAATTCTTTTTAGTAAAACTGTTCAAGTCGAATCATGACTTGCACTTCTCTTTGGGTCAAATTCCTTGATGATTTTTATTACAGTATCTTTGGTTACTGGTTTGAAATTAAACATTGAAAGAGACCTGTTTTGTAAATAACTATTAAAATGTTTTGAGGGTTTTTGTGGGGAATTGATTGTGCCAGTTTAGTTCCAATATTTACAAAAAACGCATTGAATCCGTGTGCAATCTGCTTGGTGTCGGTAATACGTAATCCATTTATATGAAAGTAATTAGGAAGTTTAAATTTTATGTAGTTTTTATTTATAAGTTGTTTGATGGTATCCCACGTTTTCCTAGTATTTGATTTGAATTGGTCAAATAGGTTTCCGAAGTAGATCTTTTTGGCATTTCTGATGGTTTTATTTAGAATATTTTTATATACACGAAGATTGACCGACCTGGCATTGTAAGAAGTGTCATTTTGTGGAGTCTGTTTTAGTTTCCACTACAGTTTATCTTTATATTTTATGGACTTAATAATTCCAGCTGGATTTTTTATGTTTATACTTGTTGTAGCGGACAGCTTTAACTGGAAAATGAGTTTTGTATAGCTGAGTAAGTATGCTTCCAAGTATTTCATAATTAATGTTTGGGTCTGCAGAAAGATCTCGATTTAGCTTCTCCATAATGCAGATTCACAGTAATTTAAAATAAATTGTTCAGAGTTTGTTCTAATTGTAACATATTTTGGGGTCCTTTGTTTAGTGTGTAATTTGTTAAAACTTATGAAATAAGGTGGATGAACTGATATATTACTCATTAGTCTACCTGCTGTACAAACTCTAGAGGCATTTGAGATCTTACAATATATCTGTTTGATGAGTGTACAATTATTAAGAGAAAAACGGGTCGTTAGAGTGATCTTCGGATAAAAGCCATTTGTACAAAATAAATCAAAATAATCCCCAGTTTGTTGTCTGTCATTCACTTTCAGCAAATCAACGTTGAAATCTCCTTTCCGTTCCTAATTCTGACAGAATTGGTGCCAACTCACCAATAAAAGTGGGTATTACTATGTCTGTGTTATTTAATTTCAGTGGTCTGTAAATATTACCTACTGTGATGTGTTTATATAGATTTGCTCCATAAATATAGATAAACAGCCCCTCCCAAACATCGGATGACTCGTATAGATTCCTTATGTTATATTGGTAACGTTCATGTAAATATATAATTAGGCCTCCATGATCTGTACTTTGTTTGCCTTGATGGATAATATTATAATTAGGAATGTGGTATTGAGACAAGTCTGAGTCCTCCGAGAGCCACGTTTCCTGCAAGCATATTGCGCTAAAACCTGTCTTTGTTGCATAAGTCCAGTAAAAGTGGAGAAAGGTGACTTAATGCTTTGAGCGTTTAAGCTAAAGATTGTAAAACTATCTTTTGTAGAAGCGAGAGTTTCATTTAGTATCAAAGTGTCTATGTATGGCGAGTCTGTCATCATAGCTATGTTTTCATTAGTGTCATCTAAATTACCGAGAATGTGTTGTAGGTTATTAGCAGCTGATCCACAAAAATTTAGTAGTATTCTATCTTCCGATAAATTATCATCTGTATTTTGTGCCATAAGTAGAGGATCGATTGGTATCGTATACCACAATGGGAGTAGCCGTCAGACTGGGAAGGCAGTCCGGTAGTACCAAAGAATACATTTTGTTTGATGTGGCATCTGGCCACAAACAGTTGAAAAGACGTTCCAAACATAAAATAAAAGAATAACA
Source organism: Escarpia spicata (assembly GCA_963995525.1). NCBI lineage: Eukaryota > Metazoa > Annelida > Polychaeta > Sabellida > Siboglinidae > Escarpia > Escarpia spicata. Next base: position 18,413,834 of record OZ023205.1, on the reverse strand, counting down.
AAAGTGAACATAATAGGTGTTACAAGAGCCAGTAACACTTACAGTGTTTTAGTGACACATTTGGGTCAAATGATTCACTATGCAACGTAACTTAGGCTAAATTATGTAAATTTGGACGAACTACACATAATCTTAATATGTATCCACAAAAAACGTCTTTACTTTGCCAAACAAATGCAGTGTGTATCAAATTGTATATGTGCATCACATAATGTACTATACTCTCCAGGAAAATATTCACTAAATGCATTTTATAACCACACATGTTGAGACTCATTCATACACTGACATAAGCATGTATCATACTGAGTAAGGTTTGTTTTGTGAGCATTATAAAAAATAAAAATAAAAAATAAATTATTAAGTGCATCTTATAATAATGCAATATAACTACAGTGAATGCAATTAGGAACAAACTGGGACCTGGTCAAACTCTTCCTTATACCCAGTCTTCCTAAATATCAATAGGTATATAAACCAGTGCAGGCCGCAGCAGGGATTTCATATTTATTCAACCGAGTACATTTCCGAGTAATCCAGAGTCCAGTACAGCTGCAGAGTGTGGTTGTACCTACCAGCGCACTCTCTTCTCGAGTCTCGTCATATGACAGCAGACCAGTTAGTAACTCCAGCAACACCTGCCAGAAAAACAACCCAATCTCCACAGTTCACACCAGTGCAGTAATTTATGTAAAAGTTTCACAGTTCCAACTACAATAAAAACACAATGACACGTCAGTTGGTTCATAACTTTTAGGTAAAGCTGCATGTCCCATTATTTTGAAAACCTCCAATTACACCCCCTCAATCAACAAAAACCTCCAACTGCACCCCCTCAATCACAACAAACTTTCAGCTGCACCCCCTCAATCACCAAAAACCTACAACTGCAAACTCGTCACCACTGAACAAAATAATTCTCTAAAAAATGGGGATTTGTTTATGATTTTTCAGAAACCTTCTCTCACAAATTAATAACTCTTGACAAATATTGCTATTTTAAACACTCTCAAAAAGGGGGTTCATTTGGATCCCTGAACACCATCTAAGGATGTAATGAACGAGTGTTTAACATTTTCTAACTAATGCACTGCCAACTCACCACGCCGTAGCTGTAGGAGTCGATCTTGGTGGAGATGGTTCCGTCTAGCTGGTACTCGAGGGGCATGTAGACTGTCGTGCCTATGATGATGTTGGTAAATGTGACGGAAGATGTGCTGTTTGTGGGGCCAGGCCGGGCCAGGGCACAATCCGCCAACTTGGCCGTGAAGTTGTCATCCAACAACACGTTGGCACTGAAAATATTCACTCAGTGGCATCATAGCAATAGTGTGTGTGTGCAGGTGTGTGAGCGCGCATGTGTGTGCATGTGTGTGGTGTGTGCATGTATGTGTGCTTGGTGTGTATGTGTGTGTGGTGTGAGCGTGGGTGTGTGCATGTGTGCGTGGTGTGTGTGTGGATGTGGTGTGTGTGTGTGTGTGTGTGTGTGTGTGTGTGTGTGTGTGTGTGTGTGTGTGTGTGTGGTAGTATGTACGTGGCGTGTGGTGTGTGCATAGTGTGTGCCTGTGGTGTGCATGTGGTGTGTGTGTGCTTGTGTATATATTCATGGTGTGTGTGGATAGAAAACTGTGGAAAGAAATAACAAAATGAGTGGCTTAGTAAATTAGTACTGTTGATCTCATGACTTACCTTTTCACATCTCGATGTATGACTGGCTTTTGTTCATATGAATGTAGATAACTGATTGCACGGGCTGTGTCGACAGCGATGTCAATCCTCTGTGACACTGTCAGTGGCACAGTGTCATCCTGTAAGAAGACAATCATGACACAGACGTCAGCATGACATGTTACATTTTTCATGAAATACTACTGGTCTCAGTTCCACATTCTGTAAACCAATACTACTAATTTGTTTCCATTTCTTCTCTCTGCTACAGACTACATCTTGTTGGGTCATCTCATCTCATAAGTGACATACTACTTCCAACTGTGTTGGTATAAAACCTTTCAGTGGAGGAAATCTGTAGTTTGTGCAGGTTTCGTTGTTTGTTTGGAATACGACTACAGTATGGAACAAACTGTATATACTTATGACAAAGTTGTGGTATTTTCAAACGCAGCATTGCATCACTAGTGTGGAACACATGGCTAAAAGGTATGTTTCACACCCATAACTGCCCTGTAGTAAAATTAATTCCCACATGTATGGTGGATGGTACTTAGATGTATTACATTCCTCCATGAAAGACTACACAGTGCATCACGGTGGTCACTCAGTGCTGTAGAAGTAACTTTATTTTCAGCATTTTCAATTCTTTGTAGTATAGTATGATGTCAGTTGTAGTATGTTGCTGATTGGTCAATTTACTGATGTGAAAATGTTGATTGTTTGTTGCACCTGGTTAGTTTGTATTAATTTTGTTAAGAGCATGAAACCAAAAATGTGTTTTTTGTTTCCCTACAAACAAACTGCAAATATTAAATTTAGCCATTTAATGTCAACTACGGGACGGCAGATTGATACTAAGAACAACAAATTGTTGTTATCATAGGGGCCATGCATATTCTTAATTGCACTGTTTCTTATAAGTTTGTCCTACATTTTATGGAACAGAAACAAGAGGTAAGTTTAGTCAACTTATAACATATATGATGTTTCAAAGAGAGAAGGCATACCATGAGTGTAAGATAATAAGCATAAACAGAGGATTCAATGGTTGCGTAGACTACAGACGTACGAGACAGGCAAGTCGGTCCTGCAGGCAGCCGTTCTTCATGTACGTTGTGACGATGCAGTAATGGGGACCATCTATTGAGTAACCAATCAACTGTAGGATGTTGCGATGTTTAAATCTGAAAAAAAGTTGCATTTAAGTGAATGAAGCAAAGGCAGTAGTATGTTGTAGGACCACATAAGTTATGAAAGAATCAACAGATATTGTGGATGTGATATTAGTTAGCAGGGCATTCCATATAAGCAAATTATTGTTTAATCCCCTGCAAGACTGCTAGGTGTGTTCTTATATAGTGCAGTATCTGGTCCATAATAAGACCAATGAATATGTGCTAAGCAAGATCAAATTCTTGGTGGACCCACAAGAACTTCTACTGGCAACTGTCAAGAGAAGAAAACTGGCATATAACAAGACATGTCAGCCTCCCAAAAATAATTTTTCAGGGCACCGTGGTGGACAGACACTGCCACGGACATCAGAGAAAATGTTGGTTTGAGAATGTCAAGTAGTGGACGGCCTTCTCCGTGCCAGAGCTCCTTACCATTAACAGAATGGCAAAATATCACAGCTGCAGCATCGCTTATATCCCCCGACGACCAAGTTGGTTAAGGGACTAACTAAATAAGGTAAGTAAGTAATCTGGTCCATTCGACTGCTCAAAGCATTTTAAATAACAGTGGATGTGTAAGTGGAGATATGTAAGAGATGGTGTGTAACTGACAGTGGATGTGTAAGTGGAGATGTGTAAGAGATGGTGTGTAACTGACAGTGGATGTGTAAGTGGAGATATGTAAGAGATGGTGTGTAACTGACAGTGGATGTGTAAGTGGAGATGTGTAAGAGATGGTGTGTAACTGACAGTGGATGTGTAAGAGGAGATATGTAAGAGATGGTGTGTAACTGACAGTGGATGTGTAAGTGGAGATGTGTAAGAGATGGTGTGTAACTGATAGTGGATGTGTAAGTGGAGATATGTAAGAGATGGTGTGTAACTGACAGTGGATGTGTAAGTGGAGATGTGTAAGAGATGGTGTGTAACTGACAGTGGATGTGTAAGTGGAGATGTGTAAGAGATGGTGTGTAACTGACAGTGGATGTGTAAGAGGAGATATGTAAGAGATGGTGTGTAACTGACAGTGGATGTGTAAGTGGAGATGTGTAAGAGATGGTGTGTAACTGACAGTGGATGTGTAAATGGAGATGTGTAAGAGATGGTGTGTAACTGACAGTGGATGTGTAAGTGGACATATGTCAGAGATGGTGTGTAACTGACAGTGGATGTGTAAGTGGAGATGTGCGAGAGATGGTGTGTAACTGATAGTGGATGTGTAAGAGATGGTGTGTAACTTACAGTGGATGTGTAGGTGGAAATGTGGACTGTTGATCATGTGAATGTGGACTGTGTTGATCATGTGAATGTGGACTGTGTTGATCATGTGTATGTGGACTGTGTTGATCATGTGAATGTGGACTGTGTTGATCATGTGAATGTGGACTGTGTTGATCATGTGAATGTGGACTGTGTTGATCATGTGAATGTGGACTGTGTTGATCATGTGTATGTGGACTGTGTTGATCATGTGAATGTGGACTGTGTTGATCATGTGAATGTGGACTGTGTTGATCATGTGTATGTGGACTGTGTTGATCATGTGAATGTGGACTGTGTTGATCATGTGAATGTGGACTGTGTTGATCATGTGAATGTGGACTGTGTTGATCATGTGTATGTGGACTGTGTTGATCATGTGAATGTGGACTGTGTTGATCATGGGTATGTGGACTGTGTTGATCATGTGTATGTGGACTGTGTTGATCATGTGAATGTGGACTGTGTTGATCATGGGTATGTGGACTGTGTTGATCATGTGTATGTGGACTGTGTTGATCATGTGAATGTGGACTGTGTTGATCATGGGTATGTGGACTGTGTTGATCATGGGTATGTGGACTGTGTTGATCATGGGTATATAGACTGTGTTGATCATGTGAATGTGGACTGTGTTGATCATGGGTATGTGGACTGTGTTGATCATGGGTATGTGGACTGTGTTGATCATGGGTATGTAGACTGTGTTGATCATGTGAATGTGGACTGTGTTGATCATGGGTATGTGGACTGTGTTGATCATGGGTATGTGGACTGTGTTGATCATGTGAATGTGGACTGTGTTGATCATGGGTATGTGGACTGTGTTGATCATGGGTATGTGGACTGTGTTGATCATGTGTATGTGGACTGTGTTGATCATGGGTATGTGGACTGTGTTGATCATGGGTATGTAGACTGTGTTGATCATGTGAATGTGGACTGTGTTGATCATGGGTATGTGGACTGTGTTGATCATGTGAATGTGGACTGTGTTGATCATGGGTATGTAGACTGTGTTGATCATGTGAATGTGGACTGTGTTGATCATGGGTATGTGGACTGTGTTGATCATGGGTATGTGGACTGTGTTGATCATGGGTATGTAGACTGTGTTGATCATGTGAATGTGGACTGTGTTGATCATGGGTATGTGGACTGTGTTGATCATGTGAATGTGGACTGTGTTGATCATGGGTATGTGGACTGTGTTGATCATGGGTATGTGGACTGTGTTGATCATGGGTATGTAGACTGTGTTGATCATGTGAATGTGGACTGTGTTGATCATGGGTATGTGGACTGTGTTGATCATGGGTATGTGGACTGTGTTGATCATGGGTATGTAGACTGTGTTGATCATGTGAATGTGGACTGTGTTGATCATGGGTATGTGGACTGTGTTGATCATGGGTATGTGGACTGTGTTGATCATGTGAATGTGGACTGTGTTGATCATGAGTATGTGGACTGTGTTGATCATGGGTATGTGGACTGTGTTGATCATGTGTATGTGGACTGTGTTGATCATGGGTATGTGGACTGTGTTGATCATGGGTATGTAGACTGTGTTGATCATGTGAATGTGGACTGTGTTGATCATGGGTATGTGGACTGTGTTGATCATGTGAATGTGGACTGTGTTGATCATGGGTATGTGGACTGTGTTGATCATGGGTATGTGGACTGTGTTGATCATGTGTATGTGGACTGTGTTGATCATGGGTATGTGGACTGTGTTGATCATGTGTATGTGGAGTGTTGATCATGTGTATGTGTATTCAATAGAGTTCATGTAACAGGTGTTAAACCAAATCTATGTCAATTCTAATAATGTTGTTTGCTGATTCCGTGAACCCTACTTGCAGTTTTTGTTGTTACACATTGAAACTGTAGAATTATATAAATACCTGTGATGGCTTAGCAAGTGACCATTATGACGTTAGTCTTCAAACATCCATGAGATAACGAAATGCTAATTTGAACGCAAGGAACAACACCAGTGATCTTGTTGTTTAAATGTTACAACACCTTCCAAAGAATCAAGAAAACACTATTTATGAAGTGATTATTTTTAATTAACAAACCTTGCCAATATTTCAATCTCTTTGTGGAACTGTTGAGCAATTTCTGAGGTGTGGGATTGTCGGCCTTCATCGGAGAGTTGGTTATTATTAACCAATCGTTTCACAGCAATTTTCCCATTGCTGCCTTCACCTGCAAGACAAAGCTGTGTTTAACAATATTACTGTAATAGAGCACCTTTGGCATTAACTTGTTTTGTTTTCATAAACTTTTCCTCAGTAATTTCGCAATTTGTTACATATATTTTTGTGTTCTTGTCATTGATCACAAGTACCAAACCCCAGCGTATCAGCTGACTGACTCCAAGAGATGTGGTAGATATTGGGTGGTATTTCAAAGGGTGACAATGTCAAACTCTTTCCAACCCACACAATCCCTTCACTGCCTCTGGTTGCTAGCTGCCAGGACCCAGTCTATCCAAGCAGAGAGTTTGCTGTCTTGTCTGACTCTAGTCACCACATGGGACCAGCCATCTTCTCTTATTGCACAACATATGCCGTATTAATTTTAGTAAGCGTACATGCCCTTATTAGCGTGCACACCCTTTTTAGCAGCATCCAACGCAGTGACTGTGATCTCAATGCCAACACTGGCTGTTGAATCCATCATTGTGTTTTAATTTCTACCAATATCACACTAAATTCAAAGCTTGGTGATAAAAATTTGACGTATTTCCATGTCTGAAACATTTGCTAATCGTACTGTAAACTTAATAGAATGAATACGGTATGTGTTTATTTATGTTCTCAGTTGCCGATACCACCTTTTCTGTGGGATTCTGTACAAGATTAAAGTTCTCCATATGGTGGGTATGTGGCCAACATTGATTGCTTTCTATGAGACACATCAAGATGGTAACTGATAGTCTAGCTTAGGTTTGTTTAATACATTTTTGTTTAATGAAACTTGAGCCTTTTTATACATTTAATTTTATTACCCACATTTTAGTAGCTGTATTAATCATTGTAAGTGTTAGCATTTCAACATCAACACTCTTGAAGAGAGTTGTACTTTGGATACGAGTGTAAAAATAAAGTACATTATTATTATTATTTTACTCTTGACATTTCTTGATAATACATCTGAGCCGGAATATTCGCTCGGCACATAAGCAAACAGTTTACACAAGCAATATATTATACCTTTTCTCTTATCAACAACACACATTCTAACCATTTCTAGCTGTCACTTCGACAGTTCACAGTGCTTACATTACCTATAAAGACATGACCGAAACCGCCGGAGCCAATAAGATTGCCCCCTTCTCTGAAGGGGGTAGGGTTGAAACCCCCTGTCGCCATTTCCAAGGTGTCATAGCCAAACTCATGTACCTCCCCTGAAGTCAGCAGAACACGTGTTCACCAAGGTACACAAATTTCATACATCAATTCAGTCATATGTACATCTAAATAGATTCATGTATAAAACATATTGAGTGAACTAGTGCCCATATACATCTGTATTTATAAGTAATTTATAAAACCTAAACTGTGACCGCTAGCTTATTTAGATACCATCCATCTTCATATCACCCGTTGCTTCTACTGATGCCAACCCTGGTGGATACTCCTTGAACTATCATTGGGTTCTATTGACACCAACCCCTGGTGGATACTCCTTGTACTATCATTGGCTTCTATCGACACCAACCCTGGCGGATACTGCTTGTACTATCATTGACTTCTATCAACACCAACCCTGGTGGATACTCCTTGTACTATCATTGGCTTCTATCAACACCAACCCCTGGTGGATACTCCTTGTACTATCATTGGCTTCTATCAACACCAACCCTGGTGTATACTGCTTGAACTATCATTGGCTTCTATTGACACTATATCTGGTGGATATTCCTTGTACTATCATTGGCTTCTATTGACACTAACCCTGGTGGATATTCCTTGTACTATCATTGGCTTCTATTGACACTAACCCTGGTGGATATTCCTTGTAGTATCATTGGCTTCTATTGACACCAACCCTGATGGATATTCCTTGTACTGTCACTGGCTTTTATCGGCACCAACCCCTGATGGATAGTGCATAATTAGTCATAATGATGTATATATATATATAATTATATATAGGATCTTCTGGCCTAGAACCATATCCAACCAGGAGATGCTTGTCCAGTGTCAGCAAGAGGACATGCTCACCGTCATTCAGAGAAGATGCTGGAGGTGGATTGGACATGTCCTTCGCATGGATACAGACGCCATCACAAAAACAGCTGTCTGGTGGACACGAGAAGGGAAGCGAAAACGTGGTCGTCCAAAAACATGGAGAACAGTGGAGGCGGAGCTGAGAGAAATGAACCACAGCTGGAGCACCATACAGCGAATGGCTGGAGACAGACAGAGGTGGAGGAACTTCGTCGCTACCCTAAACACCACAGGATGTAATGGTTAATAAGTAATTAATTATATATATATATGAGACGAAAATGTCCTGGATTGTAGTCTTTTAGGTGCAGTTATATCTTTAATTTTTGGGTGAGCATCAAAGGGAGTGCATTTGAAGGTCAGTTGGAAGGAGGGTGCAATTGGTGAGCTTTTGGTAAGCCTCAAAGGAGTGTAGTTGGAGGTTTTTGTTAAGCTTCAAAGGATTGCAGTTGAAGATTTTTGGTGAGCTTCAAGGGGTGCAGTTGGAGGTTTTAGTGAGCCTAAAACGGGTGCAGTTGAAGATTTTTGGTGAGCTTCAAGGGGGTACAGTTGGAGGTTTTTGGTGAGCTTCAAGAGGATGCAGTTGGAGGTTTTTGGTTAGCTTCAAGGGGGTGTAGATGAAGGTTTATGGTGAGCTTCAAGGGGGTGTAGTTGAAAGTTTATGGTGAGCTTCAAGGGGGTGTAGTTGAAGGTTTATGGTGAGCTTCAAGGGGGTGTAGTTGGGGGTTTTTGGTGAGCTTCAAGGGGATGTAGTTGAAGGTTTCTGGTTAGCTTCAAGGGGGTGTAGTTGGAGGTTTTTGGTTAGCTTCAAGGGGGTGTAGTTGAAGGTTTATGGTGAGCTTCAAGGGGGTGTAGTTGAAGGTTTTTGGTTAGCTTCAAGGGGGTGTAGTTGGATGTTTTTGGTTAGCTTCAAGGGGATGCAGTTGAAGGTTTATGGTGAGCTTCAAGGGGGTGTAGTTGGAGGTTTTTGGTGAGTTTCAAGGGGATGCAGATGGAGGTTTTCAGTGAGCCTCAAGGGGGTGTAGTTGGAGGTTTCTGGTGAGCTTCATGGGGGTGCAATTGGAGGTTTTTGGTGAGCTTCAAGGGGGTGCAGTTGGAAGTTTTTGGCGAGTCTCAAGGAGGTGCAGTTGGAGGTTTTTGGTGAGCCTCAAGGGGGAGCAATTGGAGGTTTTTGGTTAGCCTCAAGGGGTGTAGCTGCAGGGTTTTTTGGTGAGCATGAAATTCTTCTGGAATTTTGGCATGGCATAGATACCATATGTAATTTATTATGTGTACATGAACAAAACATACCTGGAAGATCTGGGTTTGAAGTAGGACGTTCAGAAATGGCGACTTCTAAAACAAATATATATATTTATTGTGTTATACCCAATAGACGCGCACTGCGCAAGTGCAAGGGTGCGTGTCTATTGATTTATCACAAGACATATATAGCACAAACTGCCAGCGGTGGACGAATGCACACATTGCATACACGTCACGCATGTGCAACTCTAAGACAGACAACACATAGTAAAGACTGATTTAGCACATCTACCAAAACATCTAGCGTTCAGTTGACAGAAGACGGTGTTCGACATGCCACTTGAGACAAACAGCTACTGACAGTAATGCTTGCGGTTTTATAACTCCAGAGTCCAGACAAATGCCAGATTGATACATTGAGCAGTGCTAAACTGACAATCATCACGCTAGCCAGAAGACATCATTAGGCATTGCAGGATAACCTCTGTCTGTGCTGAATCGGAGGTCAAATAATCCAAACTCGTATGCTTTGTCAGTGATGCAAAGGGGCAAGCCTCAAGGCCAACTGTGAGCACAGAGGGAGTGATTCTCGAAGACGTCAAGTCAGATATCAGAGCACACTTCATTGTTTTGATCATTCCTCATGGCTACAGACAGCTACACAATTGTGAATATCACAATTCAACCTTTTGTTTTGCACTGTTAGATTGACATGATTATGACAACATGCCCGACTTCACAAATAAAACGAAAGTCGCTGAAATTATAAACGTGGTGCCAGAAAAAAGTACAATGAATTATCTAGACAGAATCTGCAAGGTGGTGACAGCAGCGGTATCATTACAGTATTTTGCATTTTCAAAGTGCATGTTCGTTACCAAAAATCAATTTTCGTGGGTGGTTTCACTTCTATAAAAGGGGGTGCACATCTATTAGGCAGCGCGCGTCTATAGGGGATAATACGGTATTGTTCAAATTTGTAAAAGCGAATACATTGTTATGGTCAAAATGTCTGTCTCTCTAATTCTTCCTCTAAAACAAACAGTACAAAATACAAGGAATAGTATCTAAGAAAATAATTTCATCCAGCAACCAACATAGCTTAACTAATAATCGTTATATTAATCATTCTTAACAAATATAACAGAGATAACTAAGCTTTAATATAATATGGCAACACTGACTGCAAATTAAAGAAAGCAAGTTAGCAATAACTACTCCGCAGGACGCCATCAACCTTTTTGGCTATTGGATTTTAAAACTTAAAAATGGGCCAAGTGGCCCTGAAGTCCTTTGGACTAATACGTCTATATGTGACCCCGGCTGACCAAATGAGTGATAAGTTGGAAAAATTGTAACATTGTTTTCTTACATCCTTGTAAAGGTTTGGTAGGGTGCTTTACACGGTTTCAAAAATTATGACTGCTACAAATATTGGCGAAGTTATGGAGCATTGAAAATGGTAGGGGTCAAAAAGTGAAAATTCAGAAAACAGCTGTTGAAGTTTTACATTATATATGCAAATGGATTGCATGGAAATAGTGCATGCACAACATTCAAATGTGGCACACAGTATGTAATAAGTATGTTATGTTGCAATGATACACTGGAAGTACAAATGTGCTGCTACAAAGACTTATCAAGGTATGCCAGATTATGTCTTTGTGTAAAACTAAGAGGACAGATTATTTGAGAGCAAAATGTAGACTCACTGTTTGACACAGTTTAAAACCTACAGGCAACTGTCCAGTTTAACAGGGGTCTAGTTAGCTTAATGCTGTCTGTTGACACAAGCTACTGCCAGTGACCAATTACAGATTGGTCACAGTTTCCATCAAACAATAGCAGGCAGAGAATCTTAGCTCCACAGCTGGGTGTAATACACAACAAGTGATAAATATATGATACACTTGAAATACAAATGTGCTGCTACAAAAATGTAAAAAGTTATGCCAGATTATGTCTTTATGTATAAAATTAAGAGGACAGATTATTTGAGAGCAAAAGGTAGTCTGAAGAAAATTAAAAATGGGTCAGCTGGACGGTGATAGACCGTTTTAACTTGAAGCCTTTGTCAAACCATTGGAGGTGGTGGAGATGGCTTGGCCTTGTTCTTCGCATGGACAGAAACAGCTTATAACAAGCCGGTCTAAAATGGACTCCACCTGGACAATGGAAAACTTATGCTCAGGGGAGAGCAGGGGCTAGGTAAGGTAAGGTTTAATGCATGATGACAGTAACTGTGTTTTTCTCAATACAGTGTGTAGTAAAGTGTTATTTTACAAACTGTACATTATAAACTCATAATATTTCCCTTTGTTTCATGAATATGGTCAGTAATTGTTTTCTATAACATAGAGTAGATAATTTCTGTCACGTTTTAGTGAGCAAACATGTCTGCTATAATCTATGCTGAAGAGATGTGGTTTTGTTAGAGGCATATTTTGTAACAACATTTATAGTTTTCGGGGTTTTACCTTAGAATTTAACAATTCCACCCTCTTTCCTTGTACAAGTCTCAACTTAAAGTGGTTATTAGGTAATTTTTACTTAGAAATGAGCAGTATTTAACAAATTACTCTGTCTGAGTGTCAATATGTAGCAGTGCTACTTTCTCACCACCAAGAACCTCATTCAGAATGTTTGCAGCACGAATGAGGTGCGCTTCAACAAGAGCATCTCTCAGGCTTGCCGCATTCACGTTGTCCATTGCCCATGTTTGTAGCACCATTTCTGTCGGACTGCGACCATATCTCAGCTGATGAGCCAGATTTCTAAAATCAAACATTTGCCTTATAGCATATATATACACCTGTATATATATATATCTGTTGCCACAATTAAACATAAAAACAGCCCATGGCAAACATTAAGCTACCTGTGTACTTATTTCTTTTGCAGCACTAGCACTGGGCCTTAATGACGCTTTTCTTTGCATACTTAAAAATGCAGGTAGAAATTATACAGATAATCATTAGTGATGCAGGACTTTTTACAATGTTACGACCAATCTGCATGAGACAACACTTTTCTCTTCCTTGCTATTTTTTATAATGTTACAATAAACTACCAGCTGTCATGTTTGATATATGATCAATTACGAATCATATACTCTGTTACCGTAAATTTGGTACTGGGCACAACTCACCTGAGGGGCAGAAGCTTCAAAGCGGGTTTATGTAGCAGTGATGCCATGTAATTTTATTCTGCAGTAATTAGGGCTTTTTATAACTTCTTTTCTTTTTAAATTTGTACATATGTATTTAAATATTATAAATGGCATACATAGATAATCGAAATGTGTAGTTTTTATTCTGTCATGTTATGTAACACACGTATTGTAATACAGTGTATTATAATCACTTACGTAACGTAATGTATCCTTGCTTCATGTTTTAGTTTGTAAACACCCCTCAATCTATTTGCAGAGATATGTGGTGTCTAAATAAATTTTATTTTATTTGAAAAGTACAACATTGATTATGTGACCAGTGCACTGTTATGTGAAAACAAGTAGAAAGCAGGCAGACCGAAAAACGGCATACAGCTGGTGGAGATTCACAGCAAAGGAACTAAAGAAATATGGAACCACATGGAAAGAACTGAATTAAGAAGCAAACAACAGAGTACATTGCAGAAGTAACAAGCTCTACTCAGAGAAATAAGGAATATAAGTAAGTTCAAAAGTATGCTCCTTCTAATTGGGAAATGTTAATTAAAATTTGTTATCTTATCCAATATATATTTTTAACATAGTTATACTGATGTGTGTATGTATGTATAGTCACTTACTCGGTTTCTGTCCTATCTCAGTTTCTGCTCCATCTGAGACCTCGCAAGATCTCGCCGCTAGGTAGGCCACTAAGCCATTTGAATACAAGCGTGTTTTGCAAGACCAAGCATCAGAGAGCCTAGCGGCAAAATCGAACGAGATTAAATTATCTGTGAAAATGCTGCCATTTCAGTTTTATGGAAACATGTTTAGATGCATAACACAAGATGGAATGCGTGTATGAAATAAATACCCAGATTAAAATCACTGTTGTATATTTGCTGGAAATTATTTTCATCGTCTGCTGGTGCGAGTTCTCGGACTGCCCACGTGAAATGTAATTGCCTTATATGGAAGATATATGTCAAGCCTGTGTTGTCAAAAAGTTAGAATAATATGTAGAATGCGTTTTATTATAAAATAGGAAATGGATTAGTTTTAACTAACATCACAACTTCACTGCAACATATTTTGCAAGTATTTTATTCAGCACATATATAAGAACTATGGCAAGCCAGTATTGTAATATAAGCTAGAATAATTAGAAAAACGTGTCATATTAATTTAAATAACATTATATATTTAAGACATACACCAATGTTACTGACATGCACCAACGTGCACACAGTGTTTTCACTGCATTTGTTGCCATTTTTCAGAAGAGTGATTCACTTTCCAAGCCATGAAGGTTTTTTGCTAATGGATTATCACAATAAGAACTGACTTTGATATCCAGGAGAACAAGTTAATTTTCATTTGCCGTGTTTGCTAAAATACCCTTTCACTTGTAAACATGAACTTTTATAATAAATGCTTTTCTCTGTATCATTACAATTTCTATATCCAACATTTTATTCATTAAAATACTTATACCTGGAAATTACATTAGCAGCTCATATATTTAATTTGTAAATCGTTAACACTGCTTTTTCTTTAATGACATATATCTTTCATTAACAACACGTGTAATATAAATAAATCGCAGGCACTGCATCAGGTATGCACAGCAAAATAATTGTGGGCATTGCAGTGTGTATGTATGACCATTACATAAATGAAATGTTGTCTTTGTAATTCAATAGCTACAATTGCAGAAATATTAATTATAAATTAGCTTCAGCAGTTTATAATGTACGCTTATATTTACATTAATCATCTCAGTTGAAAATTATCAACACACAATGACGACCCTGTGAAGTTTACGCATTAAACTCATTTATTGCCATCTACAGCTTGCCATATATCACCGAGTGCTTCCATTTGGCGCGTGAAGTGATTATCGTCTTACGAATATTGTAAGTATTTAACTAAAAACGACTCATTTGATACTTTGCTTGCATGCCATTGATGAAATAAATTCTCATTGGTAAAACTGATATGTTGCTGAACGGTTTCAAGAATTGTTGGCGTAAACTGCATATTATGGTTCTGTTAGGCAGAAACCGATTGATCCAGTATGCATGAACAAGACAACTCAACTTATCATTCGTAACTAACTCAGTCTCAATGAGTGACAGTGTCACTGACACTGTCACTCATTGAGACTAAGACAAGTCTAAGACGTGTGTAACTCACTAACTCAGTAACTGTGTCGTGTGTGGGTGTTTTTGTGAATACTTACAAAATATCGTCATTGTTGAATTTCATGGTTCCATCTCGAGCTTTTATAACGCTGGCGAGTTCTTTCCACTTATCATTAGGATCTAGCAAGCGTTTTAGACTCGTCCACACCTTGACAGGAAGTTGTCGTATGACCGTCTGCGGATCACAACGCCGGGATGTCGCCTGCATCTTCACAATTTCAGCCTCAGATAGGCAAGTTCAGATCAGGAAGTTTAACTAATCACAATCTTACTTTCTGACCATGAAAACAACACCTAGAGCCGCCAAACTTTTCCACGTATATTTAACATTCATATAAACATTTCGTGTGAACAAAACATTACACTTACTATCCCATAACGATCTAGATGTACAAAACAACTAAATATTACGTCTGCGTTTCCACCGAGGTTAGTTTACTTCCGCTAATGTGAAAGTAGCCAATGAGTCCCCAGAGGGCTCCACTTGTCACTTGCAATCCCCAAACCCACAACGTGGCGCCTCTCTCACACTTATTTATATAATAACCTCGATTATCCAGGGTTCTTTGCTTTCCTCCTTGTTCCCTGTTGTATGGGGGTGGGTGGAGGTCAGGTACAATATTGCCGAACCACTCGCTGTGAACCGAGTTTCGTTTGAATATAGTCATACTGCAAAATAAAAGGCTATACGAATAATAATAAAAATAAAAAAAGATATAGAAGTCACACCGATCCTATCTTTAAATCTGAAAATATACTTAAATCACTGATATTCACAGGTTTCATGTGTCACTATTTATGTATGACTATCACCATAATACACTGCCTACATCCTTCAAACATATATACCAAAAAAGAATCTAGCCACTAACACCATAATTACTATACAACGTAACCTCTTATATACAGAGAAGCCCAGAACACATTTTTCATCTAAATTACCTAAACATCATTTTCTAAAACTATGGTATAATCTCGATTATAAAATATAAAACGTCAAATCCAGACAAAAAAAATTGTTATTATCCAATCAATATTTAGACAACTATCTTAGCCACGTGCATTGCCTAAATCTAAGATGTGCGGAGTGCAATTAAATAATTGATTACTTTTTATATCTATGTTTGGATCCGCACAAATTTCTTATCATTGTTTTCTAACAGTAATTTCTTACACTAATTCGTTTCCTTCTCCATCGCATCCCCAGTCCGTTGTCACACAGAAGATATCATACATATGTAAATATAATTCGAAATATAATATAATATTATGGTTATGGGGTCACAGGAAGACGGCATATAACATGCCATGTGACCACCATGCAACACAACTTAAATTTTTAAACTGTTGTTTTGTGTATGCATACTGTTATGCTGTTGTTGTTGCAAAATAAATGTATTTGATATCTGAAGGCATAGGAGGAAAGTGGGGTGTAATTGGAGTTATTTGGGAGCCTCAAGGGTGTGTACATTTTGATGGTATTAAGTGGACCCGTATAGTTTGATTTTGTTTAGGATTCCCAAAGGCAAATGGTGCAGTTGGGCGTCTTAAGTTAAGGGGTGAAGTTTTGAGGTTTTTTTTTTGCTTCAGGGGGCATAGTTGGAGGTTTGATGAATGCTCCAGTGGGGAGCAGTTGGAAGCTAGTAGCAAGGAGGATTTTATTGGACGGACGGGGGTGGGGTGTACGTGGAATTTGAGGCATTTTGGGGAGCCTCAATTGGGTGCTGTTGGAGGAGTGTTGAGAATCCGCAGTGGCTGGTTGAAAAATACCGCCAAATCTAGGCTTTGGTACTTGTACCCACGTGAACGATGGCCGTGACGCTCTGGACAACATCCAAGAAGGTGGCTTCAGAGCTGGAGAAGTTTCAAAGATGATGTATGCTTTGTCCGGCACCTAATACCCAGTAGTGACAACACTCGACGACTATAGCATTATATACATCACATTGGCGTCGGCACGAAATTAACATCAGGGGGGGGCTGAGCCAGCCAGGAGCTTCTGTTTATCACTCCTCAGCTGTCGCTATTGGTTCATGACATGGAGTAAGACTACATTTAAATTTTACATAGGCGGCCATTATAACGTTTGCTTAATTTCCTGCTAAATTTGACGAACAATTTTCTTGAAACTTTCACAGCATATTTAACCTCCATTGACACAAGTGCTGTGGAAAACTCGCAAAATTCTCATACCTCAGTTTTCAGAAAAATCCAACCAAACCTGACACCCCTCAATTTCGCCCCAATCTGGTGACGGATTTTGAAATATTGGTGCGTTCTGCAAAATAGCCACTGTGCGAATACGCGAGCGACTAGCGTATGTTTATTGCTATCTCGTGAAAGATCTAATGCAGTAGTACATTCAGTATTCACTGGACTGACATGTGCCATGCCAAAGTGCTCGACAAAAATTCACACATGACACCAAAACGGTATTTTCAAGGGCACTCTTTTGGTAATGGCGGACGAATCCTTAATGTGGTCTTACCCCACATTGGAAGACGAGGGGAGGGGTGTTGTTGATTTAGAAGTGGCGCCACACGTTGGGCTGGGAACCGCTTGTCTGCATAGCTCCGCCTAGCGAAGGAATCGCGAACAGACCTAATAAGGTGCAGTGCTGTTGGACACGTCACCCCCGCAACTACGTTGAACCCAATGCATTATAAGTACAATTGCAATTTGTTTGAGGTTTAAAAAGATACACTATTATGTGCTTTTGGAAAACAAATATTACATCAGCAGTCGCTTGCGATTACAAGTATTTGTAATTATATTTAGAAGACGATTCTGGCCGTATTTTTATTGCAGTTACATTTATGACGCAGCTCTCAGTCACAGATGGCGCCAACTCCTCCAACTCTCTTCAAGAAGACCTGACACAACTTCAACAATGGTCAAAAAGGATTCAAATGAACTTCCATCTTCACAAAAGTCATGTTCTCCACCTCGGACATGCAAACTCACAGAATGGATGAATGACAACGGAGATAGTCACATGCAGTAACCTCGGAAATGGACTCCGGTCTACCGTTGACCTACAACCCAAGTTCTGTGACCGTATATTGAGAGCAGTGTATAGAATGCCAACGGTGATGAGATCAACACATTCAAGAGACGAATTACACAACACAAAACACTTTTTTTTATTTGAAAACGTCTACAATTTGAAGTAAAAAACATGTACTGCAATTCTACACCGAATTCATCCTGCGATACGAGTATAAAATATTGACTGACTACCTTGTGCGACATGACAGCTAAGCTATCTAACTTGAAAGTTAGACCATAACATTAACTAAAGGTTCGGACGCACAGAACGAAAAAGAAATGCCGCGTTGTAAACACTTGTGGATGTGCACACACGTGCACACGAATAAAACGTCACGTATGCTGTTCTCTACGCGTTACTGTATTGCAGGTGAACATGATGAGGCAGCATCGTACACTATTTAGTTTTTTGAAATGTGCACGTCATATCCAGATCTCGTACGTGTGAGAATGTCATAACATGTATATCTCATTTCACATCTCACGCCGATTTCGTGAGATCTGTTGTAGGAGTTTTTCACATGACATACCGATCTATTAAGACATTGTAGGCCTTCGAAACTATTTTTATCACGTACTGATCTAAAATATGAAATGCTGTGGTGCGATTCACGTCAAATGCAATATGGTATGATGGTGGTGTAGTATGATACATTCACGTCACGTGCAGATCTAGTACAATATCTTGTAATGCGATACTTTCACCTCACAATCAGGTCTAGTACGATACTTTTACGTCAGATGCAGATCTAGTGCGATGTGTTGTGGTATGATCCTTTCATTTCATATTCCGATCTAGTGCGATATCTTCTGGCACGACACTTTCACGTCACATGCCAATTTAATGATATCTTCTGGTACGATTCCTTTACGTCATGTGTCGAGCTAGTATGACATGTTGTTGCACGATATTTTCATACGCTGCTTTCGGGCGAGAGGTTGTACGATAGTTGCTCGTCATACGCTGCTCCCGAACAAGACGTACAACAGTTGCTCGTTATACGCTGCTCTCAAACAAGACGTACGGTAGTTGATAATCATACGCTGCTCGTTATACCATAGTTGCTCGTTATACGCTGCTCTCGAAAGAGACGTTGCTGTAGGATAGTTGAGAGTTTACACTCAGGTCACACACGTTCGATATGCTACCACGTGACGTCGATGGAGTACCGTAAACCGGAAGTACGCCCTCTACCTGCAACAGCGTGTTTCACGATTACATGTTGAAGTCAATGCAATTTGATATACTTTCTACTCAGTAATCATTGTGTTCCAATGCGAGCCATTCACGTACATATTTCAAACAATCGTAAAATCTCCTGTGAAATGTGTGAATACTGAAGAATTTAACAACGTTTACTATTTTAGGCAGTTTATATGCGGCGCTGAGGTTTAGACCTAGTTACCGACGCTACTCCAACTTTAATGTAGTCATCTTCCCAGACTTACCCTGATATTACTCCTGAAGTCGACGGCCGTGTTATCGTAGTCGATGGGTTCCTTCTTGGTGCCCGTACCCCAAGGGTCGATCACAAACCCGGGCACGTAGTCAACAAGTTTGCGGTATTTCACCAGAGCTGGGCCCCATTCCGTAGTGGGTGACGTCAAAAGCTTTAGTCTCTGGTTTAAAATAAAATTATTACATGAAACAATATCCAGAGAACCAATGTGCATGCATGGATATATGTTGTGTATTTGCATTTGGCCAGGCTAGAATAGTTATTATAACGTACGTGCCCTGAGGTGTGTGTGTACTCTCAAACAAATACAAACCACACACACAGTGTGTTTTACAATGTTTTTTGTGTGGTGTGTGTGGTGCGTGTGGTGTGTGTGTGTGTGTGTGTGTGTGTGTGTGTGTGTGTGTGTGTGTGTGTGTGTGTGTGTGTGTGTGTGTGTGTGTGTGTGTGTGTGTGTGTGTGTGTGTGTGTGTGTGTGTGTGTGTGTGTGCGTGTGGTGTGTGTGGTGTGTATTTGTGAGTGAGTGTGTGTATGTCTGTGTGTGTTTGTATTATAATTTGTGCGTACGTGTGTGGATAGCCTATTAATATAATGACCGTAGTATTTTAGTAAATATTGTGAAGCTATATTGCCCACCTAATTGCTTTAATATGGCCGGGACAGTGTTTATAATACGAAAGTTGTGCCCGTTAAACATTCGAATTGTATTCACAGCTGTCGTGGAGATAAGTAGGATTAACATCACTTCTAGGAATGATTCTTTGAAGATGAGATATCAAGACCGCAAGTGGGTCGATGTACAGCTGATTCAGTGAACTTCCTGCTAGCAATTGTATTTCCTGGGGTGAAAGGAGGATTCTGGGTAACTGAACACCCAAATATTCACTGGAGAGAATACATCTACATATTAATAAGAAACTTTCCTGATGTAAAGTTCCTCTGTGGGAAACTACCTTAAATAAACGAGTTTTAGTCAGAGTCTCGAACTTTGTCGTTGTGTCTCTTTATGTTGTGTGTTCTAGTAAAGAGGTCCAAAGTGCCGGTGTGAGATTGCATATGGACTCCTTTGTGAACAATGGAACTGTTTATATGTTTTAGTGATTTAAAAATTATATATGGTTTACTAATGTATAAACATTAAAAGGTACTTCAATCAGATACAAAACTATACCAATAATTTTTTTAAAACGTTGTTAATAACCGTAAAGATACTAAAGTGGTCATTGTTGATTTATACAAGTAATTAAGGTTTAGACACATTTTGTGCATAGTTTTGCGTTTTGTTAAAGCACGTGCACAAATGAACCACTTCTAACTCAACTACTTTTTTACAGAGGGTTTATTTTCCACGGCGTGTAAATGGATC
This sequence comes from Escarpia spicata, assembly GCA_963995525.1. NCBI lineage: Eukaryota > Metazoa > Annelida > Polychaeta > Sabellida > Siboglinidae > Escarpia > Escarpia spicata. Next base: position 18,393,007 of record OZ023205.1, on the reverse strand, counting down.
TCCGATCGAAGGTCCGTTCACAACATCACACCGGTCCTGACATGGAGAAGGACCGTCTGCCGGATGTTGTCTTCGCTCGTCACAAGGGACTCACCTCCGACAACGACCCATCTTCCCGGCATAGGCGATACACGGCGACGATGGGGATCCAGACGACTGACGCGAATGACATGAGCCAACCCAGGGCGTCGGCCCACGCCGGGAAGTAGTAATCGCCGTACCGGGCCGGGGAGTAGTCGATCCAGCCGAACAACAGAACGAACTGGGGAGAAAGAGACACGCGTCAATCATTGCGACAGTATCAATCGTTTTTATCGTGACTTCAACAACACAGGACCTAGGGAATCACACATTACATACATCTCACAATCGAAGTGTGTATGTATCGCATGCATGTATTACATTCTCACAACACCATGCTTTCTACAAACAAAATGTAAATGAATTTCTGGAATTAATTTACATACTAAAACAAACGAAATTAAAAATGTTTTAAGATAGTAATCGTTATTTAGAAGCAATGTCGAATATAAAAGAATTGCCGTTATCAGTCACTGGTACTTCATGTGCGATGTACGGTGAAAATGTAACAATTAATGGTCATATTGGTTGTCAAAAGAACAATGCCACAATGATAGCCATTGTTCGTTCGTCGTTTTTTGGGCCTCTACTCTTCCATTTGACGACATATATAAGAAAACACAACAACAGCTATTGGAAGTAATTTATTTTACGTGTTTTTTTATGCTATTTTTTCAAGAGGCGCTTTAACATATGTAGAGAATTGAGCGGTGATCAATTCACAATATACGTTGCGAACGCTGCGGTTGTTTTCTGCAGTGTCTGATACCTCCCGAGGCACCGGGTACAAGACTAACCCACCGTAACCAACCCACCGTCACCAACACAACGTCACCAACCCACCGTCACCAACACACCGTCACCAACACACCGTCACCAACACACCGTCACCAACCAACCGTTACCAACACACCGTCACCAACATACCGTCACCAACACACCGTGATGAGAAGCGGGGTCAAGAACTTCCAGTTTAGCTGCCACCACCGACTCGGGGTCGAACCGATCATGATGGATATGTCCTTGCTGAAGCGTACGCTGCCTGCAATATAATAACCAGAACCACTGCATCACCACTAAAGCATGAACAGCATATAATTCTCTTTCAAATAACTAAAATAAAATAAAACAATACTGCATTGTAAATTATTGTTAACACTGGATTTTATACAATTATTTCGATCAGCTTTCTTCTGCTATGAAGCACACAGTACGTCAGTATTCCGAAAAAAAACTAGTTTTGGTAAAGAAGAAGCCAACAATAATAATCGATTGTATACAATTATAATTAGTGTTGATTAAAATGTTCAAAGATACAGACATCTTAAATTATATATCATTTGTGCGACAATTAAAACTTGAACATAGTGCCTCTGCGGAACTCTACAAAGCTAGAGGGGTTGACGGATACGCGATGCTTTAAGCATAGCGACTAATTGTAAGTAGTCGACACGTGCAATATTTTGGGGGACTATAGGTATATTATTATTGTAAAACTTACATGGTACTATCATCATGATCACGTGAAATGTCTAGAACGTTAAGTTAAAAGCAGAAATAGGTTAACCAGGTATTTCGTGGCAAGTTAGAAGGCAACACTCGATCGAACATGGAATGTTCACGTGATAGGTGGTAGGCTGATTTACCGATAAACACGTGATATGCGTTTATACAGAATTTCAAATCAAAATTACGAATTTCAACCAAGAAATTGTTGGGGGCCAATTTTGGCGAGGGCCAAATCTGGCGTGGCCAAACTGACCGTATAGCCAGCCGACGGCTGCACACTCGAGGACTCCGACAATTAGCAGAGACCAACCGCCTGCGTACGTGTCCATCAGCTGTAGCAGATACGGTCCTCCCTGAAACGTACACGCGTCACGCACGTACAACTTTCCGGAAAGTACGCATTACGCCTCGCACATAACGGTTATCTATGTAGACTGGTTAGAAGAATTATACTCATTAACGTTTCATTTGAGCTATTTTAGAGATGGTTTTATTAATAATATATTTAATAGTTAATCTGTTAAGTAGCACTGGCGTCGAAACGTGATGAGTAGGGGGGGGGGGGGGGCTGAGGCTTTCAAAAAACTTCAAATTGTTCTCCCACTTGAGGCTAGCCAAAACACACATTGAGGCTCCAAATATTGTCGGCAGACTAAGTGAGGGGATAGTTGGTGAACATGGTGCGTAAACTTTACGAATCACATACAAAATTTATGGTATGAAGTAAATGTAGAGGCATTTCAATGGACGGACGAGGAGAAGATAGTAGAAATATGTTTGCAAAGCAAAAAGATGACTATGTAAATAGTTGAATAGATGATGCTTAATATTAGGTGGTCAACAAACCCTTGTACAGAGTGGCAGGCCGAGGAGGAAGAAGACGACACACGTCACCAGTGTCAGCTTCGTCTTGTGTCTCCGGATCGCCTTGAACTGGTCCATCATCGACGTCAGAACCGTCTCGAGCATCGTAAACTGAACACATTGCGATTATAATATACCCGGTGCATACCGCTCTACCTAGTTACCATGCACATACCTTCATAATACATTTAGCAACCACACTAAAAACCCGAACGCTTTGTAGCTAAAAGTTAGGATTATTTTGCAATTACTATAACTGGCGTTCTACACTTATCCTGTGGCAAAATTGTGCGGATAATTTTAAAGTTCCAACCAGTCTGGTGTATCATCCAAAAGGCACAAATGACCCGTTTATTTACAATATTTCAGAAGATAAACAAGTCAACAAATAGGGCAAAATTCAACTGATATCAAAGATTGGGGTTAGCCAAGCTAGTAGTTTGTTTACTAAGCATATGTAACTGCATAACTTATTTATTGCTCATGCTTTCATGCATGCACTTGCACGTTGAACGACATGCATCCATGCACGTCACGTACCTGGCTGTCTAGGCCGAGGGTGATGAGCATAAGGAAGAAGAGGATAGCCCACAGCGGGGCTCCGACCATCCTGCTGACGGCTTCTGGGTATACGATGAATGCCAAGCCGGGTCCTGAAACAATCGAAACAAATTTAATCAATAACGTGCTTTACTGAGGCAGCAAAGGACGTGACACAATTGAGACGCTCTCCAGGTACATTAAATGAAAAACAACTTCTACATATTAAATTGTTATATCGTCCATTCGTTCAAATTTAAGACTATTGCTAAAATACCGAAGTCTTTAAAACACCAGTCAATATTGTAATATCAAATGTCTGATACGATTAAACAAACGTGTCGCCACAGTTGTCTCCTGCAGGCGCCAGGAAGTGCGGCGAGGAGCAAGTGGGAGATTGTCCCACGGTGAGGGGGCAGCGGCGAAGGGTTCTGACATACAACTCAGTCCCGGGTATGGGCACAACAAGCAGCAACATTCTTTGGGAACGAAGTTTTCTTTGTAGATTGCTGAGGTATGAACTATTCACACCACCAGGTAAGTTGATTGCACGTTGAACTAGATCGCCTGCGTTGTCGATACATAGTAGACATCGCCATTTGTGTGGAATATAGAGTGAAGAACCATTGGAGAAAGGGACGACTTAGCCTGCGGAATATACTGTTTATTCATCATACCTGTCTGAAAGATTTCAAAACTGTATTCGGAGAGGATTATCTCGCCATTCAGGTCATTGGAACCCAATTACGAAGGCGACCTTATTAACGAGGTACAAACGTTTGCTTGCGACAAGACATATCTGTGACACTGACCTTTATCGACGACATTCTCTACTTCGGTGTTCATCTCGCCCGCCATGAAGCCGATGAAGCTGAAGATGACAAATCCCGCGAAGATGCTTGTTAAACAGTTGCCCAGCGTGACGACGAGTGTGTCTCTGAAACCAACGCAGGTCACGTGTTTAGAGTGCACGTGCTATTGCATTGACGTTGGTCACATTGCTAAACAATAAGGCCGATGTCTAGGTAACAGCGAGAGGCCTATCATTCAAGTACATATATATATACCAATGTGCTAACGCTGGAGCAGTGTAAGTATATCTCCTCCCTGTCGCCGAAGTCCACCCATCTCATCCCTGTCGCCGAAGTCCACCCATCTCCTCCCTGTCGCTGAAGTCCACTCATCTCCTCCCTAGCGCCGAAGACCACCCATCTCCTCCCTGTCGCTGAAGTCCACTCATCTCCTCCCTAGCGCCGAAGTCCCCCCATCTCCTCCCTGTCGCCGAAGTCTACTCATCTCCTCCCTGGCGCCGAAGTCCACCCATCTCCTCCCTGTCGCCGAAGTCCACCCATCTCCTCCCTGTCGCCGAAGTCCACTCATCTCTTCCCTAGCGCCGAAGTCCACCCATCTCCTCCCTGTCGCCGAAGTCCACTCATCTCCTCCCTGACGCCGAAGTCCACCCATCTCCTCCCTGTCGCCGAAGTCCACTCATCTCCTCCCTAGCGCCGAAGTCCACCCATCTCCTCCCTGTCTCCGAAGTCCACTTATCTCCTCCCTGGCGCCGAAGTCCACCCATCTCCTCCATGGCGCCGAAGTCCAATCATCCCCTCCCTGGAGCCGAAGTCCACTTATCTCCTCCCTGGCGCCGAAGTCCACCCATCTCCTCCATGGCGCCGAAGTCCAATCATCCCCTCCTTGGAGCCGAAGTCGCCTCGTCTCCTCCCTGGCGTGGCGCCGACTTCCACCCATCTCCTCATTGGCGCTGAGGTCCACTCATCTCCTCCCTAGCGCCGAAGTCCACCCATCTCCTCCCTGTCGCCGAGGTCCACTCATCTCCTCCCTAGCGCCGAAGTCCACCCATCTCCTCCCTGTCGTCGAAGTCCACTCATCTCCTCCCTGGCGCCGACGTCCACCCATCTCCTCATTGACGCTGAGGTCCACTCATCTCCTCCCTAGCGCCGAAATCCACCCATCTCCTCCCTGTCGCTGAGGTCCACTCATCTCCTCCCTAGCGCCGAAGTCCACCCATCTCCTCCCTGTCGTCGAAGTCCACTCATCTCCTCCCTGGCGCCGAAGTCCACCCATCTCTTCCCTGTCGCCGAAGTCCACTCAACTCCTCCCTAGCGCCAAAGTCCACCCATCTCCTCCCTGTTGCCGAAGTCCACTTATCTCCTCCCTGGCGCCGAAGTCCACCCATCTCCTCCATGACGCCGAAGTCCAATCATCTCCTCCCTGGAGCCGAAGTCGCCTCATCTCCTCCCTGGCGTGGCGCCGACTTCCACCCATCTCCTCCCTGGCGCCGACGTCCACACATCTCCTCATTGGCGCTGAGGTCCACTCATCTCCCCTTGTCACCGAGGTCCACTCATCTCCTCCCTGGCGCCGAGGTCCACCCATCTCCTCCCTGGCGCCGAGGTCCACACATCTCCTCCCTGGCGCTGAGGTCCACTAATCTCCTCCCTGTCGCCGAGGTCCACACATCTCCTCCCATTTGCCGAGGTCCACTCATCTCCTCCCTGGCGCCGAGGTTCACTCATCTCCTCCATAGCGCCGAGGTCCACTCATCTCCTCCCTGGCGCTGAGGTCCACTCATCTCCTCCCTGGCGCCGAGGTCCACCCATCTCCTCCCTGGCGCCGAGGTCCACACATCTCCTCCCTGGCGCCGAGGTCCACTCATCTCCTCCGTGTCGCCGAGGTCCACACATCTCCTCCCATTTGCCGAGGTCCACTCATCTCCTCCCTGGCGCCGAGGTTCACTCATCTCCTCCATAGCGCCGAGGTCCACTCATCTCCTCCCTGGCGCTGAGGTTCACTCATCTCCTCCATGGCGCCGAGGTCCACTCATCTCCTCCCTGGCGCCGAGGTTCACTCATCTCCTCCATGGCGCCGAGGTCCATGCGCTTCTTTCTATATTCATTCGCATCCCTAGACCATTCGACTCTAATTCTACCAATTACGATGTATTTGAAGAAAAACAAAAGTAATTAGTCATTTCGTTTTTTCGGAGTACAAATTGAGTTGTCATTAATTCCCCAGGTGACGACACCGTGGCGTGTGGTAACATTGTTATCTGCTGCGCGCGATATCGTAATTTGCGGCAGCAGGAATTAAAAGCCATTGGAACTAGCTTAAGTTCAAAATAGTGTATTAACGATAGTTGCCGTTATTGGTTTGTTGTAACACTGGTGGGTGTAAACTGTACAGTAGTCACTGAATGTAATGTTTGTTTTGACAATGGTGGGTGTAAACTGTACAGTAATCACTGAATGTAATGTTTGTTGTGCCACTGGTGGGTGTAAACTGTACAGTAGTCACTGAATGTAATGTTTGTTGTGACACTGGTGGGTGTAAACTGTACAGTAGTCACTGAATGTAATGTTTGTTGTGACACTGGTGGGTGTAAACTGTACAGTAGTCACTGAATGTAATGTTTGTTGTGACACTGGTGGGTGTAAACTATGCAGTAGTCACTGAATGTAATGTTTGTTGTGACACTGGTGGGTGTAAACTGTACAGTAGTCACTGAATGTAATGTTTGTTGTGACACTGGTGAGGGTAAACTGTACAGTAGTCACTGAATGTAATGTTTGTTGTGCCACTGGTGGGTGTAAACTGTACAGTAGTCACTGAATGTAATGTTTGTTGTGCCACTGGTGGGTGTAAACCGTACAGTAGTCACTGAATGTAATGTTTGTTGTGCCACTGGTAGGTGTAAAATGTACAGTACTTACTGACTGTAATGTGTGTTGTGCCACTGGTGGGTGTAAACTATGCAGTAGTCACTGAATGTGATGTTCCAAGGTCGATTGAATCTCTATGTTAGAGACAAAAGATGCTGGATAGATGGCCATCCCAGGATTGTTTGTGTTGCAGTCTGATATTGCTACTGTCAGCTCAACGGAGAACGATTTTTGGTGACGTACCTCTCCCACGTGATGAGACATCTCTAATGGAATCACCACAGGTGTTTGTTGTATCCAAGGTAAATGACAATGATCCACACAGGGAGTGTTGGTATAGTGCACGGTAGAACTTGGTCGTTGTTGAAGAACGGAGTCTATAGTTTCGCCTTATACAGTTTGCGTGTCTGCCAAAGCAGCTACTTGCCATGGCCATTGTGTTGCTAATGTTCTTATTGAATGAAGTGTCCAGCGAACATGATCGCGTCATTATTATATGTGAACATTGCTCACAATGTTTGGGTTGCTTTGGAAAAACGGGGACGATCGAGAAGTGCAGATCTGAATAATTGTACCCGAGCAGTCTTCTGCAAACATAAGCTCAAACATACGGTCTTCTGGCTTGATGATGTTAAACATGCTTCCACCAGATTGGATGCGGATGTAGATGTCTCATTTTGAAGCAGTCAATCTGAAGAAGACGGATGAAAGGGTGGGATCCGGAACACAACCTTCATTGACACCACTTTAGATGGGAAAGTGTTTTTTTTAAATAGAAAACTCGATGGTGTAGTTCTCCTGTCCTGTTTTATTTCCTGTAGCTGTTGAATGATCTTGTTGAAAGTTAATTTAAGGGACACCAAAGTCTGGTGAGGATTTTTCACAAACAGTCGATCCATCCTTCCATGTCGCCTACATACACGAGGGAAGCAGCACCTGTCATCTTGCACCTGCCGTTTGCGACTTTCCAATAACGTTAGAAACGTTTCTTCCAACCTGCGTTATGGTTTGAAATGCAGATCAGTTCAAGCAGACAAATGGCACCGTTTAAGGCCAGCTAGGAGACGGTCCACAGTGACACACGCAGCAGGCCAAGACAACTGCAGTTGAACCAGAGCTGTACGTTTGATCTCGGAGTGTCCTTCTCACAGATCATTTGCCGATTAGGCGAAAGAGCTTCATTTGTCCAATAGTACGCACCCACAGATGATATTTGGATGGAATAATGCACTGCATCTGTGGGTCTCCAACTTGCTCCGTGATTCGTTGAGCCACAAGTATCCGCAGTATACCACCCGGAAGTTGTGCTTTAGTGTTGTTTATACTATGTGCCGGCACAAGAGATTCGACTCCTTTTTCATTCCGACGGTTGTAGTTAGTCGAGTGTGTTGTAGGTTCTGATGGAATGCGTACGTTACTGAAGTCTAGTGTGGTTGGAATCGTGTTTATGTCTTTCGTAGTAGGCGGACGTGTCAGTGGCTGTATTCGAGAGCGTGTATGGCTGTTGTATGTGCGACTGGGGTCGAGTGTACGTTACTGACGCACCCACCTGAGCACGTTGTTGTGGAAGCGGTTGTAGCTGGACAGAGCAATGAGACCTCCCCAACAGTCGGATAGGGAAAGGAATATCTGAACTGCAGCGTCGTTCCAGACCTGGGAAAAACAAAACACGTGTTTCCTTACGTTACTTCACTCGCGTATCCTGAAAGAGTATTCTCCGCTGTCTTCTGATGGCTGCCATCCTCTCGCGTAGTCATTCTCTTGATAATATACAGCATCGAATCTAGTGAACTGCTTCTTTTCTGCAGTTGGTTTTGTTTGGCATGGTTGCATGCATAGAACACATTAACATCTACGAGCACGCATGCACACACACACACACACGCACGCACGCGCGCGCACACGTACACGCACCGGCAGACGCACAGGCACGCACACTCACTCACTCTCATATCGCTTTATGCGGCTATATTAAACGCACAAAATGTATGATGTATGATGATAATATTGTTACTATTAGTATAATTACTCTCATTAATATAATTATTAGACGTTAAAGTAAATAATAATGTTATTTAATCGTGAATTACCATCATCATGAATGGAAGTTGATTTTAGTGTGGCTAGTTTTCTAGAAATGTTACTATGATATTAAATTATTGAGGACAATCTGTTACATTACCTTTGCATCTGCCAACCTCTCCCACTTGGGCACGATGTAGAAGTAGATGCCTTTCCACGCGTGCGGCAGAGACACGCCCCGCCCGAATAAAATGACCAACACAACGTACGGAAATATCGCAGTGACGTAGACGACCTGGTGTGAGAGAGGGCACACATATTAATTCAGTTATTTATATTCAGCATAACAACGTTTTATGAAATGACAATATATAAGTAATTCGTAGGTATAAGTGCTGTGTCCAGAATACGAAGTTGAACAATGAAATATCTGTATAAACATTAGATTATATCGAAGTAGAAATACGGTTTTGCCATTTATTCGTCAACACTTTCTTTAGTGCTCTTTTACCTTTACAACATCTACTCCTAACCTTTACAATATCTACTCCCTTCCTTTACAACATCTACTCCGTACCTTTAGAACATATAATCCCTATATTTACAACATTTACTCCCTACCTTTACAACATCTACTCCCTACCTTTACAACATATACTCCCAACTTTTACAATATCTACTCCCTTCCTTTACAACATCTACTCCGTACCTTTAGAACATATACTCCCTACATTTAGAACATATACTCCCTACATTTACAATATTTAATCCCTATCTTTACAACATCTACTCCCTACCTTTACAACATCTACTCCCTACCTTTACAACATATACTCCCTACCTTTACAATATCTACTCCCTATCTTTACAACATCTACTCCTTACCTTTAGAACATCTACATCCTACCTTTACACAATTTACTCCTTATCTTTACAACATCTACTCCCTACCTTTACAACATATACTCCCTACCTTTACAACATATACTCCCAACTTTTACAATATCTACTCCCTTCCTTTACAACATCTACTCCGTACCTTTAAAACATATACTCCCTACCTTTACAACATTTAATCCCTATCTTTACAACATCTACTCCCTACCTTTACAACATCTACTCCCTACCTTTACAACATCTACTCCCTACTTTTTACAATATCTACTCCCTATCTTTACAACATCTACTCCTTACCTTTAGAACATCTACTTCCTACCTTTACATAATTTACTCCTTATCTTTACAACATCTACTCCCTACCTTTACAACATCTACTCCCTACCTTTACAATATCTACTCCCAACATCTCACTTTCACAACTTCTTCACGTCAATATTACACGTTCTTTACATTGAACATCAATGTCGTAAATTTGCCTGATCCATTATGTGGGTTAACTCCAAACAAGTTTGGTCACTGCCGCGGAACCACAAAATAGTATTACTCACATGATAGCGTAACACAATTAAGCACAGTGACACACCTTGCCCGACGATTTGATGCCTCTAATCATGCAGAAAAAAGTGATGACCCAGGCTACGAGGAGACAAAACGCCAACTCCCACTGGACAGCACCCATGTCTGATATCCCACCGGGGCTGATGTTTAGCATTCTGTATCTATAACAACAATACACTTGAAAATCAATTATAACAGACACTCAACGCAATTTGTTATGAAACAGACAAACCCAACCAAACGGATACTGTGTCCATAGGTTTGGGTAGGTTTTGTCAAATGTTGATGATTATATATATATATATATATATATATATACATTGTATGTAAAAGATTAGTTGATTATATGTGACGTATGACAATAATATTGTTGTTATTAGTATCATTTTATATAGATATATATATATATATAGTGTGTGTGTGCGTGTGTGTGTGTGTGTGTGTGTGTGTGTGTGTGTGTGTGTGTGTGTGTGTGTGTGTGTGTGTGTGTGTGCGTGTGTATGTCACTGTGTGTGTGTGTATGTGTGTCACTGTGTATGTATATATATATATATATATATATATATATATATATATATATATATACATATATATATTTATATATCGGACCACACCGAGATTGCATCGTAATAATATGTTTTTTCATTTGATTAAAAAATACTCGTGTTTTGTTGGCCTACTATCACTGCAACCTGCAACGTACTTGTAGAAATCCTCACTGGGCGAGTGTTTGGATATTCCCGTTTGGTTTTTGAACAGAGTGTAGTTCCACAAACCAACGAAGATGGAGCTGTTGTAGCACGTCCCGTTCAGGTGTTTGTATAGTGGCGGGACATCGCATTGTGCGTCAGGTAACTTTAAATTACAACCTAAAGCATTAATGCATACGTGTCACTGAAAAGAACACACAATAAAACTATGCATCTGTCTTGTCCTGTAAAAGTCGTCCAACTTAAAAAAATTGTTATCCCGAACTGTGACGCGAGTAGTTGTCTCAATGACGCAGTGTCTCACTGGTCGTCTTTATCCGTGCTTTCGTTATCAAGTAACCAGCTCTCTCACTACTTCCTTGCTTCTAATGCGTATCACTAAAGGTACTTCACACGGACATTAGAAGTAACAATACCGTTGACAATAGTATGTATAATAATAATAATGTAGCAGCAGAAGCAGTAGTAATACAACAACAACATACAATAGAGCTAATACTAAACAGTCGGTTGGTCATTGGCTACATTCTGGTCATTGTCACGCGTGGCTACGTTTTAGTCATCGTCACGCATGACTGCATTCTAGTCATCACCACCCATGGCTACATTCTATTCACCATCACGTGTAGCTGCATTTTATAGTAATCGTCATTCGTGGCTGCATTTTAGTCACCGGCACGCGTGGCTGCTTCAGTAGTTATAGAATGCTACCTACCGGGTGTATTCCACCAATGCGAGCAATCGGCCCACGGCAAGGAACTTGTGAAGGACGCTAGGAAGTAATAGAGTGACCAGGCGATGATCATGTTATAGTAGATAGATACAATGGATGATATGATGAGCTGGGCCACTCCCAGACCTACAACAGCCAATCAGATTAGTATCACATTATAATAACACGCACCCCCATTCTTGTTGAGGACAGTAACCGACTGCTATATATTACTTATCGATAGCGTAACTGTCAATAACGCCAGTATGTTTAAGTGAACAATTACAATATTTATCATTTTGAAACAGTGTACTTGAACCGTCAACAATTACAACACTTAATAAGCACATACGTGTCCCAACAGGTCCTTTCCATGATATGCTTTTTTACGGTTATAGTTAAACTAAGTTTACAATGTGTGCTGTCTTAATGACGCAGTCTCCCACAGTTTCGTACAGCTGAATTCGAAATTCGGTATCTTCCAGCTGACAGACCGGCCCGACAACTCAACGGAAAAAGACTCACAAAATATCATATATCTGGCCAAAAGCGTTCCACGACTTAGCCAACAAACACTGTTGTATGATAGAACATGGCCATGTTCTGTTGACCTTGTCAATGTCCAATGCTTAGTGTGGGTCTCGCGGGCAAGCCGGCCGCGATCCAAATTTCTTCGACCAGAGTTTGTGGAACACTGCTTTAATAGGAGTCGCCCATATCTATATTAATAATACACTTTGTTTCAAATTCGATTATTATTTTCAGCATATGTCACCTCTACGGTTAATTTCATAGGCGTCGGAATCGAGGGGCGCTGGAGGCTGAACTCCATTTTATTGGGGGGCTGGCTGTATATATGTTTAGCCCCCACTATTTCGGCAACGGGGTGCAGTTGGAAATGTTGGTGAGCCTCAGCCCCGTATAATTCCCCACATCCCGACGCGTGCGAATGTTATTGCAATAAGTATAAAATACGCTTAAAACTACTACAAACATTATTTATAATGCTCAAATTTCAACGGGGTTAAGCTTACATACGTGTATGTATTCTAGTTCTATAGGTCAAAATAACAGGTGTCGTATCGTTACCTTTGAACAAGGGAGCGAATGTCCAGCAGGTGAGTGGTCCGCTGCTGCTGAACTGACCGAGAGACAGCTCCAGGAAGAATAGCGGCATTCCGGCGAAAAACAGCATCGTGAGGTAAGGCACGAAGAAGGCACCGCCTCCATTGCGGTAGCACATGTAGGGGAAGCGCCATATGTTACCGATACCAACAGCGTAACCCAGACACGACAGCAGGAAGTCATACTTTCCCGTCCAGTTGCCGCGCTCTTGATTCTCGTCCACGCCAAACTGTTGACGTCCATCACTGACGTCATCCGGCACCAAACAACGCTAAAGAGAGACGACGGGTTTAGAAGGCTGGTAATACGGGGGCTCCTCAAAATCAGGATTCACATACGCTTGCATTTTGTAAAACGATGCGAATTCAGGCCTGAATTGCGCGCCCTTTAATCTTGTGGATATGTTATTATGCATGCGAGTTCAAGCAATGTTTTGTTGAAAGTTTTTCTCATTTTGCGAAATCATCAAATTGTTTCGGTTAGTGTGTAATAAGGTCTATCATACCAAGTCTAGTTATCAAAAACAGCCTGCTTTCAAGAAAAATCAACAAGGAAACACTGTGCACGAGACTATAATGCCAAACTATAAACAATCGAAAAATGTAAGTGGGTCGTAGAGATATGTCCCCATTCAGCCACGCTACATTTACAGGACGAAAGGTTGTAATTTCCACATAGTCATCTTTATATGTATAACCATGCAGCTCTACTCTCATGTGAGTGCACGGACAAAGGAGTCGTTGACACGTCTAACGCCGAGAGTACGCCCTGTAATAATTAAACAACCTGCTGTGATGATGCCTGCCCACCTTACCACTACTTGCAAGGGTGTCCAGCGAGCAGTGTGCCCCCTGCTGAGGAGCGATGGCCAACTGAGACACAGAACCCCTCAGCCTTTCGTGGCTCGCAGACGGGAGTCTTCTCGGTGACGTCATTTACCCGGGATGACACCGACATCCGGACATCCTTGTGCGGGCGTTCTCCCGTTCACAAAGCGTTGAAGTGCGCGACAGCTGAGTTGAATACGTTGAGGCTGGAAGATAAGAAGAATATGTGTGATCGGCCACAGCAAAGATCAGAAGAATATGTGTGACCGACCACAGCAAAGATAAGAAGAATATGTGTGACCGACCACAACAAAGATAAGAAGAATATGTGTGACCGGCCACAGCAAAGATAAGAAGAATATGTGTGACCGACCACAGCAAAGATAAGAAGAATATGTGTGACCGACCACAGCAAAGATAAGAAGAATATGTGTGACCGGCCACAGCAAAGATAAGAAGAATATGTGTGACCGGCCACAGCAAAGATAAGAAGAATATGTGTGACCGACCACAGCAAAGATAAGAAGAATATGTGTGACCGACCACAGCAAATATAAGAAGAATATGTGTGACCGGCCACAACAAAGATAAGAAGAATATGTGTGACCGACCACAGCAAAGATAAGAAGAATATGTTTGACCGGCCACAGCAAAGATAAGAAGAATATGTGTGACCGACCACAGCAAAGATAAGAAGAATATGTGTGACCGGCCACAGCAAATATAAGAAGAATATGTGTGACCGGCCACAGCAAATATAAGAAGAATAAGTGTGACCGGCCACAGCAAAGATAAGAAGAATAACTGTGACCGACCACAGCAAAGATAAGAAGAATAAGTGTGACCGGCCACAGCAAATATAAGAAGAATATGTGTGACCGGCCACAGCAAAGATAAGAAGAATATGTTTGACCGGCCACAGCAAAGATAAGAAGAATATGTTTGACCGGCCACAACAAAGATAAGAAGAATATGTGTGACCGGCCACAGCAAAGATAAGAAGAATAAGTGTGACCGGCCACAGCAAAGATAAGAAGAATAAGTTTGACCGGCCACAGCAAAGATAAGAAGAATAAGTGTGACCGGCCACAGCAAAGATGAGAAGAATATGTGACCTTGCGTTGTTGCACAATTGTTAAATAGAGTTTTATACCTTTTTGGAGTCGACAGATTTTTTAGCTTTAAAATATATTCAACAACAGTAGCAACCATATATTTATAATGTTATTAGTTTTTGGACCTTTGGGTTGTTTGTCGAGGAAAATCAACATGACATTGAAAGATGATGTCACAAGGTACGCAGTTCTGTCCAAGTCACAACACTTTGATTGGACCTGATCGAGACAGCTGTGTTTGTCTCGCGTGCAGACCTGCGGCACTTTATAAGTTGTTTGGCGGGTCACCTATGATGTGTCATGCTTCATGCCCTTTCTCAAAACTTTGTTGTTTATCAATGCTTGTTGAATGGTAAGAACAACTGAAATAGAAAATGTTGAAAGTGAAGAAGAATATTATGATATTTAGGGAGGGAGGGAGGGAGGGAGGGAGGGAGGGAGGGAGGGAGGGAGGGAGGGAGGGAGGGAGGGAGGGAGGGAGGGAGGGAGGGAGGGAGGGAGGGAGAACTTCATATGGTTATAAACGCATTTATAGAAATACGTTCTTTGAGGTGTCAGTTGCCTCATTGTGTTGTCATTCGTTGTGTTATAGCATTCACTATTATGGAGTGCGTGTAGCCATAGGGTTTATTATAATATAACAATAATAATATTTTTTAACTACACCTATTGGCTGGTGATACGGATCTTTGTAAACCAATTTGACACGTATATTAACTTAAGCTATATTCGTGTTTCACATAACACTAACAGGACAGCTTGTAATAGCGGGCCTCTACCATGTGAACATAATACTACACTCTGCTAGTAAACATGTACTCGAACTGTTGTGTCAGTCTGCCGCGAGTAGAGTCCAAGACGTATGTTAGTGACCCCGTCACGGTCCATTGAACAGGGTTCCTTATAATGACTCAACGCTAAAACACAGCCACCGACAGGCAGTTTCAAACTATTCACATGCAGTTTATAATAATGATTTACCTACTTCGTATTCTTGATACCAACGTCAATCTACGGCGTCCAGACAGTTAGTTACCTGTCAACCGCAGTTACCTGTCAACTCAAACTGGTACGACAATGACCTGGAAAGTAGCATTGGTGTTATATTTAGTGTGGTCTTTGTCGTACAGGTGGCAATACTTGTCGTGCTTGCGCCAATCACCGATCTATGAATAATTACTTATTAATTATATATATATCGGTGGCACCGCCAACGACACTGCCAGAAACGACACACGTGGGAGAGACCAATGTTGCCGAAATACTTTTATTCATCTACTCTCCTTACACACTCTCCGTTAATGATTAGTCCCTTGGGAGTAGTAGGATTTTTTCTAAAATCTGTTAGGAGTTCTTAAGTTTTACGAACGTTCAGGTCTAGGAAATGATTGTCACACCACACTGTGAAATCAGCTACAACGCACGCACACACGTGATCAGAGCCGGGTAGGTCGACGATAGATGTGTCATTGCTGTATTTGATGAAATTGACATTCTCTTGGCTGCTACGACAGTCGTCTATGTTGAGTGTGAACAGAACAGGGGAGATCACCGAGCCCTGAGGGGGGGGGGCACCAGTGGAAGTGAAGAGTAAGCTCGACACAGCACCATTATAGCCCACTACTTGCTTACTCTCAGTAAGAAACTGGTTTACCCATAATACGATGTGTGGGTTCACATGCATATTGACAAGCTTACTCTTCATGATGTGTGGCTGAATAGTGTTGAAAGCCGACGAAAAGTCAATAAAGACTGTCTTGGCAAATGATTCGGGCTTTTCCAGGTGAGTACACACATTATGACATAGAGTGAGGACTGCATCATCCACATCTCGATTGCGTTTATACGCAAATTGGATGGGATCTAATTGATCCCCAACATGCTGCAGTACGAGTCGCTCAGGGCACTTCATGACGACTGAGGTAAGTGCCACTGTCGTTGAGAACAGATGGCACATGTTTCTTGTGGAAAGGACAGACGACTGACGATTTCCAGGCCAGGGGATACAATGCTGCTTCAGAGACCAGTTGAAAAGGATGCTGAACACTGCACCCGGCTGAGCATGGCACTCCTTGAGGACCCGACCACTGACGTTGTCAGGCCCAGCTGCCTTGTGAGGATTAACGTGCTTGAAGATCTTACTGACGTTTTAAGAACTATTTGGACTATGAACGATCTGCATTTTGACCAAATAAAAGACCATCCACGTTGGTACGGTGGTACAAGGAAACAGCGGAGATCACTGTATAGCGCCTTTATTAGTTGTAATGATGGGATGTTCCGCTACACAGTGTACAAGAATTCACCTTTACCCACTGTGCGAACGAGTGATATCAAATAAAGTAAAGTAAAGGTAATTTCTTGTAAAGCGCAGTATCCATTCAGAGCGCTTTACTCTTTATCCCCTGATATATCTGGTCAATCGAACACCATCTCGTCTTCTGTGAGAAGCATTCAACCACGCTGCATCTAATGCGCGAAGACTATTCGCACAAAAATATCCACCGCTGTCATTCATACAGCTACGTGAACTGGAGCCACGTAGAGTGAATGACTTGTTCAAAGTTTGAAACGGCAGAAAATGATTCGAACTTGGGTTCTTTCGATTGAGAGTCAGATGCTCAAGCCACTGACCCACTGCGCTACACGTACACTTTGATATATGTATAATTGAGTTCACAATATTTTGTACAAATTCATGTGTTGAAACACTGCAGGACTTCCAGGAAACAAGCGTTACTATCTGATGTGTAAAAATGGATTAGTATATACTTTAATGTTAATTGTAAATTAATGGACGGAAGGTTTAGTAGCCAAGTACATACACAGTTTTGATTATATCAGGACATTTACTGCCATATGTAAAACACACGATTATACAATTTAGATAGACACATAATTTAAAAGGCCATCATTATAAAAAATAGTTGTCATAACTGCGGTGGCTCCTATAATAGCGACAATATGTCTTAATCGGAGCCACTGACTCCCTATTTGTCATAAAGTGAAAAGGTGATCTTCTGTTAATTAATTACTATATTGGTTTCAAAGAATGATACATACACACATTATTATGTATGCATATCTATTTTATTTGTGTAAATGTGATATGTTTATTGAGTCAATGTTTGTCATATTTTGGGGTCAAAATGAACTTCCTGTTCTTGTTCTAACAATGCCTATATTATGTAAGCAAATATTTTAAGGTGTTAAAAAATTACTAAAAAATTACTAGACAATATGCTGTTTATGTAAAACAACGATTTTATAGCAACGTACGATTTGAACTAAAAAACTCTGAAACTATATACAAGTTTTTTGAACGCATAACATTATACGTTGCTCATGACACGAGTGCAAGGCCATTTAGATCACTAGTGGTGTCATGCCGCTGAGTGCCAACCTCGCTCTGTTTGCTTTGTCGGAGACAGGACTAAGAAAACAATATTAGAATGACATACTGCGTTCAACATCAGGCTCAAAATGTCAAAGGCCAACCAGGCTTGTAACCTGAAAATGTCGCGGGCTCGACAAAACTTGTTGAAGGCCCGGCAATCTTTATACTTCTATTAATGTATTCTAGTATAGTAAAGCGTATACTAAAATAGCAACGTTAAGGGTATAGTGCCTGCCAAACTGCGTTTAATACGTCCAAAGTAACCAAACGTTATAATTGAAAACGAAATATTCAAATATAAACCCAGGATATTAGGTAGATGTGAGTTAACGGCTTAACCGCGTGTTCTTGGAATTGTTTATTGATGTCTTCTAATTCCCCCAAATCATGACCGGCGAAGACAGTAAACGGGCCGAAGTACCATTGATTCAACGAACATCCGTGCATTTGTGTTGACACTACACCAGGAATGGTCTAATAATATTATTGGCTCTGGCACTGAATCCGGGTACTGGAGCAGACAAAAGACTTTTTAAGACGTTCCCTTTTAACGTGTTTCATATATTCCTATGTCTGCCTTCTTCAAAGCATTCGCACCGTCTTGTTTACATACTTCGGTAATTAATCCACCAGTCCACCAATATACGCAAAGGCACCCGCGTGCTTGATTTCCTTCATCTCAACCATGGTATTCAACCCCTCTTTCTGGTGACCAACCTTGCAACTCTTTTCTGCACTCATCTTCAGCCAATGCATCTGGAACACATCGTTACCACTCCACTCTTGCAGCGCTTCTGTCGTAGTACCTGGCTGTTGTTCAATAACAAAATTATGATAAGATCGGCTGATATATAAAAAAAACCGCACGGGCCAATCTGGCCTGTGGATTGTGGCAGCTGCGGGACAGACAGACCGATATTACCTGAACGACGATGACGATTCGTGGGAGTTGTTGACGGAACTGCCAGGGCCAGTCGAAAATAACTACAAGCGTACGCCATATTGAGAACGGCCTGCTGTTAACGGGCAGATTTAACTATGGATCAAGCTGCAACTGCTGGATCTTTGAATTCGCCGAAAGGCTGTGGAAAAGGATGCCACCATTACAGCGTGACGTAAGGACAGCAGTGTTGTAATGGTCGACACAGTCTACGTCATCGGCGGCATCGGGGAAGACGAAGACGTTTTTAAATCAGTCGGGTGTCGTCAGTGTTCGTCCGACATGCTGCAGCCCATCTACGTTGCCATGGCCGCCAGCTACGGCGTTGGCGTGTACGTGTTCGGTGGCCGCGGTGCAGACAAGACGCCATTCCAAAGCGCTAAAATGTTTGACAGCTTGTGGAGGCGAGTGGCTCACCTTGGCGGGCATGCCTGAGTCAGGCGACCTCGGTACTGTCGTCACGTAGAACAGTCGCATGTACGTGATGGGTGTGGCTACGGAAAGTCCTGCATGCGACACGACCCCACAGCCGACTGCCGGACGGTGCTGAGTGAGACACGGGTGAAACACGGATTAGCCTCAGCAGTTGTATGGCACGGCCATATACTGTTGTTGATATTTACCTTTGTAAATAGGGCACAAGGTCATAAAATCAATTTAAATTTGAATGTAACATATAACAACTCGCTGTATTGAATATTCTTATACAACTCATATTGGACTTTCTGGAAAACTGTTATAGGAGTTCATACGTGCCACCTGAGAATGTTGTGCTAGATTAGAAATTGTCCGACAGTGAAATGCTTATTCACACTGTATCCTGTCAAGTAGGGTGGCTCATTTGAAATGTGTATACAAAACAAACAATTGGATGAATTACAAAAAATACCACACAGTGTATGAGATAGGAGAGCCTATCAAATGTGTTAGTTTCAACGTTTTTCTCAAAACTTGCCTTGCCTACTTGGGGTCATGTTCTAGTTAGACTTCCTGTTGCGTTGCAACGAAGAAAAATGCAGTGTATTTTTTAGAAATTATTTTTTATACAACATTCACATGCTGTGACATAAGTGCATTTGAGTACGCAGATTTTCATGTGTGATTGTAGAAGGTGTTGACTGTAAAATGGTGGATTTCTAGATGATTTGAATAAGCGGAAGGATATTTGGCAGCAATTTGCCTGTGTGACCTGTTTGCGGAATAATTCTTGCTATCATTTGTAAATATTGACGGGTGTCACACATACAAGCATTTTACGAGAGCTAGAAGTATGCAATTTGTTTTAAAATCTATCAGCATGTCAGTGAGATGATGATAACAGCAGGTGAGAAGTTTAAGATCTTTTATAGGTCATGTTTTCTTATAATCAGACAAAACGTTAATATGGTCACCTGTGGGAAAACCAACAGTGTGCTGACCCCATATACTGGTGTTAGGGGCCGTGATGTTGGCCAGAAGAACTTATCGGTCGTTGAACAGTATGACTGTGAGATGGATCAATGGTGTATCTGGAACAGCAAACTAACGGCTGTGCTGTCAGAACGCTTTGTATTCAATGTCGAACATTATGACATCGTCTGATATCAGCGAAAGAGAGAGAGAGGGGGGGGGGTGAGAGAGAGTGAGAGAGAGAGAGTATGAGAGAGAGAGAGAGAGAGAGAGAGAGAGAGAGAGAGAGAGAGAGAGAGAGAGAGAGAGAGAGAGAGAGAGAGGAGAGAGAGAGAGAGAGAGAGAGAGAGAGAGAGAGAGAGAGAGAGAGAGAGAGAGAGAGAGAGAGAGAGAGAGAGAGAGAGAGAGAGAGAGAGAGAGAGAGAGAGAGAGAGAGAGAGAGAGAGAGAGAGAGAGAGAGAGAGAGAGAGAGAGAGAGAGAGAGGAGCGAGTGAGATGTATATATATAGAGAGACAGAGACAGACAGACAGACAGACAGACAGACAGACAGACAGACAGACAATTGACAGACAGAGACTGAGAGAGAGAGGGAGGGTGGCGGGGAGAGTGGTTAGAGAAGGAGACCGAGAGAGAGGAGAGAGAGGAGAGAGAGGAGAGAGAGAGGAGAGAGGGGAGAGAGAGGAGATATATAACACACGCACGCGCACACACGCACACATACACACACAGACGTGTGTAATAATGTTTATGATCTGTATATTTTACGCGTGCGCATGTGTGCTGGGGGCTAGGTGAGACAAGAGTGGAAAGGATTATTGGATATTGTAGAGAGTACTTGTGTTTTAACGCCACAGACTCATTGTACATTTTGTAAATGCTATCTACTACGACATTATTTCTTTACTGTTGTTATTGTTTTATTATATTAGCCCACCGTTGTTATCAATGTCGACTACACGGAAAGAATGTCCCTATGGGGACAATAAATAACATCTTACTGTCGTTGACAATTTGTTGTTTCAAAGCAATCAGAGTAGCCTATACATACGTGAGCCGTCGGAAATATTAGTATCGTTTGTTAAATGTTCATGGTATTGTCTCGTGCACTCAGAATGTTATTGTAATTATTATTAAACTTGTCACCATTCCCATTTGCAGACAATATACAATCATGAATATTTCAGTTTGAAAGGATAATGTGTCAACATCATTTTGGCATTTCATTATGACGTAGGCACATGCCAACATACTTATGATATCGTATTGGAATACCGTTACTGTAATAAGTTAATGAGCCTCCAGTTTCATATGTTATCATTCTGTAAGTAAACGGTAGATCGAAGCACAAACGTTTCCCTATCTTGGGAATGAATAATATATAATTATATATATATACATATTATTATAAATACATATATACGTGTGTGTATACATAACATATATAATAGTTATTAGATATATATATATATATATATATAGCCCTGTATATATATATATATATATATATATATATATATATATATGTGTGTATATATATATATATTAGTTATTATTTATATTCACCTTAGTGTTAATCAGATAGATTAGCCACTATATGCACGTCCGTAATTGTATTAATTAACACAACATGTCGTAGCTTTCTGGACTATCTAATACAGGTCAACACAGACACCGACACAGAGAAGTGAACTATGACCTAACCGTGTCTGACCACTTCAAGTAGAGTATGTATGTTCACACAGACGAACTTAATGGTGCACTCGTGTGAATAAGATTCACGCCTAGGGCATTCTCGCGGTTCATTGCCTGGCTAACAATACGTTGAACGCGCCGAGTTATTCAGGCTTCAAGCACGGATATTCCGCTGATACAATTGCGATACAGCAACTTGACCGATAAGGCAGCGTAGACTTTTACGTAAGTTACAAGTCACTAGTGATTCGACCTCACAAAACACCTGTCTTACGCCAGGGAAGCCAGCTACGCTACAGTGCTTTGTGAGGCCGCCTAATATCCGTCAATTCGGAGAAATTAGGTCGCTGTTGGTCTCCTATATTGCAGGACACGACAGGTACGAAGGGAGCAGGCGCTGCGACAGCCACGGCTTATGTCCAACTACATCGAAGACTCACGGATTTATTGGATGGACTCAGCAGTCATCACTGCCTGAAAACTGGTTTCTTTGACAGCCTTAGACCAGGTAGTATCTCGTGTAACGTTAGCGGCGTTTGTATCGGCTCGTGCTTTGTGTGAAGCGTAGAAAGCTGGGTCAAATTGAGGTCGGTTCAGTGGCGCGTGTCGCTGCTCCTAAGACCACAGTGCGGAGTATACTCGTCCGTCGTTCGATTGCTCGGGCATGTCGTGTCACTGATTCCAGTTAAACATGCTGCCAGGAACGTAATAGCTCGACACGACATAAAAGTATATGTAATAAGAGTAATGTCATATAGACTTAATATAAGACGAGTAATAATAATAATATATATCTTATAGCGCCGGTGTCCGCCGCAGAGGTGCTCATGGCGCTTGCACATTATTTGACCATTGATGACTATTCCAAAATATAATAAGAGCAACGTTCTAGAAATTATAAAATGAGTATCATTAATTATACATCATAAATCAATAAAAAATATCGTTATCAATGTAATGTAGACTCGTTAATGCAACTTTTCTAAAAATTTGTATCTAGTAATTATAATAAATGTTACGACACTATAAGGAATATAATAAATAATAAATATAATAAAATGTTATTCATAAATAGTATAAGATCAGTATTATACAATGTCCAGGAATAGTCCGAACTTGGTTTCAACAGTTCGGTGACAGGTTTGTATTGTGACCCGCCCACCGCGTCCAAGTTGGCGGGAACACTCTGGCTTACTGATGAATACAAGAGTTGTGGGTTAGAATGACCTTTTAAAAAACTAGTGTTTATTGTGTGTATCAGTGTGTGTATTTTATAGTTTTAGTTCGTATTATGTTAATGTATGTATTCATATAGCGTGTTATATCATCTCTGGGATTAATATATATACATATACATATACATTTATATATATATATATATATATATATATATATATATATATATATATATATATATATATATATAGTAGTCCCCCTCTTACAAGGCCCCACTCGCCAACGGCCACCCGGATTAGGCGGCCATATTTTCATTGCATTAGCGTTGTCTAATACAAACCATCCCTCACTAGTGGCCACCCGGCTAACGCGACCAACGGCCGGTGTTACAGAAGAGTCTACCCTTCGGCGGCGGCTAAACGGCGGCCGAAACTGTTTTTTTAAATCACAAGACGATGTCGAAGTTTATAACAAATTAAGTAGGCCTACCATACACACTCGTCGTAGTTGGCATTCGTACTTGTGCTACAAATTACATTATCCATGATAAATCAACTGTTATTTTCCATATAAATGATGTTCACTGTCCATATGTTTTCTTTTCACATGCTACATTCATCGATGGTTCCCAATCACCAGTGGCCACCCGCCTTATAAGGTCACTTTAGATTTGCTGAAGGGTTGGCCTTATAAGAGTGGGACTACTGAATATATATATATATATATTTATATATATATATATGTGTGTGTGTGTGTGTGTGTGTGTGTGTGTGTGTGTGTGTGTGTGTGTGTGTGTGTGTGTGTGTGTGTGTGTGTGTGTGTGTGTGTGTATGTGTGTGTGTGTGTATGGCAAGCATGAACACACACACGAACAATAAGGGACATCCACAGGATGTATGGGGATTATGTGCATTTTGTCCACTGGGAAGTTCATACTATCCTGTTATCGATATGGAATTGATATATCAATTATTTGTTACTACTGAAATCATCACTTTGGAATCTCTTGATATTAACCGTCAGTATGTATTCTGAACGTATTAGTGCCAGTTGGATCTTGATACCACGTGGTTGGTTGCAGGTTACTAGTATGTCGACGTCACCACACAGTAATGGCGCCGTCGACAAATCGAAGTCTGGGAGCCAATCGAGTCTTAAATGGTCTTTGCCCCAGCTTGCCGTCAACCCGGTTCCGGGGGTATGGTACTCGTCAGATACACTAGCCAGTAGTGGTAAGGTAAGCCGTAACTACATACCTAATGTTGGGATATAGGGGGGTGCGTTTTGAAATCTCAAACTGCGAACCCCCCCCCCCCCCCCCCCCGACAGACCTCCAGTTGAAACACTGCACCCCCTGAGGCACAGTGAAAACCTCCAACTGCACCCTCCTTTATGGTCTGGTCAAGCGGAACTCCTTTGCCTCATGCAGAGCTCGTTTTGGTTTAATGTAGCGACATATGTCGCTTATGCATATATCTGTTTGTTTAAGGTTTAGTGTGCATTATTTACATAGTAGAGCGTATCCTAGGCACTTCACCAAGTAGTATTCTAATAAGCAGGAAGTTTAACTCCCGGTTGTAAAGCTGTCGACATTTACCACGTTACAACATCTAAGGAAATACTCGTTATTAGTAATCGACCGACGAGTGCACTATTTGAACAACGCATGGTTCAATTCGTGGCCAGCGTTTCAAGTTGTGAACTTCAGAACGTGTTGACAGTTTTGTAGTAAGCTGCTTTTCCATTAATCACTATCTTTATTGTTACCATCGTCATAAAATCAAAGGGTTAACTACAGGAACGTAAGTAACTACACATACAAGCTAGAGTAAATCACCGGGTGCGACTAGTAAAACCCCGCGACTCTTGTTTCTGGCATTCATTTCTGGTATTATGTTGTTAAATTCTTTCATAGATAACGCATAGTCGTTTTATGCAGAGCACGTGAATAGATGTATTTGTTGTCGGTTTTTATGTCATGTATTGTAGGGAATATTCAAAGTAAGTGGCATCCCCAGTAGGCCATATGTCCTCCGTAAGACACATGGCTCACGAGTGTCGTATCATACTTTGTTGAAAGGTTGTGGGTAGTAGATCAACAAACAGCGTGTTGCTGCAGAGTGTAAAGCAAACGGTGCAATCAGTGAAAACCAACATCAAATTTACAAACGTGTCTATACATAAAGTATTAATTTGGTGTTAATGTTTCAATGACCGTTCGTTCGACAGTCCTGTTTTAAGCATGGTAATTAAAGCAGCATTATATTGGAACCTACGCTAATAATAATTGCAATAATGGTTCTAGTGTTAACGCTATGACATTATTAAGCAACGTTGATTGTATGGCGTTTGTCCACAGTTTGACATATCTCTCAGAAAAAATTTATAACTTCAACATTTAATGTGAAATGTCACGTATTATTAATTAAACATATAATGCTGCATGATGCATTACTAAAATGTCAATGGAGGAATTCCATAATACACTTAAGTATATATTTTTAAACATGTGTATAGTCAAGCACACTATAATGATGCTTCATCACAATTCGTAAACAGATACCTCATTCACGATGAATGAATTATGAGGTGCACACTTCATTGCTTGTTGATTACAGCATGCGCGATAGATGCATTCAACTTAATACTTAGAGGGCGATCGACTGCGTAATCGTTGTTTGAGAACTAAGGTTGTGAACAAAGCTATGTAATTGTCGGTTTCCAATAATTTAACAAAAGGTGTCTTAATTAAGCATGCATCAGCATATATTGTTTGCGAAATTCATGCACATGGGATCTTACATTCACCTTTGAATGTTAAGTCGTTGATATAATTATATCTCAACGTATCCAGCCCGTGTCTGATGTTGTTGTAGCGTTACTTGGTGCCAGATGACGTGAGCGATGGCAAACAACATTTCGGGGCTGACGAGAACGCGGAGCGAGGGAACTGGACGGGTCAGATGGACTTCCTGCTGTCGTGTATCGGCTATGCCGTCGGTCTCGGCAATGTCTGGCGCTTCCCCTACCTGTGCTACCGCAACGGAGGCGGCGCCTTCTTCATACCATACTGCATCATGCTGTTGTTTATCGGAATGCCGTTGTTCTTCATGGAATTGTCGCTCGGCCAGTTCTGCAGCAGTGGGCCACTTACTTGCTGGGCGTTCTCCCCGTTATTCAAAGGTAATAAGCATAATGTTGCAGTTATTGTTACAGTTCCATAGCGTAAGTACACCCATGTTACAATTCGCCCGTATAATCCAGTCGAAATATCCAACAAGCTACGAAGATCTGTTTTGCTTTAATCACCCATGATTTCTCCCTGACCTCCACCCATGTACAGCAAGGAACAAGATGGAGGACAACACATTCCGCACATATTGATCCCAATCCTCTATCATGCCATCAGCAACATAACATCATTAAAACATATCGTATTTAATTCGGATTTAACTGCTGCATTTGTTAGTTAGATTTACTTTGACTCAACTATCATTGAGAACTAAATGTAATCGTTCCGAATTACTCTGGCGCTGTCACAGGCAACTGCATTCTCAACATATTATTAATATCCAATTGGTCATTGTAGGCTTGGGCGTGGCACAACTGGTCATTTCCGCCATTGTATCCATCTACTATAACATGATCATCGCCTGGTCACTCTACTACTTCTTTGCGTCCTTCACAAGTTCCCTGCCGTGGGCCGACTGCTCGCATTGGTGGAACACGCCTGGTAAGTGGCACTCTATAAATGCTGAAGGAGCCACGCATGAAGGTGACTAAAGTGTAGCCATGTTTGACGATAACTATAAAGTGCAGCCATGCGTGACGGTGACAAGAATGCAGCCATGCGTGAAGGTAACTGGAATGCAGCCATGCCAGACGATGACAGCTACGCGGGAATACGACTAGAATGCAACAATGTATGAGCCAATCTAAATTACCTTCGTCCACAAAGATTGCTCTCTCCAAATTCTCTCCAAATTTCTTTTTATCATTCGCTCGTTGGTTCTTGGCCTACCACTGGTGGACGCGATAACCTATAATATTCGTATTGTTCTTTTTACTGACAAGTCTGCCTAATTATTGTTAGTTATTATTGTTGTTGTTATTATTATTATTACTCTTCTGTGACACCTCTGTCTACATTTTTTAGATTGCAGTCTCAAGTTACCCGACGCGCAGTGCAACGAGGCGCCATTACACAAATATGCCAACGGCACCTGCTACAACAGCACCACGTTCGTCGGTTTGTGGAACTACACTGTGTTCAGGACCAAAACGGGAATATCCAGACACTCGCCCAGTGAGGAATACTATAAGTAGGTGTCTCTCACGCAACCCACAACTGATAAACGAAAATGTACGTATTCTAAAATATTTAAATGGTCAACCATCTGATCTGAAAAAGAATGTCATCTGACTGATGCCTACATGCTAATTGGTTGGTTGTAACAAAGGAACTGGTATGTCACGCGACCAAATCCGTGGTCATTCTTTATGAATGAATGATATTGTTGTTTTGGGTATTAACACAGCTACGTAACTCCGAAAAATGCTCGGTTGTTTATTCCCATGTCACCAAACAATTTAATAATCGTCCCTTCCTCCACTGTGACCGATCCTATGTACTTGGTTTGAGCATGCATTGGAAACTTCTAAAATGGAACAGTTTAGCGATACATTATACACGTCACAACATAACTGAGCATTGGACATATCTTCGTGTTGCAGTTATCGAGTGTTGAATATCAGTCCTACCGGAATATCGGACATGGGACCAGTCCAGTGGGAGCTGGCATTGTGTCTGCTTGCAGCCTGGGTCATCGCTTTCTTTTGCATGATCAAAGGCATAAAATCTTCAGGCAAGGTCAATACCAAGTTCAACACATTTCTAGACACCTGCAACATTTTACGCTAAACGCTAGGTGTTACTATCGTTAACATTTTTGTAGTTTGATAACTGTTTTCCTATTTGTCATGTATAATACATATCAGACGACAAATAACAAAACAAAGGTATTATGTCTAAGTCACATAAAATTCACAAATAAGTATAACAAAACTATGCGTTTTACCGACATATATACAATGAAACGTGTTGTTATACGTGTATGTAGAAGCGTTTGATACTATGTGCAGTTGGTACATAATGATACAGTTACACTGACTGAGGTGATTGCAGTTTAATATTGTAGAGAAATATCACACGACAAAAAAAAAGACACACACGCATGCAGGTATCCACGCGTACATACACACACGCGCACACGCATGCTCGCACGCACGCACGCACGCACGCACGCACATAAGCACACACACACACAAACAAACACACAAACACACAAACACACAAACACACAAACACACAAACACACAAACACACAAACAAACAAACACAAACACACACACACACACACAAACACACACACCCACACACACCCACCCACACACACCCATACACACACACACACACACACACACACACACACACACACACACACACACACACACACACACACACACACACACACACACACACACACACACACACACACACACACACACACACACACACACACACACACATACACACACTCACACGCATACACACACACACACACACACACACACACACACACACACACACACACACACACACACACACACACACACACACATACATACACACCATTTGAATTAAGTTCGCATTGGCAGAATTTCAACAGTCGTTTCAATGACTTGGCTTAAATCGTGTAGCCGTTGGAAATACTATCACTTTTTCAGAATAGATACGTATACACCACAAACCATTGCTGCTTGATTATTGATGTTCGTGACCGCTCCAGGTCGTCTACTTCACTGCGATATTCCCGTACGTTGTGTTGGTCATCTTATTCGGGCGGGGCGTGTCTCTGCCGCACGCGTGGAAAGGCATCTACTTCTACATCGTGCCCAAGTGGGAGAGGTTGGCAGATGCAAAGGTACATACAATTGCGCTGACGACTGTAGCAGGACATATACATTGAAGTATACCATCAATGTAGAACGAATGTGCAAAGGTACATGTTACATAAGAATGAAACACATGTTTATATTGCCGATGTGTGTGTGTGTAGGTGCGTGTGAGTGTGTATGTGTGTGTATCTGCGTGCGTGCGTGCTTGTGTGTATGCGTGTATGTTCGTGCGTATGCGTTTGCGTACGTTTTTCATGAAATGGTGGCTGTATACGTTTATGTAGCTGTATGCGTATTATACGATTTTCTTGTAAATTGTCTAGTCGGGAGTTAAATTGTAAACACGTATAATTTATCCAGGTTTGGAACGACGCAGCCGTACAGATATTTTTCTCCCTATCCGACTGTTGGGGAGGTCTCATTGCATTGTCCAGCTATAACCGCTTCCACAACAACGTGTTCAGGTGGGTGCTAATGTAACGTACATCTTCGTATCCAGTCACGTGTGTAACAGCCACGTACCCATTTGATTTGCGGCCACTAACACAATTGACTCCAGCCACGCGTTCTATCGAATCCAGCCACACCGATACCCAAACCAAGCCAGAAATACAACCCGTTCCATTGTTGCATCAACTCAACTTCACTCACACCCGCGCTAAACTCCACACGACTTTTGTAAGTACGCACTTAATTCCACCCGAGCGAACTCGACTCCACAAACGCACGCGCTTCACTAAAACAATTCGCTGGTGCTTACTCCATTTTAGTCACGAACCAGCCACGCATTAGTCACACACGCTCTCGTAACAGTCACATACCAACCATACTATAGTCATGCACTCATCACCAGTCACGTACCAGCTATACTTTAGCCAGGCGCGCTCGCGAGGCGAACTAGGCAAACGTTCGACATATATCGACACGCTGGTGGAATACACACACTCTTAAAATACACACTCTTTCGGTTTCAGAGACACCATCATCGTTTCCCTAGGCAACTGTTTAACGAGTGTGTTCGCTGGAGTAGTCATCTTCAGCTTTATAGGCTTCATGGCCGGCGAGATGAAGACAGAGGTGGAAAATGTCGTCGATAAAGGTCACAAACACATCTAGTCGCAAATAATCTCTCGGTATCCGTCAACATTTACAAAACCAACTACTCAAATCTCGTTACTCATTAAACATATTATTCGTACAGATGATACTATATAAACTTTACATTTTTTAAATAAATTATTTGTGTTATATTAGTTGAGCCGTCTATACATGTAAATGGTCATATCTTTTGTAACATTTGATCTCTGCTCGACTATGACATTACGTGGATCATCAACCATTTAAAAGGATAATGCCTGGATAAATACATAGCAGAATTTTACTGGTCTGACTATTGTTGAGGCTTTACGTTAAATAACTGTATACTAGGTAACA
>OZ023205.1:18309877-18357377 GCA_963995525.1 Escarpia spicata | reverse complement strand
TGATTTTGTATAGCTAATTGTCAAACAATAATCTAATATAATCTATACGCAGATGTCCCATGAACAATGTTTTAGTATGAAAATATTAGGTGAACAACTCTCTTTCTTTCTACAGTACAAACCACATTTGTGTAGTAAATCAACAATACTCTCCATAACGTCTTGCACATAAAAATAATCCATTAATAGAATACACAAATCTACCAATGACTTTTATTTATTATCAAAATGCCCTATGATAACTAATATCAGTCATTTACTTAAACGCAACACGCATTTTTGTTACAGATCGAGGGCGTACTTCCGGTCTACGGCACTCCATCGACGTCACGTGGTAGTACCTCGAATGTGTGTGACCAGAGCCTAAACTCTCAACTATCTTACGGCAACCTCTCGTTCGAGAGCAGCGTATGACGGGCAACTATCGTAGAACAACATTCCGCACGGAGGTTGAGTGTCACATTAACTCTCACACGCAAACTGCTATCACTCTGTTTGACGCGCAACTGTTTTATAGGCTTAGTAACATAGCGTAATAGATGCGATGTAGTCAGAAAAGTCGTGTGGACGCGCGCTCGCGTGTCTGTGTGCGTGCGTGCATGCGTGCGTGCTGCGTGTGCGCACATTCGTGCTTGTGTATAGTGAGAGTCGTTCAATCGTGCATTTAACAGACCATACAATATCTGATGAACTGAGCTGTGTGATAAATATATCAACAGCAAAGACTCGGAATGTGACAAGTTTGTAAATGTAAAGTTATCTTAGCGTTGTGAGTTACCATCAAATTCCCACAAGTCACCGCGGCCAGTACAGTAGTTGGTGGGTTTTGTTAGTAACAGAACAGGCATTACAGCAAGCATTTGCATCTATGTCAATTCGATGTACATTTTAGACATTTGAAGTACGATTGGGAGAGATTGATATTGTTTTGATATGCATACATATGTAAGTTGTTCGTGTTCAGAGTTATTGTAGTATTGCAGCGGTTATTAACCTTTTTTGGTCGGAACTCTAATTTGGGTATCGATATTTGCTTGGTGGCCCATATCTTCAAGCAGTTAACTTGTGTACATACGGGGAAGCGAGCGAGAAAATATAGGAAACTTCGGAGTCACCGGAGACTCATTGCGATCCACATCAAAATGGCCAGGCGACCCAATTTTGGGTAGCGACCTAGGAGTTAAGGACCGCTGTAGTATTGTATAATTTTCAATGTGCAATGTCCAGGTGCATTCGTTTTGATACAATTTCAGTTGGTTAACATTAAAATACAAATTTCAGTTGGTTAACATTAATATACAATTCGTATTGATAACATTTCAGTTGGTTAACATTAAAATACAAATTTCAGTTGGTTAACATTAATATACAATTCGTATTGATAACATTTCAGTTGGTTAACATTAATATACAAAACGTATTTTATTCACCTCTTGCCATGTTGTCGACGTCTTAAAATAGATTACTGTTGGAATATATATATGTATATATTCCATAAAGTTCTTTTTATATTAACTATTCAAGAAGTCGCAAGCAATAGTTGACGATCACCTTTATGGGCCGATATCAACCATTGTCGTGATGATTAACGACGCAGGGCCACTATTTGTTGACGAAGATTTGTTTTAGTAGGATCATTGGAGACAACTATTTTGTGAATAACAAAGTGTTTGGAATAAAGTTTCGGACACATCTTTGCACATTTACATTGTGTACCTCCACTTATCATGGTAATATAAGCTCTCTCCGTTTTCGTTTTTCATATTTTGAAACGCGAGAACAAACACTGATCTCGTGCGAACTAAAAATACAATCCGGTCACTTTGGAGGAGAAATGATGGGACCAGCCCTAATGACGATTCCATGTTAGTACAATTGCGTTTTATAAAATGCGAACTTGGTTTCTTTACATTTTACTTTCAGTGTCTTTTAAATTAAATAAGTCTATACTTTGATTTTGGCATGCCGTGCCATGCTTTTATAGCTAACTTGTGTAAAAGCCTACATTTTTCATGAGTGTCCAATACTTTTTATCTATTTTATATATCATATTCACACTACTAGCACCAATTCAATCAAGAGATAATATGTTCCAATCATTTACAGTCCTTTGTGAGAATGAGAACTTTCTTATATATAATATACACTGTTCCTTTACTAATGTAACATCATGTCCTCTGGTCCTTGTATCTTTCTTATCTAAAAAAACAATTTCTATAAATATTTTCATAACCATTTTTAGGCGTATTTCTAACTAAGATCCCTCAATTTTTGTATCATTTTAGTTGCTCTCCTCTGCACTCTTTCTAGCATATATATATATGTCCTTCCTGCGATATGGCCTCCACGCTAGAATACAGTATTCTAAATGAGGCCTAACTATTGTTTTGTACAGCGGTAGTATTAGCTCTTTTTCCTTACATGTTATGTTTCGCCTGATTAATCCAAGGATTTTATTTCCCTTTGAAGCTGCAATTTCGCACTGCTCTGAAACCTTCACATCAGCACTAATATTTAACCCTAAGTCCTTTTCTTTTATAGTAGTACTTAGTACAGAACCTCCCATTGTATATTGTACATCTTCGTTCCCATGTCCTGTGTGGATGCATTTACATTTCCCAAAATTGAACATTTGCCATTTTTCAGACCATTTTATTTATCTGTCAAAATCATTTTGTAAATGCTGTCTATCACGTTTAATTCTTTAAAAAAAAAATTATTATCCGCAAATTTCAACACCTTGCTTGTTATATCATCGTCCAAATCGTTGATATATATTAAGAATAATATAGGTCCCAGTACTGATCCCTGTGGTACCCCACTCAAAACTGATTTCCAGTTTGAAGCCTCCCCATCAACTACTACACGTTGTCTTCTGTCAATCAGCCATTTTTATATCAAGTTTATTATGCCATTTCCTATGCCATGGGCCTTTAGTTTAAGCAGTAACCTTTGGTGTGGCATTTTGTCGAAAGCTTTCTGAAAATCTAAGTAGATGATATCAACTGGTGATCCCTTGTCTACCCACTTATTGATGACTTCTAACAAACATAACATATTTGTTAAGCATGACCTCGTTTTTAGAAACCCATGTTGAGATGAGTTTATCAAGTTATGTTTAACAAGAAAATCCACCATGTGATCTTTAATTAGTCTTTCTAATAATTTGCAAATCACTGACGTTAAACTCACTGGTCTGTAGTTTTCTGTGATTTGTTTCTTTTTTGGAACCTTTTTAAAATAACGGTATAATGTTTGCTTTTTTCCATTCCATTTCAAGGAACCACTCCCTCTTATAAAGACAAGTTGAAAACTGTAGCAAGCGGTACGCTTATTTGTTCTACAATTTCCAATAGTAGTTTGGGCGGAATCCCATCCACTTCAGGTGATTTATTCATAGCCCTTATTTTCTTAGCTACCATTTCCGGGGTTACAATTAAGTAAATAGTCTGATTCTGCCCCAGTGAACTTAGCGTCTGGTACTGGCAGTGAACTAATATCTTCCCTGGTAAACACTGAACTAAAATAATCATTCAGGTCTTCTGCCATTAAGAATCCCTCTGATATTATATTTCCAGCACTATCTTCTAGAGGACCGACCTTATCCTGAACTTTCTGTTTGCTCCGAACATATACATAAAAACTCTTGCTGTCTTCTTTTATATTACAAGCTAATTTCTGTTCATAGCTTATCTTCGAATTTCAGTTGTAGCTTGGTTTAGTGCTTCTTTATAAATGTTGTAGTCTTCGTTATTTCCAGTACGTCTATATGACTTCCACATCGTTTGTTTGTACTTAATTTTTCTAATGGCTTCTTTCGATAAGTGTTTCTTTCTGGACCGTTTCCCTTGTTTTTTAAGGAACAAATTTATCGACGAATCACTTAATTTCACTCTTTAAGATATTCCAGCATCCTGTTGCTGAATTATTCTTCAGTGTGTTGTTCCAGTCTATCTTTGCTAAATATTTCCTCATTACCTTATATCTTCCTTTGTGAAAATTTTTCCTGAACTGCTTTTTATTATTTCTTTCTGATTTTACTTTGATGGTAAAATGTATCTGGTTGTGATCACTACTTCCCAGTGGCTCGCATAATTTGACATTGTCAACTAATTCATTCTGTGATGATAAAACTATGTCTAACACATTCTCACCCCTGGTTGGCTCTAACACATGTTGAGAAAGGAAACTGTCTTGTACTAAAACTAAAAACTTGTGGTCCTCACTCCCCGTATTCTGTAGAGATTTCCATTGTATATGGCCATGGTTAAAATCTCCCATAATAATACTAATAAGAAGTCCCGTTTGCTAACTTCCCTTGTAGCGTTTTGTACTTTATCATTCTCTTCTACACTCATGTTTGGACTTCGATAAACTAACCCCACCGTTAACATTGAGTTTCCTGTAACTATGTTACACCGAACAGCTTCTTCGCAATCTGCTTCTCTTTCTAATTTTATTTCATAAGCCTGAATAGATTAATTAACATATAAAATAACTCCACCTCCCTTTCTTCCTATTCCTATATTACATAGCCTGTTAGTCCCAATTCGGCATCTGATATATCAGTGGTGGCCCATGATTCGGTTATACCTTTTATGTGAGGGTCAATATCTTCTACCATAATGTTTAGTTCATTTCTTTTGTTTACTATGCTCCTTGCATTTAAACAAACGCATTTATATCCTGATTCAGAACAGTTTTCCAGGCAGTTGTTTGCTGATTTATTTCTGCTGTTTTTATCTATGCCTCCAGTTTCAGGCTTCTCTGTGAATCCCCCCTGCGAATCTAGTTTAAATAGATGCAGCCTGTCCCACTGTCAACAGATTGCAGCAAGTTCTCTGAGAAAACTGCTGCCCCCTTTCCACATAGATGGAGGCCATCTCTCATGTACATATCTTCCCTCCCAACAAAGTATCCCCATAAATCTACGAATCCCACCCCCTCTTCTTTACACATTTGCTCAACTAGTGCGTTGATCGCCATCCTCTTGCAGTTTCTATATGTTGGTCCGCTTCCTCCCATTACTGGCAAAAAAGAGTATAATCTGCTCGATTCTTGTCTTCTTTAACTTCCTCACTAACTTCTCTACGCTTTCAGTCACATGTTCTATCCTAGCCCCCTGTAGACAAACAACGACGTCTTTCCCTTTGCTTAGTGTCTTGTCCGTCTTTCTCATAATGAAGTTGCCCATAAACACCCTCTCTTTCCTCATTGCCCCCTGAATCACTGCGTACGAGTAGCTCCTTCTCCGGTTTGCATATGTCTGGTTGTAGTCTTGTTCCTCAGTCTTCTGCTCTCCTGTCACAATCCCGTCTGTCCCATTCTTTCCTGACGCTGTTTCTCTTGTCACCATTTCACCTATCATCGTCCCTCCCAACTTCTCTTCTGTCACATTTACTCTCACTTCCTTTCTTCCCGTCATCTTTCCTCCCATTGCATTTCCATCTCTCCTCTCCTGTCTTTTTGTTCTCCTACCTCTTTCTCTACGGTCACTTTCTCCCCGTCACCTTGCTTGTCACATTTCCTGCCGTCGATCCTCCAATTTCTTCCCCTCAGATCACCTTCCCTCTCCCCAGTTTCCTTTCCTCGGTCTTCTTGCCACTACTCTGCTACTTCAGTCTCACAGTATTCCTAATTATTTCACTGTCGTCTCTCTCTCCATTCCTTCTGTCTCCTTGCTGATTCTTATCTCCATTCCCTTCACAATATCTACCAACCTAGCTGCATCCTTCTCCAGACATTCCACCTTCCAACATCCCACGCATTGAAAGGTGAATTTCTCTTCCTTGGTATCTGCTCATGACTTCCAACAGCCGGATAAAGCAAAATCCACCCTACTATGGCAGTCGTCGCACACCGAGTGTCTCTTTACCTTGACTTGCCGCTTGCAAGGAGCCATATTATAATTTATTTAATAATAATAATCTAATTAGCTATTTAAAATAGTTTAGTCAACTGTGTTTACACTATTCGCTGTCTACGTAGTCTTTAAGAAGACTGTTTATTGTGCACAAATGTTACACTTTACGTAAAATTGCCTTGTTTATTTTGGTTACAGTTTTTGGTTATAGTCACAGCTGACTATCTATCCTATCAGAAATGCCAACGTTACCAGTAGTGACCTAATTTAAATACAATCAATTTCTTTACGCTAGACTGCCTTATTTATTTAAGGTATACCGCACCTTAGCGAATACGTGGGACACTAGCTACATATAAAGTGATAAACTTAGTTCGCCCGGTTATCGCAAATGCTGACCATGCTACAAAACATGCTACAAAACAAATGTGGAAATGACATCTGAGTGAGTCGTTTGACGAAGCAATTTATTCAAGAAACCCTCGTAGCTAAAAATCTAGTTGTCGAATCAGTCAGATGACATCGAGACTATTCGACCTGCGCGGATTGCTGCTGGCCGGAGCCTGATGGGAACGCCTAGGGTCGGAGAAATATGGAAACTGTAGTTTGGTTAACGACTCACCAGATGGCGCCATTGTTAATGGGTTTTAATTTAATACTACTATAATAGTGATAACTAATGCCCTTGGTTTGCTGTTGCTCCAAGCTATATGTTATTATTAGACTTTTAAAGAGTTGTTGTCACGCTGTCCAAAATTATATTTCACAATGGAAAAGATGCGACGATGTTGGCAACAGAACGTCAGTGTGATTACATTGTTTCACTTCTGCCAATGGTAAGAAGAGTCGAAGTTTTGCTTACCGCAGTTTCCGCATTGAAGGACACTGATAGCCATGCATGTGTTAAGGCCAGGATACATTGGCACTTTACGCCAGATCCGACCAGACCAGATCAAACCATACTCCCTCTACTGCAACATATCCGCTATATGTTAGTGACCAAATGCTCGTGCAGTAATGAATAATATGCATATTATGTCAACTGGATTGTATACAAACAGACTTACAAAGAATAATTGGGTGTGTACAAATCTTTGGCGTACGCGATAAACACATTTGAGAAGAAGATCACGTTTTTATGTTAGTTTATCTCATATATTTATGAGTAAATTTAAAGTTCAGCACCTGATAACACAGACAATTCATGTACAAATCATAAAATATTTGGTTTTATGCAACGGTGTGTACAAGAAGATGTCAATTAATTAATTAAAATATTTTGACACAAGTTTGAGTTTGTGACATTGAAATAACCTTGAAAATCGTGGGTGGCATCCACATACACCTATTTTCTTATCCCTTGTGTGATGGATCTAGCAAGGATACCTGCCATTAACATAGAAATGCAGTTAAAAGTATAACATCACATGTTGGCTAACCTACTATTTGCGGAAAGACATAATTTCGAAAATTCATCTTTTGACGGTGACCTTATTTAACATGCACTCCACAGTTAGAACACTACAACACTACATGCTATACCTCGTAATGACGGGCATACAATACGCTTTCAAACGGTATGTACGTTGGCCTACTGAATGTAGATAAAGTAGCTACGCAACCATTGTAAATGTAGAACAATTGCGGAGTGGCGTAGTTGTGAACATTCGTTGTTTCATGGTTACCCTGTTTAACCTTCACTCCACACTTAGTGCACCACGTGATAGGTCCCCGTCGTATTCCGTATTTTCTGGGAGACAGTTGGCTTTCGAACGGTATACGACATTGCCATAAATCTGTAAGTAAAGTATATATACGCAACCAGTTATACTGTATGACGTTTGCGGATGACACAATTTCGAACATTTATCACTTGACGGTGACTGTTTGATCGTCGCTCCACACCTACTCCATCAACTGACAGCTGCATGTCATATCTCATTTTGACGTGGAGAAATGGTTCTTTTACACTCGTACATACATATGAAACAGTTACAGCGACATTGTAACTTTATTATTTTCGCGGTATTGCCAAAACATCGAATGTTCATCATTTCATGGTGACCTTGTTTGACCTTAGCTGCACTGTATCCAGTACCACCTCCATGTCGTTCCTCATTTTGACGGGGAGACAATAACCTTTCCAAAAATATATGACATGTCATCTTGTAATTAAGTAAAGTAGATATGCGACTATTGTAATGTTAAGACAATTGCGGAATCGCACAATTTAGAAAATTCATCATTTGACGGTGACCTTGTTTGACCTTGGATTCACGCTTACTGCACCACTTGGCAGTTCTACGACAGGCCTCGTTGGGACGGGGAGATATAGAGCTTTTAAATTATATAACATTTGGGTGCATGTAGGGGAGATTTAAACTCCTAAAATAAAGCACTTTTGGGGGATTTGCCTTTCGCCTTGTACACCGACCGACACAAACCGAGCATTACTCGATGCCTGCGTGAAGTCATAATCATGTAAACTTGAAAACTGTCTACTACGTCAATAGTATAGTAGTCTGGGGTAGTCGGTGTCAGCCTGATGTGGTCTGTTCGGGCGAAAAGTGCCAGAGTATCCCAGCGTTTACACTTTATATAAGTTTGCGTGTGGTGCAGGGTGCAGGTCAACCAATACCGTTCAGTATGAACTTCTGGATCCAGTTGCATCAGCCGCGCTGCTTTATTCGTGAAGTGAAGGTGTCTTAATGGGTGCGTTTGAAGTTATTAAAGTTTGCAAAATCATGAAAAATGTAACGCGTTTTGTATTGTTGTCCGCACTGCAATGGCTACATTCAATGTAGTTATGCTTATGTGATAATTACCGTTTAACCTACAGTTTATTGATATCAAACCCACTGATCGATATTCAAAAACAATTTGGATTTTCTAGGTAAATCTCTCATGCAGTAGCGCAGCGGTAGGAACTCCGAACTCTCGACTGAGAGAACGCGTGTTCGAATCCTGTGCGGCGGTGTCGAACCTTGGGCAAGTTCGTTTACTCTACGTTGCTACTGTTCAGTATGAACTTCTGGATCCAGTTGCATCAGCCGCGCTGCTTTATTCGTGAAGTGAAGGTGTCTTAACGGGTGCGCTAAGTTTGCAAAATCCTGAATGTAACGCGTTTTGTATTGTTGTCCGCACTGCACTGGCTACATTCAATATAGTTATGCATAATGTGATATTTTTGAACTCGCCAAGATTGCTAGGCACAAGGCAGCTCCGCAAACAGAACAAGATCCAATCCACCTGGTCCAAGTATTCATTAAAGAAAACGGCCCACCAGACAGTGCCAAGATTCGTGTTGTAAAATCTGCGCAAGATTTCAATGACTTCAACAAATGAATTGAGCCAAATGTCTTTGGCTGCAACAATGAACCTTCCTATGGCTGTAGCTAGGAGGACTTTGACTTTGCTTACTTTGTTGAAGCTGTGTCCTTTGCGTAGTTTCATTGGACACTGCGTACTTGGTACTACTATTAATGTTATATGTCTGCTCACTGGTCATCACAGTGTATATTTCTTTGTATGGCTACGCATTGCTATAAATATTAACTTCTGTTTAAATGGCAAACAATTAAACTAGATTCATGTTTAGTTGGTAGTGTAAACCTAAACAAATTTAGGGTAAAGTGAGAACTATGTCACACTACTTTTCACAAAACGTGTAAAATTAACGCAATATCAGTTTAGGTTAATTTGTAGAAAAAACAATTCCATAGTAGGTACTGTCCTTCCTGTTGCGATATTTTCTCTCCTTTTCAAAATATCAGTGATGATGAATGTAAATTTGAAAATTCTCCAACTGAAGGAAATTGTGACATTTACAGACTAGTTGATAATGTTCACACTTTAACTTATATTCTTCAAATATTCTTAATACAATTCTTCTGATTTTGAAAAAATATTGATCCAATTAATAATATTTATAATAATTTATCATCTAAATGTGAGTACTAGACTGAGTCTCAATTCAATGACAAATAAACAATATTAATGGATTATCATTTATACATTTTAATGCAAGACGTCTGAAAACAAATTTACCGAAAATTAAAGATTACTTTCTAGAGCTTAACCTGCAATGTAATATATTTGCTCTGAAACATGGGCTGAAATTTACTTCATAAATAATGTTAATATAAATAGTTACACCGCTCGTCACATGACCAGAGGAAACCGAAATGGTGGTGGTGTAGCCATATACACAAATAAACAATTAACATGCAAACTAACTGAAACAAAATTAATTGTAGTACATAACATGTTTGAAAGTGTTACTGTGGAACTATCCATAAAAGACTACAAACATGTTATTGTCAATTGTATATACAGAACTCCATGTTTAAATCTAAATATCTTTTGTGAAAATATTGAAAGTATTTTATAAGATGTAAAATCCGTGAAAACCACATTTTTGTGTGGTATTCTTAACATAGATTTGTTAAAGCATATGGATCACAGCAGCACTTGTCTGTCATTGTACGCAATGAGGATCATAAAGCATGAAGATCATCGCAGCACTTGTCTGTCATTGTACGCAATGAGGATCATAAAGCATGAGGATCATAGCAGCACTTGTCTGTCATTGTATGCAATGAGGTTCATAAAGCATGAGGATCATAGCAGCACTTGTCTGTCATTGTCGCAATGAGGATCATAAAGCATGAGGATCATAGCAGCACGTGTCTGTCATTGCACGCGATGAGAATCATTAAGCATGATGATCATAGCAGCACTTCTCTGTCACTGCACGCAATGAGGATCATAAAGCATGAGGATCATAGCAGCACTTGTTTGTCATTTTACGCAATGAGGATCATAAAGCATGAGGATCATAGTAGCCCCGGTCTGTCATTTTACGCAATGAGGATCATAAAGCATGAGGATCATAGCAGCACGTGTCTGTAATTTTACCCAATGAGGATCACAGAGCATGAGGATCATAGCAGCACTTGTCTGTCACTGTACGCAATGAGGATCATTAAGCATGAGGATCATAGCAGCACGTGTCTGTCATTGCACGCAATGAGGATCATTAAGCATGATGATCATAGCAGCACTTTTCTGTCACTGCACGCAATGAGGATCATAAAGCATGAGGATCATAGCAGCACCTGTCTGTCGTTTTACGCAATGAGGATCATAAAACATGAGGATCATAGCAGCTCCGGTCTGTCATTTTACGCAATGAGGATCATAAAGCATGAGGATCATAGCAGCCCCGGTCTGTCATTTTACGCAATGAGGATCATAAAGCATGAGGATCATAGCAGCACGTATCTGTCATTTTACGCAATGAGGATCATAGAGCATGAGGATCATAGCAGCACTTGTCTGTCATTGTACACAATGAGGATCATTAAGCATGAGAATCATAGCAGCACGTGTCTGTCATTGCACGCAATGAGGATCATTAAGCATGATGATCATAGCAGCACTTGTCTGTCACTGCACGCAATGAGGATCATAAAGCATGAGGATCATAGCAGCACCTGTCTGTCGTTTTACGCAATGAGGATCATAAAGCATGAGGATTATAGCAGCCCCGGTCTGTCATTTTACGCAATGAGGATCATAAAGCATGAGGATCATAGCAGCACGTATCTGTCATTTTACGCAATGAGGATCATAGAGCATGAGGATCATAGCAGCACTTGTCTGTCATTGTACACAATGAGGATCATTAAGCATGAGAATCATAGCAGCACGTGTCTGTCATTGCACGCAATGAGGATCATAAAGCATGATAATCATAGCAGCATTGTCTGTCATTGCACGCAATGAGGATCATAAAGTATGATGATCATAGCTGCACTTGTCTGTCATTGCACGCAATGAGGATCATAAAGCATGAGGATCATAGCAGCACTTGTCTGCCATTGCACGCAATGAGGATCATAAAGCATGAGGATCATAGCAGCATTGTTTGTCATTGCACGCAATGAGGATCATAAAGCATGATAATCATAACAGTACTTGTCTGTCATTGCACGCAATGAGGATCATAAAGCATGAGGATCATAACAGCACTTGTCTGTCATTGTACGCAATGAGGATCATAAAGCATGAAGATCATAGCAGCACCTGTCTGTCATTGTACGCAACGAGG
The DNA here is from genome assembly GCA_963995525.1 of Escarpia spicata. NCBI lineage: Eukaryota > Metazoa > Annelida > Polychaeta > Sabellida > Siboglinidae > Escarpia > Escarpia spicata. The sequence goes on along the minus strand of OZ023205.1, from coordinate 18,345,402 downwards.
ATCATAAAGCATGATGATCACAGCAGTACCATAACACGAGTAGGGCATTCTCGCGGTTCATTGCCTGGCTAACAATTCCAGGCAACCGTTGAACACGCCGAATTATTCAGGTTACAACCACGGAGATTCCGTTGATACAGCTGCGGTGCAGCAACTTGGCCCATAAGACAGCGTAGACTTTACGTAAGTTTCAAGTCACCAGTGATTTAACCGCACAAACCACCTGTCTTTCGACAGGGAAGATAGCTATGCTACAATGCTTTGTGAGGCCGCCTAATGGCCGTCGATTTGGAGAAATTAGGTCGCTGTCGGTCGCCGTAAATTGTAGGACACGACAGGCAGGAAGGGAGCAGGCGCTGTGACAGCCACGGCTTATGTCCAACTACATCGAAGACTCACGGATTTATTGGATGGACTCGGCAGTCATCACTGCCTGGAAACTGGTTTCTTTGACAGCTTTAGACTAGGTAGGTTGCCGAGTATCTCGTGTAACGTTAGCGGCGTTTGTATCGGCTCGTGCTTTGTGTGAAGCGTAGAAAGCTGGGTCAAATTGAGGTCGGTTCAGTGGCGCGTGTCGCTGCTCCTAAGACCACAGTGCGGAGTATACTCGTCCGTCGTTCGATTGCTCGGGGATGTCGTGTCACTGATTCCAGTTTTAAATGCTGCCAGGAACGTAATTAAGAGTAATTTCCTATAGACGTAATATAAGACGAGTCCGTACTTGGTTTCAACAGTTCGGTGACAGGTCTGTATTGTGACCTGCCCACCGCACCCAAGTTGGCGGGAACACGCTGGTTTACTGATGAATACAAGAGTTGTGGGTTAGAATGACCTTTTGACTAATTAGTGTTTATTGTGTGTGTGTGTGTGTGTGTGTGTGTGTGTGTGTGTGTGTGTGTGTGTGTGTGTGTGTGTGTGTGTGTGTGTGTGTGTGTGTGTGTGTGTGTGTGTGTGTGTGTGTGTGTGTGTGTGTGTGTGTGTGTGTGTGTGTGTGTGTGTGTGTGTGTATATATATATGGCAAGCATGAACACACCCACGAACAATAATGGACATCCACAGGATGTGTGGGGGTTATGTCCGGACGCATTTTATTTCCTGGGAAGTTCATACTATCCTGTTATCGATATGGAATTTATATATTGTTTATTATTACTGCGATCATCACTTTGGAATCTCTTTATATTAAACAAATGTGTATTCTGAACGTCTTGGTGTAAGTTGGATCGTGATACCACGTGGTTGGTTGCAGGTTACTAGTATGTCGACGTCACAACACAATAATGGCTCCGTCGGCAAACCGAAGTCTGGGAGCCACTCGAGTCTTAGAGGGTCTTTGCCCCAGCTTTCCGTCAACCCGGATCCGGGGGTATGGTACTCGTCAGATACATTGGCCCGTAGTGGTAAGGTAAGCCGTAACTACCTACTTGATGTTGGGATGTAAGGGGTGCGTTTTGAAATCTCAAACGGCGACCCCCCGATAGACCTCTAATTAAAACACTGCACCCCCTGTGGCTCAGAGCAAAACCTTCAACTGCACCCCCCTTTATAGTCTGGTCAAGCGGAACACTTTTGCCTCAAGTATAGCTATTGTTTTGTCTTTTATGTAGCGACGTATTACGCTTATGCATATATATGTTTGTTTAAAGTTTAGAGTGCATTATTTATATAGTAGAGCGTGTCCTGGGCATTTCACCAAGTAATATTTGTGAAAACCAACATCAAGTTTACAAACATGACTATATTTTAATGAGTCATTTGGAGTTATTGTTTCAATGACCGTTCGTTCGACAGTCCTGTTTTCTAAGCATGGTAGTTAAAGCAGCATTATATTGGAACCTATGGCAATAACAATGAAACGGTAAATAGTTATCTAGATAAACTGATGCAGCAATATAACTGCGAAGTACAGTAACTGATCCTTACCTGCAATGATGGATCTAGTATACACGCTATTGTGGTATTAAGCAATGTTGATTATATGGCGTTTGCCCACAGTTTGTGATATATCTCAGAACAAATATTATAGCATCAACATTTGTTGTGAGATGTTACGCATTATTAATTAAACATAATACTGCATGATGCATTATTAAAATATCAACAGATGAATTTTATGATACACTTATATATCTTTTTAAGAACATGTTTATAGGCAAGCCCACTATAATGATGCTTCACCATAATTCGTAAACAGATACCTCATTCACGATGAATGAATTATGAGATACACACTTCATTGCTTGTTGATTACAGTATGCGTGATAGATGTACTCAAATTAATACTTAGAGGGCGATCGACTGCGTAATCGTTGTTTAAGAAAAAAGTTTGTGAACAAAGCTATGTAATTGTCAGTTTCTAATAATTTAACAAAAGCTGTCTAAATTAAGCATGCATAAGCATATATTGTTTGCGAAATTCATGCACATGGGATCTTACATTCACCTTTGAATGTTAAGTCGTTGATATAATTATATCTTAACGTATCCAGCCCGTGTCTGATGTTGTTGTAGCGTTATTTGGTGCCAGATGACGTGAGCGATGGCAGACAACATTTCGGGGCTGACGAGAACGCGGAGCGAGGGAACTGGACGGGTCAGATGGACTTCCTGCTGTCGTGTATCGGCTACGCCGTCGGTCTCGGCAATGTCTGGCGCTTCCCCTACCTGTGCTACCGCAACGGAGGCGGCGCCTTCTTCATACCATACTGCATCATGCTGTTGTTTATCGGAATGCCGTTGTTCTTCATGGAATTGTCGCTCGGCCAGTTCTGCAGCAGCGGGCCACTTACTTGCTGGGCGTTCTCCCCGTTATTCAAAGGTAATAAGCATAATTTTGCCGTTATTGTTACAGTTCCATTGCGTAGGTACACCCATGTTACAATTCGGCCGGATAATCCAGTTGAAGTACCTAACAAGTTACGGAGATCAGATTGTTTTAATCACCCATGATTTCTCCATAAGCCTCACCCCTGTACAGCAGGGAACAAGAAGGAAAGCAAAACATTTCTGCCATATTGATCCTAATCCTATGTTATGCCATCAGCAACATAACATAATACAAAAATACAACGTATTTAATTCGGATTTAACTGCTGCATTTATTGATTTGGTTTACTTTAACTCAACTACCACTGAGAACTAAACGTAATCGTTCCGAATTACTCTGGCGCTATCACAGGCGACTACATTCTCAAGATGTTATTAATTGGTCAATATAGGTTTGGGCGTGGCACAACTGGTCATCTCTGCCATTGTGACAATCTACTATAACATGATCATCGCCTGGTCACTCTACTACTTCTTTGCGTCCTTCACAAGTTCCCTGCCGTGGGCCGACTGCTCGCATTGGTGGAACACGCCCGGTAGGTGACACTTTATAACTGCTGAAGGAGCCACGCGTGACGGTGACTAACGTGCAACCATGTGTGACGATAACTATAAAATGCAGCCACGCGTGACGGTGACAAGAATGCAGCCACGCGGGAAGACGACTAGAATGCAATAATGTATGACCCAATCTAAATTTCCTTCGTCCAAAAAGATTGCTCTCTCCAAATTCTCTCAATATATCTTTTTATCATTCGCTCGTTGGTTCCTGGCCTACCACTGATGGACGCGATAACCTATAATATGCATATTGTTCTTTTTAGTGACAAGTCTGCTTTATTACCTATTATTATTATTTATAGTTGTTATCATTATTATTATTACTCTTCTGTGACACCTCTGTCTACATTCTTTAGATTGCAGTCTCAAGTTACCGGACGCGCAGTGCAACGAGGCGCCATTACACAAATACGCCAACGGCACCTGCTACAACAGCACCACGTTCGTCGGTTTGTGGAACTACACTGTGTTCAGGAACAAAACGGGAATATCCAGACACTCGCCCAGTGAGGAATACTATAAGTAGGTGTCTCTCACGCAACCCACAACTGATAAATCTTTGTAATCACTCGGGGTGATATTTGTGTGACATATAAATGATATTGCATATTGAAAATGAACTTATTGTAAAAAATGTAAATGGTCAACCATCTGATTTGAAAAAGAACGTCATCTGACTGATGCCTACATGCTGATTGGTTGGTTGTGCCAAAGGAAATGCTACGTCATGCGACCAAATCCGTTGTCATTCTTTACGATTGATATTGTTGTTTTGGGTATTAACAGAGCTGTGTAACTCGCATTCAATATGCATTTTTCTTGGTTGTTTATCCCCATGTCACCAAACAATTTAATAGTCGTCCCTTCCTCCTCTCTGACAGATCATGTGTACTTGGTTTGAGTATGCACTGAAAACGTCTAAAGTGGAACAGTTTAGCGATACATTATACACGTTACAACAGAACTGAGCATTGGACATATCTTCGTGTTGCAGTTATCGAGTGTTGAATATCAGTCCTACCGGAATATCGGATATGGGACCAGTCCAGTGGGAGCTGGCTCTGTGTCTGCTCGCAGCCTGGATCATCGCTTTCTTGTGCATGATCAAAGGCATCAAATCTTCAGGCAAGGTCAGTATCAAGTTCAAACCATTCATAAACACCCGTAACATTTTACGCTAAAAGCTAAGTGTTACTTTCGTTAACATTTTTTAGTTGTAATAACTGTTTTCCTATTTGTTATATATAATATATGTCGACAAATTCTAAAAGAAAATTATTATTTTCTAAATCACTTTAGAGTAAAAATGCACAAATAAGCATAACAAACAACGCATTTTACCGACATGTGTACAATGAAACCTTTTGTTATACGTGTAAGTAGAAGCGATCTATACTGTATGCTGTTTGTACATAATGATACAGTTACGCCTACTGAGGTGATTGCAGTTTAATATTGTAAAGAAATGTCACATATATCCACGCATACATACACAATACAAACACGCGCACAAGCACGCCCGTAGGCACGCACCCCCGCACACAAACACACACACACTCACACACACACGCACACACACACGCACACACACACCATTTCAATCAATTGCGAATTGACAGAATTTCAACAATAGTATCCAGGCTTATGAAATAGCCAGGCTTATGAAATGAAATATTCAGTCTTCTGAAATAAAATTAGAAAGAGAGGTTGCGAAGAAGCTGTTTGATGTAATAATGTTACTGGAAACTCAGCGTTAACGACTGGGTTAGTTTATCGAAGTCCAAACATAAGCATAGAAGAGAATGACCATAATTTTATACAATGAAAATTGTGAGGACCACAAGTTTTTAGTTTAAGTACAACATAGTTTTCTTTCTCAACATGTGCTAAAACCAACCAGGTGTGAGAATGTGCTAGACATAGTTTCGTCCTCACAGAATGAATTAGTTGACGATGTCAAGACATGTGAGCCACTGGGAAGCATTGATCACGACCAAATAGATGTTACCATCAAAATAAAATCAGAAAGGAATAGTAAAAAGCAGTACAGGAGAAATTTCCACAAAGGAAGATATAAGGACATGAGGAAATATTTTGCTAAGATAGACTGGAACAACACACTGAAGAATAAGACAGCAACAAAATACTGGAATATTTTAAAGAGTGAAATTGAGTGCAACGTCGATAAATTTGTTCCCTTGCATATACAAGGGAAGCAGTCCAGAAAGAAGCACTTATCGAAACAAGTTGTTAGAAAAATTAAGAACAAATAAATGTACCGGAAATGATGAAGACTATAACATTTATAAAGAAGCACTTAACCAAGTTACAACTGAAATTATAAATCCAAGGAGAAGCTATGAACAAAAATTAGCTTGTAATATAAAACATGAAAATACAAGTTTTATACATATGTTCGAAGCAAACAGAAAGTTCAGGATCAGGTCGGTCCTCTAGAAGATAGCGCTGGAAATAAAATATCAGAGGGATTCTTAATGGCAGAAGACCTGAATGAGTATTTTAGTTCGGTGTTTACCAGGGAAGATATTACTTCACTGCCAGTACCAGAGGCTAAGTTCAGTGAGTTTACCATCGGTGATTTGCATATTATCAGAAAGACTAATAATTTAAGATCACATGATGGATTTTCTTGTTAAACATAACTTGATAAACCCATCTCATCATGGGTTTCTAAAAGCGAGGTCATGCTTAACAAATATGTTGTGTTTTTGGAATATATTACTTAGTGGGTAAACGAAGGATCACCAGCAGATATCATCTACTTAGATTTTCAGAAATGTTTTGACAAATTATCTCATCAAAGATTACTGCTTAAATTAAAGACCCATGGCATAAGAAATGGTATAATTAACTGGATAGAAAACTAGCTGATTGACAGAAGACAACGTGTAGTAATTGATGGTAGGCTTCAAACTGGAAATCAGTTTTGAGTGGGGTACCACAGGGATCCGTTCTGGGACTTATATTATTCTTAATATATATCAACGATTTGGACGATGATATAACATGCAAGGTGTTACAATTTGCGGATAATACATACCTGTTTAGAAAGATTAAACGTGACGGTGATATACAGCATTTACAAGATGAACTTGTCAGGTTGTTCAAATGGTCTGAAAAGTTAAAATGTTGTTCAATTTTGGGAAATGTAAGTGCCTCCACACAGGACATGGGAACGAAGATGTACAATATACAATGGGAGGTTCTGTACTAAGTCCTACTATAAAAGAAAAGGACTTAGGGTTAAATATTAGTGCTGATGTGAAGGTTTCAGAGCAGTGCGGAATTGCAGCTTCAAAGGGAAATAAAATCCTTGGAAAACAATAGTTAGGCCTCATTTAGAATATTGTATACAAGCGTAGAAGCCATATCGCAAGAAACACATAGATATGCTAGAAAGAGTACAGAGGAGAGCAACTAAAATGATACAAAAACTGGGGGATCTTAGTTACGAAATACGCCTAAAAATGTGGTTTAACAACACTAGAGACCAGGAGATTGAGAGGAGATCAGATAGAAGTGTTTAAAATATTGAATGGTTATGAAAATATTAATATAATAATTTTTTTCTCAGTTAAGAAAGATAGAAGGACTAGAAGATATTGAGTTATATTAGTAAAGGAGCACTGTAGATTAGATATAAGAAAGTTCTCATTTTTTTACAAAAAGACTGTAAATGAATGGAACAGATTATCTGCTGATTGTGTGGGTGCCACAAACCATTGCTGCTTGATTATTGATGTTCGTGACCGCTCCAGGTCGTCTACTTCACTGCGATATTTCCGTACGTTGTGTTGATCATCTTATTCGGGCGGGGCGTGTCTCTGCCGCACGCGTGGAAAGGCATCTACTTCTACATCGTGCCCAAGTGGGAGAGGTTGGCAGATGCAAAGGTACATACAATTGCGCTGACGACTGTAGCAGGACATATACATTGAAGTATACCATCAATGTAGAACGAATGTGCAAAGGTACATGTTATCTAAGAATGAAACATATTTATCTCGCCGATGTGTGTGTGTGTATGTGTATGTGTGTATGAGTATATATGTGTGTTTGTGCGTGCGTGCGTGCGTGCGTGCGTGCGTGCGTGCGTGCGTGCGTGCGTGCGTGCGTGCGTATTTGTGTGTATGCATACATGTGCATGCGTGTGCGTTTGCGTACGTCTTTCATTATATGAAATGGTGGCTGTATACGCTTATGTAGCTGTATGCGTATTATGCGATTTTCTTGCAAATTGTCTAGTCGGGAGTGGTCAAATTGTAAACATGTATAATTTCTCCAGGTTTGGAATGACGCAGCCGTTCAGATATTTTTCTCCTTAGCCGACTGTTGGGGAGGTCTCATTGTCTTGTCTAGCTACAACCGCTTCCACAACAACGTGCTCAGGTGGGTGCTACTGTTACGTACATCTTCGTATCCAGCAACAGTCACATACCAACCATACTATAGTCATGCACTCAATACCAGTCACGTACCAGCTATACTTTAGTCACACACGCTCTCGCAACAGTCACATACCAACCATACTATAGTCATGCACTTAATACCAGTCACGTACCAGCTATACTTTAGTCACACACTCTCTCGCAACAGTCACATACCAACCATACTATAGTCATGCACTCAATACCAGTCACGTACCAGCTATACTTTAGTCAGGCGCGCTCTCGAGACGAACTAGGCAAATGCTCGACATAAACTGACACGCTTGTGAAATACATACACTTTTAAAATACACACTGTTTTCGGTTTCAGAGACACCATCATCGTTTCCCTAGGCAACTGTTTAACGAGTGTTTTCGCAGGAGTTGTCATCTTCAGCTTTATAGGCTTCATGGCCGGCGAGATGAAGACAGAGGTGGAAAATGTCGTCGATAAAGGTCACAGACACATCTAGTCGCAAATAATCTCTCGGTATCAGTCAACATTTATAAAACCAACTATTCAAATCTTGTCACTGATTAAACTAATTATTCGGGAAAATACAGCTACATTTTAATTATACGTGTACATTGAAACGTGTTTTGTGCATTCAGGTTCCGTACATACGGCATTATATAAACTTTTCATTTTTTGAAATGTTATGTGTTATATTCGTTAAGCCGTCCATATATGTAAATTGTCAGATCTTTTGCAACACTTGATCTCTGCTCGACGATGGCATTACGTGGAACATCAACCATTTAAAAGGATAATGCCTGGATACTTAGGAGAACGATGTACTGTTACGACGTTATTGGTTTCACTATTGTTGAGGCGTTACACTAAATAACTATATACTAAGTAACAATACTATTCCAAACATCATCGGCTCTTTTTGGTGTAATAATGACATGAGCGTTTGCTTTGGACCCTGCAGGACCCGGCTTGGCGTTCATCGTGTACCCTGACGCCGTCAGCAGGATGGCCGGGGCTCCATTATGGGCCATCCTCTTCTTCGTTATGCTCATCACACTTGGCCTCGACAGCCAGGTACGTCACGTGCAAGGATGTATGTGGTTGCAAGTGCATGTCAACATATGCAGTGTTGTTACATACAATCACGTTTTCTCAGCTGTTTCTAGCTTCCTTATATGTCACACACACGCACGCACACATGCACGCACGCGCGCACACACACAGTGTAAGAGTTGGCGTCGTCATGTGTTCAGTTCACGATGCTGGAGACGGTTCTGACGTCGATGATGGACCAGTTCAAGGCGATCCGAAGACACAAGACGAAGCTGACACTGGTGACATGTGTCGTCTTCTTCCTCCTCGGCCTGCCGCTTTGTACAAGGGTTAGTAACTTACTCGTGTATGTTTCTGCTGAATTCAGCATCTTCACAATTTTTTATAATTAAATTTCAATTTCAATTTGATGCAGATTAATTATACATTATTATATAGTGAACAACTAATATCCTTAAAGTATATGGAGACGGAAATACAGACATACAGACAGACAGACAGACAGACAGACAGACATGCAGGATCAACTTGATCGACGAGATTGTAACGTTAATCGATATATGTAATTACATGTTGTACGTAATGTGTATGTTTAAGGGTGGACCGTACTTGTTGCAACTGATGGACTCGTACGCGGGAGGCTGGTCTCTACTCATCATTGGCTTACTCGAGTGTGTAGCATTAGCCTGGTTGTACGGTCAGTGTCCTTCTGTAGCTAAGCGTCCGAAACTGTCCAGTGTAAACCATCAATGCAGTCGGATTGAGCAACAATGGTGTTATGCCGTAGAGTTGCTTTAATGTATGTTGATTACAAAACGGGAATATTTTTTCACACATTTCTTTTATGAAGCAATGAAATCACTGAACGTTCGGCAAGCGCAGCATGACGCAGCTATACCTGTTATGTCTCTATTAAATCGACATTATCGCGAGTTTATTGTTTCGTGAACAAATAATACTGATGATCAAAATTTCGCGTTTATTTTATTGTTCAGTATTGCACAGTTTCTTAAATATCGCATTGATGAGAGCAGCCTTCACTGGCACAGTCACTCACTCACTCACTCACTCACTCACTCACTCACTCACTCACTCACTCACTCACTCACTCACTCACTCACTCACTCACTCACTCACTCACTCACTCACTCACTCACTCACTCACTCACTCACTCACTCACTCACTCACTCACTCACTCACTCACTCACTCACTCACTCATTTACTTATGCAATTATTCATTCCCCTTTCAATTAATCACTCTCTCACTCATTCACTCATTACATCACTCACTAAATCACCCACTCACTTTGCCACCGATGGATAGTTATCCTATATACATATTGAAAATCATGTCACCATATTTTAATTCAATTGAACTAATTCGTTATTAATTTAATGCGAATCGATAGAATGGTACGATGAAAGTAGCGATTGCAATGTTTTAGTCAAGGATCAATCTTGAATTGACGAAGGAAACGGCACAGCCCTCATTGGACTCCAGTGCTGGCTATGAAGTCACATCGTATGTTGACATATGTGATGTGTGTCCTGTCGCAGGCAGTGAGAGGTTCCGCATGGACATCGCCATCATGATGGGGACAAAGCCAAGTCTGTGGTGGCAACTGTGCTGGAAGTACTTCAGTCCTCTTCTCATTGTGGTAGGTGCACGCTGAACTAACGGTTCCTGATTAAGCATATAGCCACACTACATTGAAGTTACATCACCGTTGAGATGAAGATTCCTCGTTGAACAGATGGTTCCATGTTGATCTGAAGATTGGATGATTGCAATAAACTGACGATTCATAAGTTAATCGAATTTTCCGAAGTTGAACATTTTATAAATAAATCTATTAAAAGATAAAAGCTGCTTGATGAGCGGAAGGTTCTTATTTTGCTGAAAATAACAATTATATAAAACAATATTTTACCCGTTTGAACAGCTTTTATTCAACAAAAGGTTCTTCGTTGAATTGAAATATCCTGTTGAATTGGATATTTATAGCGACTTTCTAAAGAATTTTATGTAACGTATCAGTAGTTAAACCTTACATATTATTATTATTGTGTTAACAAATAACCGGTTTTAAAGGCTTCTACTGTGATGTATACATTGAACCAGAACAGAAGTGAATTAAATTATTAACTATGCAAAGAGTTGTCATAGGCAACTTTGCCAGAAGACCGAAGAAGATATGTACATATAGGTATATACGCATGTATATAACCGCGATTTATTGTTGGTTACTCGCAGTTTACACTCACACACACACACACACACACACACACACACACACACACACACACACACACACACACACACACACACACACACACACAAACAAACACACACACACCGACACTCATACACAGACACAGACACAGACACACACACACTCACGCACTCACACTATCACACACTCACACACACACACTCACACACACACACACACACACACACACACACACACACACACACACACACACACACACACACACACACACACACACACACACAAACAAACACACACACACCGACACTCAGACACAGACACACACACACACTCACGCACTCACACTATCACACAATCACACACTCACAAACTCACACACACACTTACACACACGCAGACAGACAGACAGACATACAGACAGACAAACAGACAGACACACACTCACACGCGCGCATACACACACACAGACACACGCAAACGCTTACACTCACACACATACGGACACACACACACACACACACACACACACAGACACACACACACACACACTCACAGACACACACACACACACCACACACACACACACACACACACACACACACACACACACACACACACATACACACACATACACACTCACACAAACACACACACACATGTGTGCGTGTGAGTGTGTGTGTGTGTGTGTGTGTGTGTGTGTGCGTGCTGCGTGCGTGCGTGCATGCGTGCATGCGTGCGTATATGTGTATACACACACACACACACACACATATATAATTGTATCCTTCATTGCGCAACACGACGTCATTACGTTCCCAGTTCGTGCTGTTGTTTGCGTGGATCGACTACTCCCCGGCCCGGTACGGCGACTACTACTTCCCGGCGTGGGCCGACGCCCTGGGTTGGCTCATGATGTTCGCCTCCATCACGTGGATCCCGGTGATGGCCGTCTATATGCTATGTAGGGAAGACGGCTCGCTTCGGGAGGTGCGTCCCGGTTATGTTTCCCCGTGCAACCGAGAGTCTGACAGACCTCGGAGCAGAGGAATTGTTATGCCCATCCCCCTTTCCAGAGCAGTGGCATATTTAGGTCATCCTCCCTTTGGCTTTGGAAATATACATGTTTTATAACCTAATGGTATGGTGTCTGAACTGGGAATCAGTCTAGGATAGCGTTAAGGGGGTGTAATTGGGTGTGTTTTGGATAGCCTCAAGTGTGTGCAGTTGAAGGGTTCTGGAGAGGTTTAAAGGGGTCCGGTTGGAGGTTTTTTAGATATACAGTTCTTGTTCCTCTTTCCGACCTTTTAAATGCGCAATTGACTCGGAGACACCTCAGGCGGGATTATTGGTTTTTGGTCTTGCAATTTCAGGAAAGTCTCTATCTACATACCTCCTAGCAGTAATGATTGGCCTTACCCAAGTGTAATGTTGTCGCATTTTGTGTAAGAGCAAATCATTATTTCACCAGAAAGTACCACACCATTGGTGTTGTAAAACGCACTGTGTGTGTGTGGTTTGTATTTGTTTGAGAGTACACACACACCTCAGGACACGTACGTTATCATAATTATTCTAGCCTGGCAAAATGCAACTACACAACAGATATTAATGCATGCACATTGTCTTCTTGGATATTACTTCATATCATAATTTTTATTTTAAACCAGAGACTAAAGCTTTTGACGTCACCCACTTCGGAATGGGGCCCGGCTCTGGTGAAATATCGTAAACTTGTTGACTACGTGCCCGGCTTTGTGATCGACCCTTGGGGTACGGGCACCAAGAAGGAACCCATCGATTATGACAACATGGCCGTCGACTCCAGGAGCAATATCAGGGTAAGATGAACGCGGTCCGAAAACTTGTCATGAAAGATATTTATGTCGATTGTATGCATATTTTCGCGGCGGCATAGACGTCTGAATGTTTCAATATGCGCCATTTATATAAGATAACAAGAATTGCAAAGAACCAAACGACGAGCTGACAACATCGCAACGTTTGGCGTATGGGTTCATATTGTGAATAACACGAGGAGTCAATAAAGGATTAATACAGCAACATCATGCATGTAAATTGTGAACGTTTAGTCTGGTTTGGTTAATTTCGTGGCAGAAATAAATACTCCGCAGACCACTCAATCATTTTGTAAACTTCTTTCTGATTTTGTGTAGGTAATTTTCAAACAATAATCTAATCTAATCTATGCGCATATGTCCCATGAACAATGTTTTACTATTTAAATATTATGTGAATAAATCTCTTTCTTTCTACAGTACAAACCACATTTATGTAGTAAATCAACAATACTCTCCAAAACGTCTTGCACATTAAAATTATCCCAAAATAAAATACATAAATCTACCAATGACTTGGATTTATTATCAAAATGCCCTATGATAACTAATATCAGTCATTTACTTAAACGTAACACGCTTTGTTGTTACAGACAGAGGGCGTACTTCCGGTCTACGGCACTCCATCGACGTCACGTGGTAGTACCTCAAACGTGTGTGACCAGAGCCTAAACTCTCAACTATCTTACAGCAACCTCTCGTTCGAAAGCAGCGTATGACGAGCAACTATCGTAGAACAACATTTCGCAACGGGGGTTGAGTGTCACATGCAACTCTCACACGCAAACTACTATCACTCTGTTTGACGCACAACTGTTTTATAGGCTTAGTAACATAGCGTAATAGATGTCCGATGTAGTCAGTAAAGTCGTGTGGACGCGCGCGTGTGTCTGTGTGAGTGTGTGTGTGTGTGTACGCGCGCGCGTCCGTGTGCACATGCGTGCTTGTGTACAGTGAGAGTCGTTCAATCGTGCATTTAACAGACCATACAATATCTGATGAACTGAGCTGTGTGATAAATATATCAACAGCAAAGACTCGGAATGTGACAAGTTTGCAAATGTAAAGTTATCTTAGCGTTCTGAGTTACCATCGAATTCCCACAAGTCACCGCGGCCAGTACAGTAGTTGGTGGGTTTTAGTAGTAACAGAAGAGAAGACGTATCACACACAGCAGGTAGTTACATTTGTATCACTTCGATGTACATTTTAGAACAATTATTGTGCCACAAAAATAGCATGCTGCATACACCCGACATTTGAAATATGATTGGGAGAGGGTGATATTGTTTTGTATGCATACATATTTAAGTTGTTCGCGTTCAGAGTTCTGGACTGCATTAAACGGAATGTATAGCGGAACGTATAGTGGATCGCCATGAGTCTCCGTTGACTCATGGTGATCTACATCAAAATGGCAAATTTTGTGTCCTATGGGTTAAGAACCGCTTTAGCATTGTTTTATTTTCAAAGTGCAATGTCCGGGTGCATTCGTATTGATAATATTTCCGTTGGTTAACACATGTTGTTATCGTGGCCTTCCACATATTGACATGCTGTCTTAAAATATATTACGGTTAGAATATATGTATATATATATATATATTATGTAATGTTCCTTTTATACTAACTATTCAAGAAGTCGCAGGCAATAGTTGACGGTCACCTTCATGGACCGATATCAACCATTGTCGTGAAGATTATCGACGCAGGGCAACTATTTGATAACGAAGATTTGTTTTAGTAACTATTTTGTGAATTACTAAATGTTTAGAATGAAGCGGCGGACACATTTTTGCACATTTACATTACGTACCCTCAAATTACCATGGTAGTAGAAGCTCTCTCCGTTCTCTTTTTTCATATCAAGTCGAATCGCGAGGACAAACACTGATTTCGTGCGAACTAAAAAATACAATCCGGTCGCTTTGGAGGAGAAATTATGGGACCAGCCCTAATGTCGATTCCATGTTAGTAGTACAATTGCGTTTTAATAAAATGCGAACTTGGTTTCTTTACATTTTACATTCAGTGTGTTTTAAATTAAATAAGTATATGCTTTGATTTTGGCATACCGTGCCACGCTTTTAATAGCTAACTTGTGTAAAAGCCGACATCTCTCATGAGGGACAGTTATGGTAAAACGGCACTTATCTGTCATTGTACGCAGTGATTATGTTGTGCGGAAGTTGGATGGATGGTTGCCGTAAAAAATGGTTGGCTTATTTATATTATTCCGTATTCGGATTATCTTCAACGCATGGAAGGTCAGCTATGAAAACAATGCTGACGATGCTACAAAACAAATGTGGAAATGCCATCTGAGTAAGTCGTTTGACGAAGCAATTTTTGTGCCGCACATAATGTACAACTAGTCCAGCAATTTATTCAAGAAACCCTCGTAGCTAAAAATCTAGTTGTCGAATCATTCAGGTGACATCGATACTATTCGACCTGCACGGATTGCTGCTGGCCGGAGGCTGATTGGAACGCCTAGGGTCGGAGAAATATGGAGACTGTAGTTTGGTTAACGACTCACCAGATGGCGCCACTGCTAGTGGGTTTTAATTTAAAACTACTATAATGGTGATAACTAATGCCCTTGGTTTGCTGTTGCTCCAAACTATATGTTATTATTAGACTTTTAAAGAGTTGTTGTCACGCTGTCCAAAATTATATTTCACAATGGAAAAGATGCGACGATGTTGGCAACAGAATGTCAGTGTGATTACATTGTTTCACTTCTGTCAATAGTAAGAAGAGTCGAAGTTTTGCCGGGATACAATGGCACTTTACGCCAGACCCGATCCAACCAGATCAGACCACACCAGACGAAACCAGACTCCCTCTACTGCAATGTGTCCACTACACCGATCGACACCAACCGAGCCATACTCAAAATATATTACTTGGTCATCTTGTAATTAAGTAAAGTAGATATGCGACCTTTGTAATGTTAAGATGAATGCGGAATCGCACAATTTCGAAAAGTAATCATTTGACGATGACCTTGTTTGACCTTGGATTCACGCTTACTGCACCACTTGGCAGTTCTACGACAGGCCTCGTTGGGACGGGGAGATATAGATCTTTCAAATGATATAACAATTGTGTGTGGGGGGGGGGGGAGGACATCTAAACTCCTAAAAGCACTTTTGGGGGATTTGCCGCTCGCCTACTACACCGACCGAAACCAACCGAGCATTACACGAAGCCGGCGTGACGTCATAATAACGTAAATTTGAACACTGTCTACTACGTCAATAGAATAGTAGTCTGGGGTAGTCGGTGTCAGCCTGATGTGGTCTGGTCGGGCGAAAAATGCCAGAGTATCCCAGCGTTTACACTTTATATAGGTTTGCGTGTGGTGCAGGGTGCAGGTCAACCAATACCGTTCAGTATGAACTTCTGGATCCAGTTGCATCAGCCGCGCTGCTTTATTCGTGAAGTGAAGGTGTCTTAATGGGTGCGTTAGAAGTTATTAAAGTTTGCCAAATCTTGAAAAATGTAACGCGTTTTGTATTGTTGTTCGCACTGCAATGGCTACATTCAATGTAGTTATGCTTATGTGATGGTTACCGTTTAACGTACATTTTATTGATATCAAACCCACTGATCGATATTCAAAAACAAGTTGGATTTTCTAGGTAAATCTCTCATGCAGTAGCGCAGCGGTAGGAACTCCGGACTCTCGACTGAGAGAACGCGTGTTCGAATCCTGTGCGGCGGCGTCGAACCTTGGGCAAGTTCGTTTACTCTACATTGCTTCAGTTCATTCCGCTGTAAGAAGGAGTACCTGGCTATAAACAGTGGTGGAGATTGTGTGTACGAATATTCTTTACTTTTACTTTGTGTTGTGCTTCTTGAACATATCGGGAATAGGGAATTATTCAGTTCCAGCGATTTGACGAGTATGTTAGGGATCATCTCAGAAGGTCGATGTCCGTTAATTATCACACGAAATTACGTTCGTTTGGGGAGGGGGGTTCAGAGTCAGTTTTTATCTGGCATCGGACAACGATTTGTTACGCTTCGAACCGATACTGTTAATGTATTGATGTCATTATATCAATATTTACAAACTTTCGTATGAGGGGGTGGGGTGGGGGGGGGGGGGGCTGAGGCCACATGAAAGTAATTTTGTCTGATATTGGACATCGACGTTCTGAGATGGTCTCTAATAAACGGCGCCTATTAGTTTATTCAACGCCACTATTCGCCAGTAGTCGTTCAATGTACGGAATTCCTCCTCGTGAGCGGGGCTTCAGGAAGACGCAACATTGAGTTAACAATGGTAGCAAGGAAACTATTCAACACGACAGCGCACATAGAGCACCCACCAAGAAAGCAGTAAAGCTAGCAACGGGCGAATTGCATCTGCAGAAGTAAGTATAGTGGAAACAGCTGAACAAACTATAGACCGAGAAGAAGCAACCAATGAGGTAGAAGGCGCCGGAAAAGAAAGAGGTTCGGGAAGAAGAACTACATCGGTTTTTTTCGCATGAAATATTTAATAGTTTGACATAATGTTTATATCTGCTGATTACGCATTACGTGACTGAATATCAACCCTTGGCAATACTGTTATCTCTGTTACGATAGTGTATTGCCAACCACCGGTAAATACTGGTATTATTTATATATATAAGCACCGTAGTTAACACACTTGCTAGTCACTGAAATCCTGCTGTGTAATATATATCCACATTGTATTATAAATGTACTGCATTCGGTTGTTATGATCGTTACTATTAGGTTCTGTCTGTAAAGTATTGCGACAAGTTGCTGTGTAATAACTTATTTGTCTGTTGTGTACTGTAGTCAGCTGTTGGGTGAGACATCTCTAAATGTTCACTAAGAACTGCAACCTGGTTTGCTTCAACCTGCAGTCTAGTGTTCTCCTAGTTGCTAGGTATCGCTACCGGCGGTTAGGATAGTCTCTCCGGAGTAGGTCCTGCTGCCAGTTGTTCTGGTTCTCGCTATGACCGGCAAATGCCGCAGGTGACGTCAGTGCAGCTAAAGTCTCACCCTGTCTCTGTATACGAAACCGCATGTGTTGCACACACCCGGGTTAATAGAAAGGCGCCATGGTTTCTGTCGCCGGTCGACACTACATCTACTTTACGCCTCGCTCAAAGGTGGAGGTTTCTCGGAGGCTACGCGGCACCTGGCGGACAACGAAAACAACATAAACACACCAGACGAAGTGAGTGGATGGATTAATACAGTCCAACCTGGCATAACGGACAGCTGGTTGTAATGGACGGGTTTACAATTTCACATCGACGTTCGTCAAAAACTGTATTTAGACCCAATCATGTCCGTTATGCACAGGTTTTGTTTAACCAAGACACGGTTGAATAACCGGTTAACGAGAAAGCGAATATAAATTGTAATGGATATATAAAACACACATTATTGTGTTTAATTAATAACGTCAATTGACCAAAATGTATTAATCAGCACTAAGAATATGATCACATGAATACGTTAATCACAACAACCCATGAATACGGTGATCACAACAACACGTGAACACGATTATCACAGCAACAATTGAATACGGTGATCATAACAACCCATGAATACGATGATCATAACACAAATGACTACGATAATCATAACAACAAATGAATACGATGATCACAATAACAAATGAATACGATGATCATAACAACAGTGAACACATGAATACAATGATCATAACAACACATGAATACGATGATCATAACAAATGAATACGATGATCACAATAACAAATGAATACGATGATCATAACAACACATGAATACGATGATCATAACAACAAATGAATACGATGATCACAATAACAAATGAATACGATGATCATAACAACAGATGAATACGATCATCACAATAACACATGAATAGGATGATCATAACAACACATGAATACGATGATCATAACAACACATGAATAGGATGATCATAAGAACACATGAATACGGTGATCATAACAACACATGAATAGGATGATCATAAGAACACATGAATACTGTGATCATAACAACACATGAATAGGATGATCATAAGAACACATGAATACGGTGATCATAACAACACATGAATAGGATGATCATAAGAACACATGAATACGATGATCATAACAACACATGAATACGGTGATCATAACAACACATGAATACGATGATCATAACAACACATGAATACGATGATCATAACAACAGATGAATACGATGATCACAACAACACATGAATAGGATGATCATAACAACACATGAATAGGATGATCATAATAACACGTGAATAGGATGATCATAATAACACGTGGATACGATGATCATAATAACACGTGGATACGATGATCATAACAACACGTGGATACGGGGATCCCAAAAACACATTAACAGTTATGTGATTGAATCAATACGATTATGGTAAGAATGCTACCACGCGATACTGCAATATGAGAACGTTAAAGTAAGCACACCACAGCCACAATATTATTAGGTTATTTACTACTGAAAACATGCATATCAATACCGTCAAAACAACATGATCGCTACAGTTGATTAACCGGATAAACAGAGAACATTAGAACTACCACACACGAGGATAACATATTATGACAAGACACCAACGCTCCGATCCACCTCTCCATCCTGCGAGACAGCGACGAAAAAACAATATAACAAATAGAAGTTAATTATTGACGATTTCCAGCGTAACATATGTGAATCTACAACGACAATCAGTTCGTTTACATTTGTCTGTTCTGATTACTAAATACTCCGAGTGTTGTGCACCAAAGTACTGGATAAAGAATGAAATAAATAAATAAATATCACTTTGTGTCGTTGTTACTACGACATCTGCATGTTAACAACGACTGCGTTTGAAAGGAAACATATGCCATTTTGACAAACATGCTCTTTTTTAAAACATTACTAAACTCCGACTGAGTGAGTGAGTGAGTGAGTGAGTGAGTGAGTGAGTGAGTGAGTGAGTGAGTGAGTGAGTGAGTGAGTGAGTGAGTGAGTGAGTGAGTGAGTGAGTGAGTGAGTGAGAGCGTGATTGATTGATAAAACCAATGCAAACAGATGATGGCTACAGGACTATGATTACACTCCTCGTCGTGCATATTTTGTACATAAAACTATTTGTTGCTAATTGTGTTGTGTTAACCACTACAACTACAACAACAACGATAACTACATTGTGGCGACAACTTGAATTGAGTTACATTGTTCAATAAAATATATATAAATATCATATAATGGTTGTATTGTTATTAACAAGGGCAGAAACATGGTCATACATGTTATCGTGAAGAGAAATGACACGATGGATGATCAACCGCTACAGGAACCTAAACAGGGTATCAACATGACGTGACAGCTATGGCACTACGTCACGCGACCCGTCGTCTCTTGCTGCTTAAACTGTATACAGTGAATACTTGTTTACAGCTGTGGTAATATTAAACGGTTGAACAGTGAATGCAGCATGTTTGTTTAGCAAGCTGATTCCATCCTACCAAAGTTGCGTGATACTGTTTCATTGTGTGTCCAGCAGGGGGAGACACCTCAAAACATCGCCGTTAGGCTGGGAACACAGAGGTCACAGGGAAACGTCCTGCTACGCGTCCGTGTACAAATGCATGTAAACACCTAATGTCATTTCTTTTCAAACGTACCTTCAACCGAACGCTTACTCCTAACCCTAATCCATATCCTAAGTTTCAACTGAACCCTAACCCTAACTTTAAACTAACCCTTTTTGCACGTCAGACCAACGGCAAAAGGACATTAGTACGTGGAGCAGCAGCAGGAAACTTTCTCCCACAGATCGCAACGATGGTGAAAATATACTGCGTCGAACCGAACACGGACATTTGTTGAAAAAAGGTTCGTTTCTGTCTCATTATTACGTATATTAAATTGCCACGTTGCTAACTGCATGCAGCTGAAATCGAATAAGACAGAGGTGCATTGCCCGTAAACGAATGCATGCGATTATGAAAACATAATTGCATCCAGTATAGGACAGAACGTATTGCACGGATGGTTGTGATATCACACAACATAATATATCACATAACACAGTTTTATCGAGGCACTCGAAGCCCGACACCACTCGAGTAGAAGTTAACGATCGAGGGGATGTCGAAGGATAGCCGTAATAAGTTGACACAAGTTGACTCTCGGACATAGTCAGGCAGTTGACGACGATACCATTGTTCTATTTCCGTCCCCAATTAAACTACGAACACAGCGCTACATCTCAGAAGAGGGATTACTGTGTACAAACATAGATCTAATCAATTGGTCACACTGAGGCGTCGCATTGACATAATTTGAATATACAAGCTTCACAGAACAGTTGTCACTGGCACCGAAAGAACTCTTGACTCCCGCTTGCAACAGCTCTCCGGATATTATATATATGCCTATATGTCTCATTTTTGCGAAATTGTGTTCATAAAGGTGAGGGATTGGCGGCCAGTACCGGTGCACATGTCGGTCTAGGCACAGTTAGACAACTGCATTGGGCTGCGCTGAACAGTTCCATTTGTTTACCCTCGTCCACGTCGATGCCCGAGAAGCCATAATGTCCCAAGTTGACCATCTTTAATTGATCCGTATCAGTGAGATGGTTTACATAGATGGAGATACAGCTGCCCCCTAAACTTCGCGATGTAATAATTATGTAATTATGACCAGTTACAACGTATGTCTTAAACTTCTGGTGTGCTTTGCGATCCTGCTAAGTACAGCGACACAGACGATATAACTGGTTTCGAAAATTAAACGAAACACAGACGAAATACATTTCAGTGAACACTTCAGACACGCGGCATTGTACTTCCCAGACATGCACCAATGGATCGGAACACAACCAGTGGTCAAGTGACGTAGCAGTTTTAATACGGAATTACGAAAACATCATATTGCCATTTAGTCTGCACAACTAGGAAGAGAGCATGAGTGCTTTACACATAGTATTTATACAAACAACATCGTCGTTGGCACGTAAACGTAGCAAGGCGATTTCCGGATCCACGTGCATGTTTTTTCGCTCCATTGTCTAAAGTCTTATCGTCGCCAGGAAGGAACAAGTGTGATCAAGTTTTCGTACAACACGCTGGACATTTCGCCAAGTGTTACATTCATCTGATTATGTTGGAACGCTGCAGATGATCTGCCCTTAAGTACAATGACAAGTGAAAAGCTCCTTTGGAAGTTCCCCTTGTTTATAACGTGTTTATGTGTAATTATTACAAAACGAACGGATGCGAAGTACTTCTTTTTTAGAAACACCGTGATAAACCGTTCTCATCATTATATACATCGCAGAAAGCGCTGCCCGAAAATAAACAATTATATTTATTGTTACGTTAGTTTCAATTGACAATGTTCCACAATATACATCAATGGCTCAGTTTCAAAAATAATAATATATGTGCGTACGACCAGTGTCATTCCTGAAACTTCGAATAGAAATCCAAGGAACAGCCACAATATGTGTGAAAATGTTTACTGTATCGCGACCACAATAACACGATTTCACATTAAAATAGAATGTGCAATAAACCAGGCTGCAAAATGTACAAATTGTATAAATAGCATTAGGAAGTAGGGACAGTTTTGACAACACACAGGTTGGAAGCTAATTTCTTGTATCCATCCGAGTAGCGAAACGTTCTGACAAAAAAAAGTTACATTATTATTAAGTAATAGCATGATAACAATATTAGTAATACTCTGTTTTAAATGTTATTAAGTGCCACTTCATATAATTCGTTGGAAATACAAAACTATCAAAATAACGTGGGCAATTATTAGACAACGAAGTCCGTAAAGTCGATTATGTCATATCTCGCGACGAACGAGATTTGCACGAGACTTGTTAAGTACGTTCAACACTGAATTCCGCCATGTTCCCCGCTAGGTAGATCCAACTGCGCATTGATTCGACTTGAGTCTGACTAGGGCATAATAAAGACATATTGAACAAAGACATTGGCATCTTATATTTTCTTGTCGCACATTTTCGGCTTACCATGCTTTTCCCTTTTGCTTGTTCCCAGTTTGTCGCCTTTGTCGCTGCTTTGGCCAATATCAGGTAATCTGAAACAGGCGAGAGTCACGGTTACTCTATGCTGCCTCACTCAGCAAGTCTATGGTGTCAATTCGTTTAAATTTTTTCTCCCAAAACTCAGCTGGGGGTAAGTGGTTGCATTCGCGCCCATTCCCCTCACCGCTATCAGTCTCGGGTCTACCATTGGTTCTTGAGAGCAATCGGTAACCTTTCTGATGCAGTTTAATATTTCTAGCCTTCACCATTACGAAGAGTATTACGTACTTTTTATATCTAGCGTAGGGTTCGATGTCTTCTGCCCTGGCGGCTTCTTGCTCGTTCTGACCGGCTAGAATGTCTTTCGCTTGTTGCTGTACGTCCTTCGCCGTAACTTTCTTCGTCGGCTCAAACATGTTCACCTTGTTGAGCGAGAAGCCGAGCGGGTTCATGTCGCGTTGGGTCGACGCGGGGCGGTTGGTGTACTTGGAGGTCGACATATCGAGCGGGTTCACGCACATGTTGTCATGCATCGACAGGAACAGTGGAATGTAGGCTAGGTAGTCGAGGAAGTTCACCTGCAAATCACCACACATGAAGTGTACTTTATACCGGTACTTTATTGTACGTTTTGTGGGTAAATGATTAGCAATTAAAACACACCTAAGTATGCCTTTAAAACATAACATACGTGTACATTAAACGCATAAATATTCAGTAACCTAGTATCTAAGCTATTTAAAGTGTTTAAATATTTAAAAACTATAGAGAAAGAACCAATACTGTAAAATAAGAAGCAACGTTATTTATACATTGAAAGAAATGGTGGCAGCGAACTAAGTGTTTTAAGCTTATTTTCGAAATAATGCCGTTAAGGTTTGTGCCGATCAAACACATTTTTGCAAATCGGTTGATAAACGAAGGCATCACATGCCATTGCAAAGATGGCAACAACAACAGCAGCAGCAACAGCAAAAAACGAATTATTTAATAGTACCGAAGATGATGTCGGCGACGACGATATAATGACTATGATAGTAACTACAATATAATGATTATAATAATGATAGTAATAGTAATTAATGCTGTGTATCCCCTGAAATACATGTGACGAGATTGATTCTAGAAAAGATGGGTTCTTAAATAAATGATTTCTGGAATAGGTGCATTCTTAAATTAATCAACACCAAAATAAGGACATTATCAATTATAGTTCGTTATAATAGACGACTTCTGAAATATGTGTTAAGTAGCCAGTGATATAATATGTAACTGAGTTTTAAGGTGTGTTCTAACAAAAGTGAGTTCTGAAATTAGTTTAGCTGGTGAGGTGTTTCTTGTTACCTCTCTGAATTCGTTCGGTTTCATCCTCTCCATGACGAACTTTTGCTGGTCCCAGTTCAGTCCGCCGGCGATCAGTTCGATGGTCAGCGACTCGGCCTTGATGTAGTTGGGCCCACGGTCTCCCTCCACATTGCAGTAGAACATCGACTTGTACAACTCCATCTTGCGGTAGATATCCATCGTGTTGCAGATCTCCAGCAGGCTCTTGCTGTACTGACTGCAGCAGAGGTCACAGTGTCACCGTCCTGACATCATGTAAGACGATGGCTAGTTCTTAAATTTTGAAATAAAAAATAAAAGCGTTGCTTTTCTTCCGGGACGCATAGATTAATCCCTGAAAGTTTGGCCCTCAATATACAAAGTTTAAGAGGAAAACGTCGACCTATCAACATACCCACATACATGTATATGCTAGCTTGATCATAGTTAGATGCTGCTCGTAAGTAATTATTTTGCAACTTAAAAAGGAGAACCAAGAATTTATGTAAATACAAACCGTGCCACAACTGCGTGAAATGTTACGTTTTACTGTATTTATCGGTTACGTTTTGAATTGCGTTTGTTTACGTGTAAAACGTAAGACATGTCCATTTCTGGTCAACAAAATGACGAGGTTAGCTATCAATTAATGCTAACGCTGTTTGGCGCCATGACAGAAGGTCACTAGTACATGACATGACTGTTTCAGTCCGACTCTTGTGCCGTCAGCCAGAGACTACTCACTCCATGTGCGTCACTCGCTCAGCCAACGCTGTCATCACGGAGAACATACGAAATGTGAACTTCGTCTCCCGGTCAATATCAAGCACCTAGTGGACAACAAATTACAGCGCACTATATTAATTAAATCAGCAGCAGCAGCAGCAGCAGCAGCAGCAGAAGCAGCAGCATAAGCAGCAGCAACAGCAGAAGCAACAGCAGCCATAACGGCTGTAGCAGTAGCAGCAGCAGCAGCAGCAGCAGCAACAGCAGAAGCAACAGCAGCCATAACGGCTGTAGCAGTGCCACTGAACCACGAGTGAAACGTATGAAGAAATAATTATCGTAACGGACCTTGTCTTAATGAAGCATCCCCGTATACATGTGTGCTTTGATTAAATATCAATCTTTTGTTTTCGAAATAATTTATTTCTGGACATTTGCCACACACACGCACGCGCACGCGCACGCGCACGCACACACACACATGTTTACCAAACATTACGACGTGACTGTTTCTAATACGACTGGTTAAAATTACAGACATATTTTACCTTTCACTTTAGGTAAGCGAAGCCCTGTTCAGATGGACGTAATTAATTATGTTAATATTGTAATTGTGTACCTTCAATATATATTCCAGTTGCTTTTTCGAGATGGCTTGGATACTTGGAACGCCTTCCAGGGCGATTTTGGCTTCCTGCAACAATATATTATAATGCATATTATGTTCCACAAGACCATTTTTGTATAAATTAAGCATACCTCGTTAAACATTACAGCTTGTGATATGTCACGTCGTTATCGGTCGTATTGATTGACTGCAAGGCGCAGCAACATTACCTGTCAAGACAGATTTATATAACGATTGAAGCACCAGTATTTTATATTTCGGTTAGGGCTGATTACGGTCACATTTCCAAGTCCGCATCCCGGCTTAACTTTGTCTTGTCGTGCTGCAAATATTACGATGTTTTATTACTAAGTGTTACTAATGCAGTTACATATATATTGCAAGGTTAGAAGGAAAATGCCTTCCAACTAGTATTGCCCTGTCTACGAGTTTCTATACCAACAACATGAACATGTGTTAGAAAATGCGGTATTCTCCAAGCTATGCCAATACAATCATTGTAGACAACATACCATGTTACCACCATCATATAAGAAATATAATACATTAACCATACGTTCCTAGATATTTGACGATTTAAGTCGTAAACTGTATTAAAATATCACAATTTGCACAGCACAGCTGCAAAATGAATGTAACCGGAATTAAACTAGCAGTTCTTTGGCAACACCACATCACAGACAATAACATCTTAATAAATTCAAAGCATATTTGTTTTAGCTTATTTAGAGTCAGCAAGTATTTGGTGCACCCAAGAATTATGAGCCATGCACATTATATATATACACGGATTATCCTCGAACTGAAGAGGAACGCTACGAACCCTGGGATAGACGACCCCATCTTTGTCGTCATCCTCAACGACAAATGCCCGCGCATACGTGTCGAGTTTGTTGGGGTCGACGAGACGATAGTGGGCGAGGAAATCAATCGATGCATCTGTAAAATTATCGACAACAACACTATCGTTATCGTTTCTACCTCTAAAAAGACTGGACGTTAAACGTAGCGGAGATGCATGAATGGTGAGAGAACATCGCTAGACCGTGTGATGTCTTCAGTGTCTTAATTTGTTCCCATATAATATGTGTTCAAGTCCATATTCTCTGTATTCAACCGAATGACATTGAGATATAACTTAATCAACAGGGCAATACTTCACCAAATAGTCAACAAACGTTAAGCTTCGTAAACTATTGGAACGTAAAAACGTTGTATACTTCGTGCGAAAATATAAACTACGGTCGAAATACAAAATATAATAAACACTTAGTGGACAGAAGTAGACTGACGGGGCGACAGAAATATAGAAAGATGCAGCGATCGATAAACTGAGAAATGGAGAAGACATGACGAAAATAATATCGGTGGTCCTTGCAGAAAATTGTCTCAGAATGTGATGCAGGTGGTTCCAGAAATGTCATTGAGAACAGAAAACGCCGTGAAAGGTACAGGATGCGTGAATTGGAAGTAGGGCAATACGTGAATAAGGATGACGGCAAGAACGTGTGATATTTCACGCAGTGATATATAATAATAATAATAGTAATAATAATAATAATAATAATGTACACTAACCGCGTTCCTCCGGGTGCTGGTGTTGCGCGTCGGTGAGCAGAGAATCCTGGATGAGTTTCTTCATCTGTTCAACCATGGCCGCTCCTCCCCGCTTCATCAGCACTCGTATCCTCTTCTGACCCCGCACTACAGACACAGCACTCGCGCCAATCAGTCACCCTTTAGAGCAGCTGTACTGTACACAATTCGATTACACGCGTTAGTATGATGTGTTCCCAACGGAGTATACACCTCACCACTAAATGACGCAAGTGAGAGATTAATTCTGAACACACGAAGTTCTCACAGCATTGCATCTTATGTCCTAACTGAGCTGCTATCGTGTATTCTTACCACGCCGTCATTTGTTGACGAACAGCACGTTTCAATGTTGTCCTTCGGATGTGGTAGACCAGTTAACTAAGACAATTTTATCTGACAACAAAACAAAATTTTTTGAATAATAACTGCTACAATAATTTCAACGACCGAACCACATAACAACTTTTTTGGAATACTAACTGCTACAATAATCTCAACGACTGAACCCGTGCTATTGTAGTAGCAATACTATTTTGATATAGCGCAGATTTAGACACGTGATTTAATATTACATTTAACTACGCACAGAAACGCTTGGAGCAATTGCAGTGGGTCATTTTAATAACTCTGAGTGCTAGCACGGGAATATTGATTATCGAGTCCCCGGCAAACTCTGTTTAGACCATGTAAGAAACCAATGTATACATTTACAGCAGTACAGTGTAGGTATAAATGTCAGCATTGTCTGAAAATGTGGAGTAATAAAAACACCATGTACACAGGTATTTCACAATACCATTTGCGCGAGAACTGCACGGGTAACAATATTTTTATGGAGGCAAAGGCGAACATTGAGGCACGTCCATAATCATATAATAGTGTGAATCATAATTATTATATCATTTAGATATATATATATCGCGCACGCACGCATGCAAGCACACACGCCCTATACGACTGAAATGTTGAACCTACGCGTAGACGTGTCGAGGTCGCTGTCGTTGGCGAGATCATCCGTGTCAACATCTGAGCCGTAATCATCGATATGTTTCAAACCGACCTTCTCCCCTCCACGCGTAATCTCAATCTGATCGCCAAACATTTCCTGCAATCGACATAAGACATGATTTCTTTAATAAGCATTACATTTCTACCAACAATTTCCGTTAAAAACCTGCTCATAGTCGCTAACAAGACACAACAAAGTTAATTTAAACTAATGTAAGTGTAACCATTTAGTTCTTGTTTGAGCTCCAACGCCAATTCGCCACAGGGACATACTTAAGGGAAACACGTACCTTGAGTCGCCGGGCTATTTCTTCCTTGGTCATATTGCGCGGGTCGATGCCGAGGCGGCGCAGATCATCGTCCGTCAACTTGTTGATATCGATCTTCTTCTTGCCCGCCTTCAGTCGGATCGTGCCGTCCGGCATTACTTCGAAGTAGTCCCCGTCCGACTCGACTGCAAATAGAGACACATTCACCATGTCAACAATGTAAAACACCTACGTTGATAAGACCAAATAGGCACTTTTTTTTAACGATTTCACAAATTTACATTGGTGGCGCCACCAGGATGTCTTTTACCCGAATTACGCCCGAGGTCAGATCTGTTTCTGTATCTGGCCCGCACCCGAAAATTGGGAATATTTTGCAAATAAAACAATTGTCGCCTGTTTTGCTTGACAGAGTTTATTTACACCCACAACTTAGTGGATTACATCGTACAATCGTATAAAGATAAATACTGTCAGACAAAAAAATCAACGAAAACATATCATAAAACCAAATCCGACAAAAACGGAAGAATTTTTTCAGAAAGCTTCAGATCTTGACCAGGTCTCCAAAAAATGGGAGATGTCCCATCATATGGAGAGATATCCCACCGTATCGGGAGTAGGACGGTTTGACGTAATCGTGCAAGGACTGACAACGAATCAACGGAGTGTCTGGGGTTCTTAGGTAGAGACAGTACCTTTGTCCCCCGGCAACAGCATCCTTCGGGATGGACGGGATCACTGGCTCTCACCAGACACTCAACTCTCACTTCTGGCTCCAAGAAGCTTGCTTCGGGTGGCGGCCACACCCTGGGAAACCGCTTCTGCTGGCGGGATACACGAAGTGAGGGGTCGATGCATTTTAAACCATTGGTAGGGCGGACCAAGCTCTTCAGCTTTGGCAGGCAGCTGGTCTACGGGAGGGGCCCCTGAAAAACGCCAACGGCTGAAGTCGGAGATGCAGGACCGTCATGTGCCCAACCACTGCATCACGCACTATTCACTATAACGGATAACACTGTTGCTCGTCCTTTGAAGTCCAGTAGAGCCATCAGACGAGGACTGAGGGTAAATGCTACTGGCCCGGGAAAGACAGCGCCAAGACATGTCAATATTCTGCAATGGAATGCAGAGGGAGTGTACAACAAGAAGGTTCCTCTTGCAGAACGACTCCACCAGGAACAAATCGAAATTGCTGATGCAACGTCTCATCAACACCATATTAATTTGGCACCTGGAAGAAAAATCAGCACATCAGTCCTCAGCAAGCTGCCTTTAGACAGGATCGGTCCACTGAGGATCAAGTCACCTACATCTCCCAAGCAATAGAAGATGCCTTCCAAGAAACGAAGCACACTCTTGCAGTCTAGATAGACCTTGAAAAGGCCTTTAACAAAGTATGGAAAGAAGGGCTGAAGTTGAAACTACGACAGTGTGGAGTTGATGGACGCATGTTCAAGTGGATCAGCCAATATATCTGCACAACAGAAGAGCCGGAACCCAAATCAAACAGCACCGCAGCAAGAAACGAATAATGAGACAAGGTGTGTCACAGGGCGGAGTGCTGTCACCAACGCTCTTCCTCATCTACATTAAAGACACCATCCAGCCAAAGTATGTGCGGGGAGCCATCTACGCTGACGACCTTGTCCTCTGGAGAAGTGAAGAATACATTTCAACAGCAAAATACAGACTTCAACTACCACTCAAAGAGATAGAGGCATGGACCAAAACCTGGCTTGTGAAGATCAACGAAAAGAAAACAACGTATACCGTCTTCACACTTTCAAACCAAGAGCGGAAGGTCAGACTATAAATCAACTCAGAGAAACTCCAGGCTGAGGATAAACCAACCTACCTTGGAATCATGCTTGACCGTAGACTGACTTGTAAAAGTCAATTAAACAAGTGCCACGCAAGAGCAAAGATACGGCTGTTCCTCATGAGAAACCTTTCTGGCACAAATGGGGTGCAGATCAAAGTGTACTGAAGAAACTCTATGTGGGAAAATTCCGTCCAGTCTTGGAATATGGCATGACAGCAAGTTCTACAGCTGCCAAATCAAACACTGACAAGGTTGCCAGAATCCAGAATCAAGCCATGAGAATTGTGACAGGAGCCATGCGAACCACAACTATCAGGGAACTGAAAACTGTCACTGGACTACAAATGATAGAAGACGGAAGAAATGCCATGGTGGTGACACAAGCAGCCAGGTTCAAAAGACAAAACGACCATCCCATGCACCCAAGAATGAGCAAGCCAACAAAAGGGACTCAGGATGCTTGAGAGAAAAGACCCAGAACTGCTGGATCACTTGCCAGAACCCATACCGTCAACTGCATCTGTTCCGTTATGGAAGAGGGGACATTTCCCTGTCATCAAAGACCACACCCCTTGAATCCAGAAGAAGGGAACACAGTATGGTGAGGAGAGAAAAGGCATATCCACGAAGTTCATACACTCTAGGTGCCCTCGTGAACAGTGCACGCATATCTACACCGATGGGTCCGCCACCGAAGCAATCCGAAATAGAGGTGGAGGAGTGTACATCAAGTACACAGAAGAAGAAGCACGACGAACAGTCGCAGCTGGCAAATACTCCACAAAATTCCAAGCTGAAGCGGAAGCCCTGAAGACCGCTGCAGTACAACTGCAGAACAACCTGGGAAACACATAAAAACATTGTCATCTTTACTGATGCCCTCTCAGTACTCCATGCCCACCAGAACCACCGATAGAAGGAATTGAATGAATTGACTACTACTCTGTCAGAACTAAGTGCGCAGACAAAATTAGCACTACAGTGGATTCCTGCACACTGCGGAATCAGGGGAAAGAAAACAGCTGACAGGCTTGCAATAGAAGGGGAAACTGGAACAAAACAACAAAGTGATGAAAAGACCATCATGAAGACCCTGACAGACAGAAAATGGCACCAAGAGTATTTCAAGCACAACAAGAGCTGACCAGATCATTCTGTTTAGACTTTGAACAGGAAACAAAACATGAAAGCACATCTATACAGCGACATAAAGATTGGCCAGTTCGAAATGTGCTGCTGTGAAACCGCCCCGATGACCAGTGAGCACCTACTTCAGCACTGCCCACCACAGGATAGACACAGGCTGCAAGCTTGGCCAGATGACATCCCCCTACAAAAACTACATGGTGATTTCGAGGCTTTGAGGACGACGGCGTCATTCGTGAGAGCGACAGGCGTTCCCGTCTAAGTGAACGACGACGAAGAAGAAGACAATGAATCAACAAAAGAAGGCCGGTGTAGAGAAAAACATATACACAATCCTTACATTTAAGTACGAATATATGGGATTTGATGTTACGACTGTCTACCGCACATGTGTAGGTCCGCCTCGACATACTTACTGGCAACAATATGAATTGTCATCAGCCAATGGATCGCATCACGAGAAACATGAAGAAATATCGACCAACAGCCATCATTGTCCTATTTAAAGATGGTCAATCTGGGCCCCTTTATATTCGCTCTTACGATTAGATGAAACTAGATTTGTTGTTATTTTTAAACCTATGAATAAGTCCTGATTATGTGACGTCAGATTGCTAATAAAAAGTTGGTTATCATACAACGGTAAAATTAAGTTTGTTTCTCTGACGTTTTAGTATATTTATGATACACATTACTTACCATCTTCTCCTTTCTTCACGCGAACCAGATTTCCATGTTCATCTGCAAAGAGTTAAGAATTGCGTTACAAAATGTGTAGTGGTATTAGCTACGCGTGTCAACATATAACACTTTAAATGAATATTGCTAACAACGCTAGAAACAATCCCACAACACCCAATATGACGAGTACGCTTTGTGGGTCTTGAAATAGGAAATTGAAGTATAAACCAATCAACGTGATATACTCACCCCGTTTGTATTCATAATTGGGGTCGTCGTCTTCCTGTTAACAAAACATAATGTGAGCCAATTGATTATATTGTGTCACTGCTAAGCCACCGAGGAACACAAAGGGCTAGCAGAGAAAAACATAAATATCACCCTTACTGAATATATTATACGTTGAAACAAATATGAATATATTAGTAATTATTTTATTAATATTATTTCCTACTTGTTGAGTTATAATAACTGGACCGGTAAATACTACCACTGCTACTGTGCTGCTGCTGCTACTACTACTACTACTACTACTACTACTACTACTACTGCTACTGCTACTACTACTACTACTACTACTACTACTACTACTAATACTAATACTACTGCTACTACTACTACTACTACTACTAATACTAATACTAATACTACTGCTACTACTACTACTACTACTACTACTACTACTACTACTACTACTACTACTACTACTACTGCTACTGCTACTGCTACTACTACTACTACTACTACTACTGCTACTGCTACTACTACTACTAATACTAATACTACTGCTACTACTACTACTACTACTACTAATACTAATACTACTGCTACTACTACTACTACTACTACTACTACTACTACTACTACTACTACTGCTACTACTACTACTACTACTATTACTACTACTAATACTACTGCTACTACTACTACTACTACTACTACTACTACTAATACTACTGCTACTACTACTACTACTACTACTACTACTACTACTACTACTAATACTGCTACTACTACTACTACTACTACTACTACTACTACTACTACTAATAATAATAATAATACTAATACTAATACTACTACTACTATAAACTACTACTACTACTAACTACTACTATAAACTATTACTACTACTAACTACTACTACTACTACTACTACAGCTACTACTACTACTACTACTAATACTACTACTACTATAAACTACTACTACTACTAACTACTATTACTAACTACTACTACTATTACTACTACTACTAATACTACTATAAACTACTACTACTACTACTACTACTACTACTACTACTACTACTACTACTAATACTACTACTACTAACTACTACTACTAACTACTACTACTACTACTAACTACTACATGTACTCCTACTTATAATAATAATAATATACTATTAGTACTACTAATACTACCAATAATAATAACAATAACACTAATAATAATATAAAATATAATAAGCAAGACATGTACTATTATTACTATTTACTGACTAACTAGTAGTAAGTCGTTATCAGCTGATCTTACTAGATTATGTCCATGTTCCATATGTCTATGTAATTTATTATGATGTTCATGTTCCTACTAATGATGCGATTGCATTAAGAGCAATGGTGTACTATACGCGTGCACGCACGCAAGCGCGCGCGCACGCACACATACACGCACAAACACACGCACAAACACACACACACACACACACACACAAAATGACATACAGTCAGAGGAACAACATAATTCGAGTAACACACCTTTTCTCCTTTCTTCCGCGTGCCGATCTTCTTCATGATTGGCTTGCCGTCCTTGTCGCGTAGAATATTGCCGTCTTTGTCGCGCGCCTGAAACAAACCTCTCCAGCTTATCTACGTCGTTCTTATAATAAACGTGATTTCTAAACGCGACCTAACTGTTGTTATGCCGCACTACAACTAGTGCTCCTTGCGTGTCGTAATTGTCATAACCAATCGAAACATCGAATTACTCCTTGGAGCGACATTCCCACATTGCTATAAATTGTCACCAGTCACTGGATCGGTTTTTTGTTTACTGGCTGTATCGATTGTGGTAGGAAGCCTACATTCTATACATCCGTCAACGTTTCCGTGCCCTGCCAACCATTGTAATATTTGATGTACATTTACTTACATATTCATAGATGCTCTCCTCGTCGCTGTCCTTTCCTCCTTTCTTCTTCTTCCCCTTTCCGCCCCAACTGTCGTCACCAGAGCAGGTTGGTAAAGAAAGCACAATTAGATCACTTCGCACACTTGTTCTGAGGCTCGATACTGCCGACTCAACGTCATCACTAACTCGTTACAGTTCCACGCATCGACACGAATGGTCGGTGACAATAAGTCTATTCACTGCTACTATTTCACTTCGATTACGAAACCAACATCACAGGACTGTTTGAAAAATCAACCAAGAAAAAGGATAATAGCCATCAACACAACAATTACTTAATCTATTATAAACAGTGTTGTTTGCACAAACGTGAACACTAATGCTAGTTGTAACGTATCAATATCTGGATTGATTGCAACCAAATATCACATTTAGGGAAATTAAAATAGAGCACTGCGCGATTGAATTCGGAAAATCATAATAATGTTGTCATCATCATTATCATCATCACCATTATCATAACCATCATCGTCATCATAATTATCATCGTCGTCGTCGTCCTCCTCTTCGTGGTCCTCATCATATTCATCGTCAGATAATTATCATAATTGTGTGCTAGCACATACGAACATCATCGAGCATAACACACACGAATGAGGCGTGGCCTGTCAATACGTACTCGTCTTGTCCCATTCCGATTCCTCGCTCGTCTATCTGGCCGTCCTTGAAGCGATTGCCGCCTTTCATGTAGTGCACCATGCTCTTGGCGGCTTTCTGGGCTTCCTTTGCCCTGCATTAAGACCACAAAACAAGCACGTTAAC
Organism: Escarpia spicata; assembly: GCA_963995525.1. Lineage (NCBI taxonomy): Eukaryota > Metazoa > Annelida > Polychaeta > Sabellida > Siboglinidae > Escarpia > Escarpia spicata. Next base: position 18,310,226 of record OZ023205.1, on the reverse strand, counting down.
CACACGCTGCACACATTCATATAATGGTGTTATTAATTATTTAAATGTTACGACACATCATTTTATATATTATATGAATGTGGTAACGAGTATTCTAATTAACGAAGGTGATAACATATTCGTTGCTTGACATAGAAAAGGGTGGTTTGTCTTAATTTCATACAAAATATGTATGTAATTAAATACTATAGGTATATGTGTATGCTACTATGACTATGTGAATAATGCACGGTGTGTTTACATTACGAGTAGGTTAGCGCCGAATAACAGGCACGTGTTGCCATGGGAAACGAATGGATGTTATATGGCGCTAATGCTCGAGAAACATCAAGACATACCGTGTTATTCC
>OZ023205.1:18258191-18309677 GCA_963995525.1 Escarpia spicata | reverse complement strand
ACAGTAAAAAATAACAGGCCGCACCGCCAATCGCCGTGCTAAAAATAAAATAGGGCGTGCTCAGCAGCCCTGCCTGTGGTGACGTCAGCAACATCTGATGGCTGTGACTCGCAAATGACCATGTTTGAGCTGGTTTTGTGACATGAGTTCGCATTGAACAGGCCTCATATTTGGTACTTTACTTGACTGAAATTTATTTATACAAAGTTTCAAAAATATAACAAACTTAATTTAACTTAGTCTTTAAAGGGAAGCAGTCTGTTCTTCAACCCGAAATTTGCACTCGTTGTAATTTGCAACAGAATGTCTGCTGTGTTGAACGTTGGAAAATGGGATATCGTTAACCATCAAAGGTTTAACTCAGCCCGACACAGCTGTACTGCTAATATAGCTTGTTTTGAAACTGGATGTTTTGTTTACTATTTGAACATGTTCCGGGGTCGTATCTTCCAAACTGTGAACATTGTTATGGGCTTACTGAACACAATTTGGCAGGCGGTAGACCTTCAACATAGTTATTATATTCTTGAGAACATTTTAATTTATTAATTGATAAGTGAACAAATAGGAATACACTGCCTCCTTTTAAAGACCCAATTGCCACGTACACAAAGATAAATTGAATAAATCACGATGCAATCTGATTAGACTAATAAATGTAATTAATTACATTTGACACAAATTATTATGATTTCAGTGAAACAATTACGTAAGCCGTCCTTTGCACATTTCTCTTGTTTTACTATAACGTTCTAAATAATGCCACATATTGTTGACGTTATGTAGTAGTCCACTAAATTGCTTGAAATAAAACTGAAATATTGTTCGTGATTTGAATGTTGCGCCAACGAAACGTTTACAAGACATTCAAATAGTAAACATAGCTATTATGATGGAGACAGGCGCCGCTAACCGTAAGTTCCTTGAATTTGGGCTCGCCTGTTAGTAATCACCACATCTGATTTGAGTGAATGAATGAGTATATATCATATATGGTTTGCATACAATTTTCTAAAGTTATTTTCCAGTACCGGATAACATGCAAAATAAGTGATGAGGTGCATTTGAGACGTCCGAAATTCTTTGAAAAACACTGACACTAGTCTTCCTCGTTTACGTATTACGTAGCGAAACAGTGAAAAGAGTATCTCACGTACATTTTATGTTTGGCCATCATCTCGTCGTACTTGTCCCCGTATTTCTCCCGTCTCTTCTTCTCCCTCTCCTCCTGACGTTTCTTCTTGTCCGCCCAGTACTTCGCCTTCTCCGCCTCCGTCATCTTCGACAGGTCGGGCTCGTCGTCCGGATCTGTCGACAACAGACTGCCACTGAAGTCAGTCATGTTTCCATCCGGGCCACCGCCAGCCTTCTTCTTCCCTTTCTTTCCCTTCTTTTCCTTCTTCACCTTGATACGGCCACCCTTGCCGTCGGATCGAGACTCGTAGCTGTGGAGAATACACCAGAAATATGTAGGTTTCCTACCCAGGGGAGGGGAAACACATTCCATTTGCTTAATATAGATAAGACACGTGAGGTCGGCATATGTGCCTTAGTTCATCTGTGATAGTACGAATCACAAGTGTTATAGTTGTGCGCCAGAGGAAAACATACTTATTTATTTATTTGACATTATTTATTATGTTCAGGGAATAGCGCGAAAGTTACTCCATAGAACTTGCTAAAACGCCCCCAAATGCCATGTTAATTTGTGTTAGGTACTAGGGTAAAGTGTGCAAAACAATTGGCTGTAACGATAAATTTTTAAGATAGCATTGCTTGGTAGGATTCGACTATTACGGTAGACAATTTTTGCAAGACAAAAGGAAATATTCACAGAGCAGCGCGTCGAAAGGACGCCAAATAAAATATAGTATGTCTTAACAACTGTAAACACTCACCTCGATGAACTGGAATCTGAAAGAAATCGTATAAGAAGAGTGTAAAATATTTTGCAGATTATACAACTTCTACAATTGCATAGATTCCAGTTCGGAACTCGGGAATTCAACTTAAAGGAAATAGAGTAGGTTGTTGTACATATGCATTTGTGCGATATTATTTTATTGATACAACGACGAAACTCTCTACGAATAAGTGTTCGGCTTAGGATGCAATCTAGATGAGTAGAAGCAACTCGTCGTAAGGAAAGCAACTGCTTAACTGCAATGTCATGTTCAGTGACGAGATTGCCACACCGCCATCTGGTGATGGATAATGGAAGTCTCCAAGAACGCAACAGACAGTTGTAATGGTTATGTTTAGGCTGGATAATTTATCAATGTGTGTATTCGAATTTATACTTACAAATTAAAGGAAAGCACATGCAAATATAACACAGGTACGGCACGTCGTAAGGATTTGTTGAGCCCTAAAAGAATGTGGCCGTACCACCAAGAATATTGTATTTTTATTGAATATAGCATTCTTGGTATCCCGTCTTAATATGGATTAGTTTCAATTGGGAAATATGTGTTAAAATACAGATCTTCTTGTGTTCACCACGTACAATAGAAAGAAACGTACTGCAAATATTATACCTAAGTAATTTTGGTGCTCGTGGAATAGAGTAGACCCCAACAGACGTTGAAGGCTTGTTATCAGTCTATAGACAGTCGGTCAACTTACCGCTAGAGCTGGCGCTCTCGACGGCCCCGTGGCCGACGACGTTGCCTTGAGCATCTCGGATCCTCTTCACCTTCTTCTTGCGCCTCGTTCCTCCCGCACTCACTTCGCTGAAGTAGCTGTACTCGCTGTCGCTTCCGTGTTTCTTCTTCTTCTTCTTGCCCTTGTCGAACATGTCGCTGTCGGAACTGTGATACGACTCGCTCGCCCCGTACGTGCCGTCGGCATTTTTGCGCCTGCGTCGTACGTGCCTAGTTCCGCCGGCGCTCACGACGCTGTAGTAACTGTGCGCACTTCCGGCGTGTTTACGATCTCTGCGCCTGCGCCGACGCCGAGCCTCGCCATCGCCATCCTGACTGCTGTGGTAGGACTCCTCGGCGCTGTACGTTCCATCGGCACGTTTACGTTTGCGCTTGACGTGCCGCGTGCCGCCGGCCGAAACGAAACTGCGATAGCTGTAGTCGCTGTCGCTGCCCTCTCGCCGCTTGCCACCCTTGAAGGCCTTCTGTCGTTCCTTGCGACGCGCTCTCCGTCTCGCCATGCCACCCTCGTCGTCCGCGCTGTTGTAGGAGTGCTCGGCGCTGTACGTGCCGTCGCCGCGTTTACGTCGTCGTTTCACGTGACGCGTACCGCCAGCGCTGACGAAACTGCGGTAGCTGAAGTCGCTGTCACTGCCTGGGTTACGTTTACCTTTGGCCAGGGCCTTCTCTCGCTCCTTGCGACGCTTCTTTCGACGTTTCTCTCCGTCGCGATCCTGACTGCTGTGATACGATTCCTCGGCGCTGTACGTGCCATCTGCACGTTTATGTCGGCGTTTCACGTGACGCGTGCCGCCGGCGCTCACGAAACTGCGGTAGCTGTAGTCGCTGTCACTTCCGGGGTTACGTTTTCCCTTCGCACGTAATCACCAATTTTATACATAACCACGCACAGTGAATATTCAGGATACATGTTTACGTGAAGTACCAAATGAACAAGCCGTATCAACCATAATGCAATAGTTAGATCAGTAGTATGACGAATTGCATACAAACAATGCGTTTGTGTGAAAACTAGATAATGGGACTAGTGCAGTGGAACAAATTAAAACAAAATGGACAACATTGTTACTGTGAACAATATGTTGTCAACAGGGTTGTAAGTTTAATTTCGGAAAGGAATTACTTCAAGATGTGCCTTGCAAACGTGTACTGTACTTGTTGTTACCATGTTTACTATTCGCTTGAATTAACTGCATTAGCAAGTCCCTGGATCATTGCTAGAGAGACGCCAGCGGAACATAACTAATAAAATAGTTTATTATTTATCCAGCAGATGACACCACCATACAGTAATATTGGCTCGTTGGTACCATTTCAAAGTAAACCCAACTATACCGTATTTGGGACTTCTGTTTTACTGCACTCTGAAACTATTTGTTGTCGTGATTGTCCGTAGTTTAACGGACATGCACACTTTTTATGTCTATCGGAGGCAACAATGCGTTGCACCAGCAACGCGTGACTGTTCCACAACACCAGAACCTCGCACCGTCAGAAACGAATAGGTACAGGTCTAATAACCTAATTTACACCTTATCCGCCATGTTGGCTGAAAAGGTTTTATTGGCTTTAAAAAAACATATTTCTCGTGTTGAAAACATCAGTTGGGCACATCTTTCACGGCGAGAACCTGGCAAAGTCATCCAATGAGAAACAAGTTAACAAAATGGCAGCCAATGAGAAGTGAGTTAACAAACCTTCGCCATGCGAGCCTTCTCAGCCTTCACGGCGATCGCCTTCCTGACGGCGCGCCGTTTCTGCCTCCTGGCCCGGCCCTCCGGATCCCGACTGCTGTGGTACGATTCGGCCGCGCTGTACGTGCCGTCACCTCGCTTCCGTCGCCGGGTCACGTGACGCGTGCCTCCCTCCGACACGAAACTCTTGTAGCTGTAGTCGCTCTCGCTACCTACGGGGATGATACACAAACCACGGTCGTGTTAGAGGATCCATGAAGAATATTAAAAAATATGTGTCTGTTTGTCTGTCTGTATGTATATCTGTCTGCTTGTCTCTCTGCCTGTCCGTCCGTCCGTCCGTCCGTCCGTGTGTCTGTCTGTATATTTGTCTGTTTGTCTGCTGTCTGTCTGTCTGTCTGTCTGTCAGTCTGTCTGTGATATGTCCGTCTGTCTGTCTGTCTGTATGTCTGTCTGTCTGTCTGTATGTCTGTCTGTCTGTTTGTCTGTCTGTATGTCTGTCTGTCTGTCTGTCTGTCTGTGGTATGTCCGTCTGTATGTATGTCTGTCTGTCTGTCTGTCTGTGTGTCTGTCTGTTGTCTGTTTGTCTGTCTGTGGTATGTCCGTCTGTCCGTCTGTCTGTCTGTCTGTCTGTCTGTCTGTCTGTCTGTCTGTCTGTCTGTCTGTCTGTCTGTCTGTCTGTCTGTCTGTCTGTCTGTCTGTCTGTCTGTCTGTCAGGATTTTAGCAATTTACTATCTTGAACAATTACTTTGAATGAGTATTATTTTATTAACTCACTTATTTATTGAAGTTTTATTTACAAAATGTTTGCCCGTAGTGACTTTACAAATTTCAGGATAGTGAAGTATCATGTTTTGCAGTATATTCTTGAAAATTGGATGACTTGAAAATCCCCGGAAACTCAAGCTCAGAAGAGCATCAGTGCCGCAGGCTCGGGCAGTCTCTAACCGGCATGGTTGTCAACACGTGGATGGATATGTCGAGGAGCTATGGGGGACCAACAAGGTTAAACTACAGGTAATCTGATGACGGTGAGGTGTTATCATTATTTCCTGCTGGCCTTACGGTAACAGGGGTTAACTTGTAAAGAGTGTGAGGTGTACCTGTTTCATTGTATGTTTCAATTCTGGGAACAACAACTAAATCAAAACTAGAGGACCGAAGCTCTCTAGGATTGTGTGCGCGGAGAAACAGTGAATGTAAATAGGCGGTTGCTTGGACGAACGTAGATCATGTAGCAGATTTTATTATACTTTATTATATAGCATTGTTTCATTTGGGTCATTGCAAATTTACAAAACAAACCAATTGGATATGTTGCCAGCGTTCATTCTAAGTAGATTCTTCTAATTCTCTCGACAGTATAACCCTGTGTGTATTATCCAATTTATGCGTATTCACTTTGTCAAATTAATTTCCTTTTTTATTACACAAACAAAAGCTCAATCTGTTGAATAACATTTTACAGTGAACAATATCACGAAAAGGGCATTTAAAAAAAGGATGCTTTCACAAATGATTGACACAATTTCAACAAAACGACCGGTTGAAACACTTAGTAATCTCACGTGATTACTGAGTGTTTCAAACAATGACGTAGCGTTCTGAATTTTTTTGAATACCATTAAACGTTATTATTAGTAAACAATCATACGTTAACTATTTGTGTTCCTCTCGTTGTCGTGGATAAATCAACTCATTGTTCAGGTTTAAAGTACATTATGTGTCGTATATCCGTCGACTGTTGCACGAAAATACCCTTTATATTAGTATTATTATCAACCAGGAGCGCCACGTGTTATTTCGGGCAGCTTCTATTTGACGGTGATTGTGTGAGACATATCAGTGCAGACCCACAATCGGACAGTTAACGATGCACACGTATCAGTATGTCAGTAGGTAGGGAGAACACATTTCGAGAGTCACTAAAGTGGTAAAACGTTACATTTTGAACATGCGTACTAGAAACGGTGCCCATTGTTAATTGTAATGGCACCTTTCTAACAAGCTAAAAGCACACGGAATAGAACAACGGTTCAAACGGGCAATCTACAGAGAATTGGGAATTAAACGTTCGAAGCGGTTTTGAAGTATAATAAATTCGAAATATACATTTTACAGCAGAAGCACACAAGAGTTGTGTTGTCTAGATGGTTTTGTTTATTAATTACATAACGTATTCTGCCATTCGTAAAGTGGTTCATCGAATATTAACTTGCGGTAAAAATCTTCCTACTACAAAGAACGCCTGCTTTATTTTGAAAGGAGTCCACGCTACATTTCTGTTTAAGTGAAAAGGAAACACAGCTTCAAGTCTTCGCCCCGTGCTTTGACAGTCAGGTATCGTTGCATCGGGTTCGCCGATACCACGATAGCAGCTGCTTACTCACCGGCCGTCCTTTTGCCTAACTTCTCTCCTGCTGCGCGCGCATTGCGTCGCTTCTTCCGGCGCGCTTGACCTTCGGCGTCCTGACTGCTGTGGTACGAGTGCGCCGCGCTGTACGTGCCGTCCGCTCGCTTCCGTCGGCGTGTCACGTGGCGTGTACCGCCGGCGGACACAACACTTTTATAGCTATACTCGCTTTCACTGTCGGCGTTGCGTTTTCCTTTCTTAAATCGCGCGTCCATTTCCTTCTTGTATACAATTTCCCGCTTCTGGCGCCGTTTCTTCCTCCGCGCACGGCCCTCCGCGTCCTGACTGCTGTGGTACGAGTGCGCCGCGCTATACGTGCCGTCCGCTCGCTTCCGTCGACGGGTCACGTGACGCGTACCGCCAGCGGACACGAAACTTTTATAGCTATACTCGCTTTCGCTGTCTGGGTTGCGTTCGCCGCGTTTGTTGCGCGCGACCAACTCCTTGATGGCTTCCGTCTTGCGCGCGGCGCGCCGCTTCTGCCTCCTGGCGCGACCCTCGGCGTCCTGACTGCTGTGGTACGAGTGCGCCGCGCTGTACGTGCCGTCCGCTCGCTTACGTCGTCGGGTCACGTGACGAGTGCCGCCGGCGGACACGAAACTGTGGTAACTATAGTCGCTCTCGCTGCCTGCACACAAGACATACACGCACACCTACAGACCACGTGGTTAGCACCTCATCACACGCATGTTACGACGTTAATAACACGCTACTTGGCTAGGTTAAACTGTAATATTCACATTTGATGCCCTTCAAATTAAAAAAAAATGATGTAAACCTTCTTATGTGCCACGCTGGACATTTCAGTTAAAATTATCAGACTAATTAAAAGTGTGCGCTTGCTTTTATAAGAATTAGAACATGTCTGTTCGACAAATTCAAATAATTCGTATGGATACGTAGAAAAAAGAGGATATCTTTTTTGACAATTAAGAAAGGCATCATAGGAATATTAAACTGTAATCAAACTGTTGCCTATGTACAGACACAATAAGTAACTATGCGTCATGCAGAACAAGACAACATCAAAAACAGCAACAACAAAAACAAACGAACGCCAACGGTTCCAAATAGTATAACAACTCACTGATTATGTTAAGCACTTTTCTACTTCTTGAATTCAGACATGAAGACAAAATGCCAAGCCAAACAAGATACTTAATCATAAGACTGGCTACGTTTGACTGTCTACATTTTGGCTTTTAGTTGGGATGAAGCTTTGGCATTTTGACATCATATCCCGGTGTTAAGAATTGGCAGGACACACGCAACTTTTCAGGGCTCATGCAACTACGTAAAATTGTAACGCTAGCTGAACTTCAATGGAAAGCATTCAGCCACGAACACTACTTGTGTTGCACATGTCTATTCTGTAGGTTGCGTTAGTGAGCCACACGTCCCTACCGTCGCGTCTCTTCCCCGTCCTGTAAGCCTCCTTTTGTTCCTTTGTCATCCCCTTCTCGTTCGGATCCTCCATATCCGCTCCAGGAATGAAGCCCTTTTTAATTTTGCCTTTTTGTAGTGAAGGGTCGCCTTTCTTGACGATCTTCCTGTTAGCATGCAAAGCCGCCAATGCACCGTCACACCAATGTTACATTCCATATGTATACGCACTTATTATTAGTAGTAGTAATAGTAATAGTAATTGATATTTATAAATCATATTTGTATGTAAATTTAATTGTATGTACAACGGTGATTTGATATCCAATTTTTTTATAATCAAGTATTTTAACACATATATAATATATATTAATTCATAAAATAGCATAAAAACAGCGTAATTCTTCGCCATTGTTGACTGTGATATGTTGACTTTAATTAGATGGTGAGGTTAGTATCATAACAAACAACAGTAAAGTACCTCATATATTTCTTCCCAGTTAGTGGGTCCACAACTATTTCATATTCATGGCCGTCTTTTCCTCTGAACCGCGTACCAGGTTTCGCTGCAACAATGACGGCACACCGGTGAAAAAATATTGCCACTGATTCGCAAAGTGTAGAACGTCAGTTAATTATGATATTCAATACATAAAACATAGAACAGAATACTTAGAAAACAGGCAAGCCTCAAGCAATTAGTCTTTGCTGAGATACGTTCTCTGCATGTGCAAAACCGCCATATTGGTTTACTCCTGACAATTCAAGAATACAATAACGTGTGCTTTATCTATTTTCGCTGTCCCGTTAATTATCCTATCCAATCCTGTTTGTAAAAGTAAGTTCTAATTTAGCGCAATATCCTCTGGACTGCTCAAAGCGCTTTACACTTTATTCCCTGGCATGCCTGTTCAATGGAATACCAGATCGACATCGCTGGGAATCATTCAGCCACGGTGTAATTAATGCACGAAATCTATTCGTACACACAAAAACCTCCACTGTCTTCAGCCAGATACTCATTCATACAGCTGAGTGAACTGGAGCAACGTAGAGTGAACGAACTTGCCCAAAGTTCGACATGCAGCACAGGATTCGAAACCGGGTCCTCTCTATTGAGAGTCCGATGCCACTGTGCCACTGCGCTCCGCTTTGTCCCGCATCCCTCTTACCGTTCTTCATCTCCTCGTCGTCGCATGAGTACACAGTCGACGCCTTCTCCCATCCTTCGATGACGTCATCCTTGCCCATCTGCATGAACTTCTTGAGGAAGTTGACGTCTCCGCCGGTCGCCTGGAACTCCGCGAACTCTTCCTCCGTCATGAGGATGGTGCGCTCCACCAGCCGGCCGCTCTTCGTCCTCACCATCACCTTCACTGCCTTCATCGGGTTGCCGGTCGTCGCCTTCCATCCCTCTAGCTTTTCGCCCTCGTTGAGCGACATGTACTTGCCGAGCAGGGCCGACGTGTCGAGGCCATCACGCTTCATCTGCTCGAGTTTCTCGAAGTCCTCCTTCGACATCATGATGGTGCGCTCGACTAGCCGGCCGCTCTTCGTGCGCACGAACATCTTGACGGCCTTCATCTCCGCCTCGCCCCACCCGTCCAGCGTCTCACCCTCCTCCAGCTTCGCGTACTTTTTGAGCAGGGTGTCCGAGTCGAGCTTGCCCTGCTTCATCAGATCGTACTCCTCTTTCGATATGTAAATGGTCTGTCAGGTGTACAAAACAAGGACAGTATGTCAGGTTGTTGTATCAGCAAATAGAACACACACGCACGCACACACGCACGCACGCACGCACGCACGCACACACACACACACTCACTCACTCACTCACTCACTCACTCACTCACTCACTCACTCACTCACTCACTCACTCACTCACTCACTCACTCACTCACTCACTCACTCACTCACTCACTCACTCACTCACTCACACACACACACACACACACACACTCACACTCACAAACACACACATGCACGCACGCACGCACGCACGCACGCACGCACGCACGCACGCACGCACGCACACAAACACACACACACAATGCACGTAGTTGATGTCTCTTTGGTCGTACTAAACAAACACACCGAGCAACCAAGCAACACCACAACGATTTATAGCCGTTCATAATAGGCCTATGCAAAAATCACTCAATATGAGTTTCTTTGAAATTGAGTTGAATAACACAAATCGGGGATGCGCGTTGGAAGACGACCGATAGACTTTAAAGAACAAGTTGTGACATGAATAACTAAAGGAAACTATGCTGCTTAGATCCTTAGAACAACTTCTGGAGTGCTTTGGTTATTTGTGTCACAATCTCATCAAAATGTTGCCACCGGGCCAGAACACCTTTAGTCGGTCACTGTTCGCAGTCTGTCGGAGAACTGACCTTGGCGATTCTACGACCACTTTTCGTGCGAACATACACGGTGATGGCGTGCTGCTCCGTCTTGTCCCACGAGTCGAGGTTGGCCGCCTCGTCTTTCGACAGATACTTGCCGAGGATGTCCCTGGCCGCGTCGCCGCCCGCCAAGACCGCCTGATAGTCTTCCTCCGTCAGAAACACGATCCTCTCGATCAGTCGCCCGCTCTTCGTGCGAATGTATGTCTTGATAGCGCGTAAGTCTGCAGGAAGTAAATCAAATCAAATCAAATTTATTTATACACCACGTATCTCTACAAAGCAGATTCAGGGGTGTTTACAAACTAAAACATGATGTAAGAATACATTACGTTGTCGTTATAATAGTACAATACATGGATTACATATGCTAACACAACTACACATTTCGATTGTTATGTGGGCCATATATAACATTAAGATGAACATGTATGTATTTAAAAATACAATAAATTACGAAAAAGCCTGATTAAAGAGAACAGTTTTCAGGTCTCTCCTAAAACGTCCAGAGTCACGTTGGCTTCTTAGCTCTAGTGGAAGAGAATTCCAGAGAGTGGGACCTGCACATGAAAATGCACGCCGACCGTACCGCTCCAGGTTAACTCTAGGAACAACCATGAGAAACTGGTCGGTCGAGCGAAGAGTACGACAGGGAACATATGCACATATACGGTCGGCAAGGTACTGTGGAGTGTTTTCATACACAGCACCGTGCATCGAGGTCAACAGTTTAAATTGAATTCGCTGCGCCACATGTAGCCAATGTAGCTGTCGTAATGCCGCCTGCTGTTTTGGTTTTGACGTAAGCAGAGGACGACACGCGCAGCTGATCGCTGGACCATCTCTAGTCGGTGCAAGAAGGTTCCAGTAACGCCGTATAGGGCCGCGTTTCTGAAGTCAAGTCGCGACGTGACTAGCGCGTGTACAAGCGACTTGCACGCTGAAAGCGGGAAAGATTATCGTATTCGCGCTATGCCACGTAGTTGGGCGTAGGCAGCCCGGCAGGTACGGCTAATGTGTGCGGCCATCGACATCGTGGAGTCGAGCTGTACTCCAAGGTCACGTATGTTGGTGGAAGTGATGACTTTGCAACCGCAGACGTCGATGGGAAGAGGCGGTGGTTGTGGAACACAGTTGTTTGGTGCTGCAAACAGTATCGCTTCTGTTTCGCCTGGTTCAAAAGCAGGTAGCGCGACGCTAGCCATGCTTTCACGTCAGTCACACAACGGGATATCCGGTCGGCGGCAGACGCAGAATTGTTTCGCGGAAAATCGACGTAGAGTTGTGTATCATCAGCGCAGACATGGTAGCGAACACTGTGCTTCTCGAATACGTCGGAAAGACCAGCACAGTATATATAAAATAACAGAGGGCCCAAAACACTGCCCTGTGGAGCTGCACGTCGTAGTCGGCTGTCGCAAGAAAGATGACCGTCAACGCTGACGCACTGTGTTCGGTCGGCTAGGTAAGAGGCGAGCCAGCAAAGTGCGTTGCCTCGCACGCCGATTCGGTCTAGTTCAGCGACAAGAATATCATGGTCGATCGTGTCGAACGCAGCGCTGAGGTCAAGTAGAACAAGTACTACCTGCTTACGAGCATCCAGTGATCTTAACACGTCGTCTTGGATACACAAAATCGCTGTCTCAACGCTGTGTGACGGGCGGTAGGCGCTCTGAAAAGGATCTCCGATGCCGTTGTGTTGCATATGCAAACGCAGTTGGGCAGAGACGTTGTGTTCAAATAACTTAGAAGGTTCGAGATAGGTCGGTAGCTGACGTAGTCGTCGGCGGGAAGACCGGAACGTTTACGAAGAGGCGTGATGACTGCGTGCTTCAGCCGAGCGGGAACAGTGGAAGACTCGTAGGACAGGTTGATCAATTTCACGAGAAACGGCGCCAAGATGGATGTATTCGCCTTCAGAATAACAGAGGGCAGCGGATCAAGCTCGGACGACTTTGTCTTGCCACTTGTGATCAGTGTCGTTACTTCTTCGACAGTAGCCGATTGAAACGTTAGCAGCGGCGAAGAAACCATACATGGCTGTGCGTTGTCAACATCAGCTGACAGAACCATGATTCGGCTGCGGATCGAGTTGATCTTGTCAGCGAAGTGGTAAGCGAAACGCTCGGCAACAACGGTGGGGCCACCAATGTCGGTGGGAAGATGGTAAGTAAATAAGTAAGTAAGTAAGCAAACGCGTCATGCTTACCGTCTGGAATGATATTCGACAGGCAGACATGTAATTGCTATATCAAATTGTATTTTTACGGAGAGCATTGGTACCGTTTGATGGGAGTATTCAATCGTTAGACATGTCATTAAGGAGCACCACGATAATAATGCAAAGACATTTGGCGTTAGTTTATTGGGGATTCAGTTTATTTATCTCCAGACACTGGTTCTCTTGTGATGACCATAACGGTAAATACAGACACACTACGAGTTTCGTTCTTTATCACTAGGAAGCACGTGCAATACGTTAAATAGGCTTAATATGGAATAAGCCGCCAGGTGAACAATTCACACGCAAACAATAGCCTCATCTGACGTAGTTTTGAGATACGTAAGGACAGACGAAGCTAGGAATACATTAATATTGTGGTTGTGCAATTAATACCAACATTGTAAAGGCGTGCCGTGGTGTTGATATTGGTATGTATTAATGCGCGTCATGAGGTTTACTCTAAGAAACCCCTTGTTTCGCTAGTGTAACTAAACAATGAAAATATGAACGAGTGGTTTCATTCAGATATAACGTTTTAATATTGCTACGTACTACAAAGTCATACGATCAAATGAAATGTGTCACTGTAAACCAGAGACACCAAAACAAATAATCTGCGAACAAACGGACTTACCTTTTTCTTGAATTGCGTCCAGTCGCTGCTGTATTATCAATTGTCGTTGTCGCTACAAATAGTAAAATCATAAGACATACTAGATGTTATAACTTAAGCCAATCATATAACCTAGCCACGATAAGAAACATCATCGCCAAAAAAGGTTTTGTTTGTTGTTACTTATACCGGCCTTTAAGTCAAATCTAAACTAACTTCACGTTACCCCTGGTATATCCACTCAATCTAAACTAACTTCACGTTACCCCTGGTATATCCACCCAATCTAAACTAATTTCACGTTACCCCTGGTATATCCACCAAATCTAAACTAATTTCACGTTACCTCTGGTATATCTACTCAATCTAAACTAATTTCACGTTACCCCTGGTATATCCACTCAATCTAATCTAACTTCATATTACCCCTGGTATATACACTCGATCTAATCTAACTTCATGTTACCCCTGGTATATACACTCGATCTAATCTAACTTCATGTTACCCCTGGTATATACACTCGATCTAATCTAACTTCATGTTACCCCTGGTATATACACTCGATCTAATCTAACTTCATGTTACCCCTGGTATATACACTCAATATAATCTAACATCACGTTACCCCTGGTATATCCACTCAATCTAATTTAACTTTACCCCTGGTACATCCACTCAATCTGAACTAACTTCACGTTACCCCTAATATATCCACTCAATCTAACGCCACTTAGGCCACGCTGCAATAAGTACGCAAAAGTTGTTCGTTCACACATCACCACACTGACTATTACTTGGAGATGATTTCTACACCTGGATGTCTTCGACTGACAGCAAACGTATCGGCCCGAACGTTCCATCTTGATAACAATGAAATATGTTTTCGTAATTGAAAACAACTAGAAATATTAATAGAGACATGTTAGCTAGTTGTTTTATACAAATGATAAAACCGGAATGGATTTGAGAAGTGTGGACCGGAGTGCACATGAGTCATCTCCCTGGTGTTACCGAATGCAGTGCTTGACCTACCTCTAACTCTATGGCTTCTAGCATAGCCTTCACCATCCAGTAACTGTGTCTGTATCCACCGCCAATCCGGATGAACTTGTGCTGCAAGACAAGAAACGATTTGAAGATTTAAGTTGACCTGTATCCGTTGTACTATTTGATGCCGTCGTTGGGTGGGTTTGGTTTCCACGTAGAAATGCCTGGTTTCTACTGGGACATTCACATTGGCCATCTCGATGGGTGGTTTATCTGGGGACGACAGTTAATATAATACGTAAGTGTAGCTCTTTGTGGCGATATTCTGCTACAGTGTGAATTGTGTGACATTTAAGATGTGCCACTTCAAAGAAGAACACCGTCTTTATCCGAATATATAAGTATAAACGATATTGCCAATCCTGGATAGAACATAAATAGAACGACTTGATTTGATGCGAAAACACACGATCATACTTATGATCATATTATATACATACTGATCCATGTGTTTATGAGGTTCAGTTAAAATCATTGTTATGTATTTCAACACGTAAAAATTGTGGTTATTGCAAATGTAGGTTTGTGATATCGTGTTGATATTTGCCTATTAAATGCATACCTTTGCACACAAAATGGATAATGTGTATTACAATGATCCACAGTTACTGAGAATAACTGTAAAACTCATATTCCATCAAACAGAATCCATCTCATATGAACCGATTTAAAAATAAGAGAAGGAGTTACGTTCAGCAGTCACTTACCGCCTGACATTTCTTGTGCGGTATCTTTAGCATGCATTTGAAACATTCTTCCGAAGATGACTAAAAGAAATAGAAAGAAACATCGTAATCATGATCATATAATGCAATATTAGTTAAAGCCTGTGGTCAGCAGTCTTATTAGTAAGATTTGTAGACACTTTATTCACTCGGATTTATATAAAAAACTAAATATAATAAAGCACATATAGTGAAAAGTGTGTGTGTGTGTGTATGTGTGTGTGTGTGTGTGTGTGTGCGCGCGTGCGTGCGTGCGTGGGTGGGTGGGTGGGTGGGTGGGTGGGTGTGTGCTTGTGCGTATGCATATGTGTGGGTACGAACGTAGGTGTGTACGTTTGTATGTATGTATGTATATAATATATATGTTATGTATATATGTGTGTGTGCGTATATGCGTGTGTGCGTGTGTCCGTGTGTGCGTGTGTGCGTGTGTGCGTGTGTGCGTGTGTGCGTGTGTGCGTGTGTGCGTGTGTGCGTGTGTGCGTGTGTGCGTGTGTGCGTGTGTGCGTGCGGGCGTGCGAGCGTGCGTGTGTGCGAGCGTGCGTGTGTGCGTGTGTGCGTGTGTGCGTGTGTGCGTGTGTGCGTGTGTGCGTGTGTGCGTGTGTGCGTGTGTGCGTGTGTGCGTGTGTGCGTGTGTGCGTGTGTGCGTGTGTGCGTGTGTTTATGCTTGTGTGTGTACGTGCGTGCGTGAGTGAGTGCGTGTGTGCGTACGTATATACGCATAATTAAAACTGTTCTGTTAAAATTACGTGAACGTATATTCCAAGGAGCTGTGACACGTGGTCAAATTATGATAACAATAACTTATGATTAAGTTTAAAAACCGCAATGCCACGTGTTTCTACTAAAACAGAACGACAAGATCGGTTTAGGTCAATAATACTGTTTGTTTTAAACCCGAGTCCAAATAGGGGAACTCGTCATTCACGCGGCTGCTATCGTTCGCTTCACTCAACAACGCAATCGTTGATTAGTTCGTGTCCTGTTACCGATAGCCATTGTGTGTTACGGATTGCGACATTGTGTGTCGTGGCCAATTCAGAGCATTCACAATATACACCTGCCAGAAACCGTTCACGTGCTCATGGAGACGACGAGTGATTGGGGTGACCGGGGATCATTCCATGAAATATATATGAATATGTACAATGACACCAACTACGAGATCTTTTGTCACGCGTATGCAATCACACAACAGTACAAATGTAGTGATTATTCCATTACAAATATATTACGTCTAGTACAAGCACATTAGTATTATATAACAGTCAGCGATAACATATGCTCATGTATCCCGCATGATTACCACTTGACCGTCATACACTAAACGTTCCGAGAAAATTATTATAACATTGCAGTTGTACATTTATAATTAAAATACAAGTGTCAATGATTCGGTTGACTGATCTGAATCTATGCAGCGGCGAAACGTGAGTGCACGTGCCTTTTGGGTAAACATTAGTAAGTCGATGTTGGTCATAGTAAATCAGTTTGGGCATCATTTGATAGTTTGAACAACACATGTGGGTAAGTAACCCATTTGGTTCGGTTAGTACATGGTTTCTCTTTGTAAGAGAACTTTATGTGTACCAGGGATGTTATTATTTTGTTTTCTAAATACGTGTAATAGATTATTGTATTTTAATTGTAAATGAAGTCTAGCTAAACACGTGTGGTCAATACAAAACTTGACATTTGTAGATCCCCGAATACGTGTATGCCACACTTGTAACTAACCCGTGGAGACATGGGTAAACAGTAAAACACTGAATGAACGAAAGCCGAATATCTCCAAATAATCATGCGTATGTTTTAGCCACGTACAATATCAAATATGTACCTACTCAAACACAAACAGGACATAATCACAATCACAACCAAACAAGATGGACATGACTAATTAATTTCTATCATGGATTACATGACTATGTGTTGGTTCTCCACTGAGACGGTGGATACCGTATACATGGTCTTATGAATATGATGAACACCGAAGAAAAGAAAATGATAGAAAAACCAAATATATCATAGACTATTATACGGAAGCAAGCCCAATTTGCAGTTCCATATGTAGACATGGTGAGAGCTATTTATTTGGCAACCAAAGCATAGTCGGCGAAAACAGAGGAGACCATGCATAACCTATAGAAAACTATCATTGAAATCAGAATATGACGTTCCTGAATTTGAAAAAAGGTTTTGCTGGCGGACACAAGTGGAGAAGAATCGCAACTGATATCGTAGGACTCGCCCTCTGACCAACTAGGTAACGACATCTGGCGGAAACAAACGACGTGGGTGGCGAAGGCAATGTATATTATCAATATTTACTATGACGCAGCATAGCAACAGCAGCTGGATTATAATCACACACTCACGCACGCACGCACGCACGCACGCACGCACGCACGCACACGCACGCACATGTACGCACACACACGCACGCACGCACACGCACACACAGTTATTGTGTGTGATAGGAAGACACAATATCCGTTATATGCTAGTTGCCATGCCATGTATTAATGAAGTGGGGGGAGGGAGAGGGAAATGAATATAGAGTAGTTGAAAGAGCAATTTAGGCTTTCGGGTTTTTGATTCGCTTCTTATTAATATACATTATTGTAGGTATTCGCAGCGTGAGAACTTTGTTATGTGCATAACATTACAATACCCTATGGAACATATAAATCGGCTAAAGTAAACGTTACATAGATCACGTAAGCAAACACCAGTGTCTCCATTATAAGCAGCATGTAGCCAACTGTTGTGAACAACTACAACATGTTCAGACGTTATCTCGTATTTACGAAGCTAGACACAATAGAAAATGTTATAAGTCGACACCATAATAGAGAGCCATCGCGTCTTGTTGGTTTGGAAACCTTCCAGGTGGAGTACGGAATATAACGGCCCAAAGCCTCAACGAGCCACAGTAACATTCGTATAATGGTAACGTGTAATGGGAACGTGTAGTGGTGACGTATAATGGTAACGTGTAATGGTAACATGTAATGGTGACGTGTAATGTTAACGTGTAATGCGGTAAGACATTTATGACAAACTCCACATGGTCTACACGAATAGCATATTAGTCTCGTAGACGAGGTGCTCGTGTGAAATGCCGACACAGTGTAAGATATGTACTGCTATCGTCCTATCCGAATACAACGAATTTAGATATCTTGTATTGTTGGAAGAACGCGCTCTGCCGTTTATTATACCTACTGATTACCTGCTTATTAATTTACGCACTATTGTGTAGCTGCGACTCAATGGTGAATGGTGGACGGATCTTCTTACGGTGTGACCAAATCCCCATGTCAAACGTTGACGGACGGTGTCACTAGTTTATCTCTTCGCATGGTTAAGCTTGTTGTCGTTGTAACGTCACACGAAGACCGTATGTGGAATGCCTCCAAAGTCCACCCCACACATGTCCTAACGATTTCCTTCCTTGCCATATGATTAATATCGTTTGTTTGATCGCTGAGTTAACCAAAGGTCTGAATAAGTACACGTTAAAATATCCGTAAAATTAAGCAGACCCATATCAAGTTGTCGCGTGAATGTTAAGACATACACAATCATTTCTAAACCAATTGCAAATGTGGTGTGGTTTTTGTTCCGAAAGACAATGCCATTAAAAGCTGGCACAGCTTTCCTTGACGAACAGAATAAAATATGCCGAAGTTAATTTCACAATGTCTTCGACGTTAGTAATGCCATGTTTATTGGTTTCATGACAGACCAACTCAGACCCGGGGACTGTGTTCAGAGGGTCAGTTGTACACACTGCATTATAACTTTTGGAAATAATTTACATAATAGTGAACTATCGTCATCTGGTCATCATTAAAACGATAGGAAGATGTCAATTTTAAATAATTGGATAACGACTTCATACTATTTTATATTATGACTAATTGTTTTGTTTTTAAATTTAAAAAGCAACCATTCCATCGACGTATTGCACAGGAACACACGTGAACGGAAAGAGAGACATCTTGGAAGCTAGCGTTTACCCCTCACGTGTCAGTTGTTATTACGTTAGCTTACTTACCGTCTACTGAAAGGTGCATCATTTTCGAATTCATTTTGGGAAACAATTAAACCTACAATATGCTAGCTCGTTGGTGCAATATTTCTTTTGGTAGTTTCATACATCTCCAAACAAATTGTGAACTTATATAATGTTTTTGCAAACATTAATTGAAGTGATTCCTACAAAATCACGTGATTGCGCGATACGATTACGCACGTGTATTGGTGTAGTCGATGAGCCTTTCTCTACCGAAAACAACGAAACCAACCATTAAAGTAGATTGATGGCAAATTGTTGACTTCCCAAATGAATTCAGAAAATTATCATATGTAACGACTAAAGTCATTCTTTGGACCATTTAAAGAGAAATAAGAACTGTTTATTACACTGACTGCGGGTGTTACTTAAAATATTCACACACTATATACCTGGACACGAAAGAACTAGATTCGTTGAGTGAGCAGTCTTAGCATGACACCTTCTTTCCAGTGATTACGGTTTGTCATGACGTTGACCAGATTATCGCCGCCGAGGATTGTGACCTCAAAGATTCTAGTTGTGAAGAGTTGTATTTAGACGATCACTTCTCATTATTACCCCTATTTAACGTCAATAATTATGTTCTCTCTGTGAGTTATTATGGACAGGTGAATATTTTTCTTTGACATTTTGTGAGCATTGGTGATCACAAAGGATGCAGGTATGCAAACAACGATAAATTACGAATTGTGATTGTGTTTATGTTAATTTAATGGCACTCACAACGACCCGTGGTATTTCTTGTGTTTTGTTGTTAAAATGAGTTCGTTTGTATGGCGCAGTGCCAACAACACGACCTGTGAATGCATTGGAAATTACATGTTGCGTCCAGCAGAAAGATTATGTTATCACATACAGTTTCTCTTGGACAACTGTCACTTACAAATAGCGTTCTTCCTCTGTATTTAATGTCATGATAAATAACAAGTGATACACGTCAGGCATGACCGGTTGTGTCTACGAATTCAAGTGTAGTACTTCATGTTAACTGCTACATAGTGGCATGGCGTCCCTTTATCAACTGGCAATCATTAATCTCTAACTGACTAACAAGTACAGGCATGCACACTGTGCTCACGTTTGGCTATCTGATCCATTTGACCCATTGTGAAGGTGAATAAATACCCAGTAATGAAAAACGCCTAAGACGACTAATTGTCTGCAGTAAAATGTCAAAGAAAAATAATTAGCATCACTCCAAATGGATCTGCGAAAACATAATCAGTTAGCTTTTCCAGATCACGTCGCCACTGTGGAGACACAACTGCGAAACGCAAAGCTGGCTGTCTTGGCAACCTTAAACCTCGCGACTAGGAGTTGCCTTATTGTCCAACCCGTTCCACGTGGAACTCGACGATGCGCCGGAAGCTGAACGCGGATAGAGTTCGACAAACTACACTACGGATCTGCGACTCTCAAAGCTATCACAAAAGAGTTGACACTTGTATAGTTTAACTATATAATTATGCATTTCCTTACGAGACAGTTTCCTGATCTGATCAAACACGCGAAGTTCACTGCTAATTTGTTTGGTTACGCTCCAAGTGTCAAAAAATTCATGATGATGTCATTTGTGTGCCACGAATATTAATCATGAAAAATGAGTGCTTTTTAATAGTGACATTCAATTGTTGTCAACAATTATTAGACAATGATGTTCGATGGTAATTATAAATCTTATATTCGTAAACGGTAACAATGGTTAAGTTAAATTTCAATGCATAGAAACTAGTTTGCTTATATTCAGATTACAACCATAACATAATGTACTAGTTCCCACGTGAATTAGGCTAACAGTCATCAATATTCAATAATACATGTGCGGTCCGCTGACTTAGTCCTAGTCATTTGTTTGGCTCTCCATTCAAAAAGATTGCCCGCCCCAGCGCGGCTTGTTGTTTCAGACTGTACATGAAATTGCAATCGCGGAATTTACTATTGTTTTGATATCACCGTAAATATAATAATCATGGTTGCAGTTGTACATCACTGAACGTTATCAGAGAGTCGCCGTCGACAGCGCAACGTCAACTGATTGTGTTTTTAAATGTGGCGTCCAACAAGGGTCTGTGCTTGGGCCAATATTATACTGCATATATACAAGACCTATCGGCGACATCGTTCCACGACACGGCATGCAATACCGTTGTCTTGCGGATGACACGCACATTTGCATGACAGTGGAGCACGATCAACCCATCACTGCAGCAATAACGAAGATTGAACAATGTGTAGCGGAGGTTACCTACTGGTTTGAACGAAACCAACTTAAGTTGAACACCGAGAAGTCAGATGCAGTCGTCTTCCACACCTTAAAACAACGAAACGATTTGCCCTCCGATATTTCCGTGACAATTGGCGGACATCGGGTTGTGCCAAAAGTCATCCGTACGCAACCTAGTCATACTAGACAGCGGCCTTACTATGAAAGCACAGGTTGCACAGATAGCAAAGTCATGCAACGACCAGATTCGCAACATTGGTCAAATTCGGCTAAGCATCACTGATGATGCGTGCAAAACCGTGGTGCACGTGCTACTGACTTCACGCCTCGATTATGCAAATTCATTAAGCTATGGTCTTCCGCAGACGACACGTGCAAAACTGCCGTACGAGGATGTACGACCACGTCACTCCAGTGCTGCAGCACCTGCAGCAGCTGCATTGGTTACCTATCTGTGTGCGCCCGACATGTAAAGTGCTTGTGTTTGTGTACTCTGTGATGCATGACCTGGCACCGAGTTATCTCGCGGAGTTACTGAACCGACGTCAACCGAATTGGCAACTGAGATCTGCGTCTTTGCCGCTACTGCCAGTACCGGCTTTGCAGACGGTCACTCACGGTGATCGCCGTTTTGCTGTAGCTGCAGCCAGTCTATGGAACAGACTGCAGGACTGTGTCAGGATGGCAAAGACACATACACAGTTCAAAACACTTCTTAAAGCACACCTTTTTAGAGTAGCGTTTCTGTAATATGATCACGTGGCCTTTATAAAATGCACTTACCCATATTTTATGTAATTATTATCATTATTTTAAAATTATTTATTACATTTTAATTCACTTATTTACTTTTCTATTGTTTAATACTTATCATATAATTTTTAATTGTTTGTACATGGAGGTCTAATAATTATGTAATGAATGTTTTAATTATTATTTTATGGTATACATTTTATAATGATTTTTGTATCTATATATATAATACAATTCTAAATAGTTACGTGTACATGCATGTAAAGCGCCTGAGAGAAATCTGATTGATTCGGGCGCTGTACAAATAAATTGTAATATTATTATCTATACGTTTGTCGTTGGGTGTACACAGGAATTGTGTTAACTTTTTGAGTTATTACAATTTGAACATCGCGAACGTTCAACCTTGCATTATATCTGCTAAGCATTCGCGATGTTCAAACGGCAAAAACTAAAAAAATCATGGGTACATCCAGCGGCATATTTGTAGATACGATTACATGTATTATCTTTACTGTGATATCAAAAATATTAAATCCCATTGCAAGTTTGAGCATTTGCAATGTTCAAACGGTAATAACTATAAAAAAAAAAATCATGGGTGCATTCAGCGACACATTTATGTGTAAGATTATTATCTTTATGATGATATAAAATAATATTAAATTCGGCGATTGCAATTTTAGGTACGTCTAGAAATACCAACCCGCATAGATGCGCGCCATGCCAAATCCTAGCGGTGCTACCTGCGGTGACGTCACCTCGACCGTTAGATTCGTTACAAACTGTGCAGAAAATGTGCAGAAAAGCGCGACCAAAAGAGGCCTTGAACAGGATGACGGAGGGGGTTAAAAATTAGTTGAATATCACGCCACTGTTTTTAGAGTATACTTCACTCAGATTAAGAATAAAAAGGTTAATTTCGCTTAGTCTTTAACATATATATATATATATATATATATATATATATATATATATACCAGACGTTACGCATAACGAACTGGAAATATGGGTGCCAAAATGTATAAAAAGAAAGTTGTCATGTTAAATTGACATGATTCGAAGCCAACTTAGTGAGAAACAAACTGAACCATTCTGATGCAATGTGATAGTTAAGCAGCTGTGTCTCGGCCCTGTAGTGAATACGAGTTGCTCCGACCATTTGCGGAACAATGCCAAGTGTCCAAACGGATGATGCGAATTTTCAAACGTTATTTTATTTTATTGAAACAATGCAAAACCGCAAAGACAGTTAGAAATACATTCACGAAACTAGCAGGTTGCACACAAAGGTCCGAACTTTAAGAGGTTTCGTCCAACAGTTGGTACGGCGTACGTAGGTTTAACAGTACGTCTTGTGTACGGTGACTGGTGCTGTTTTCCTGGTCTCGCTCTCTCCCTTGTGCGCTATGACATACTGTACTGCTTTTGAATGTTTCACCAACTATCAATGTTGCTGCAATATCGAGCTACGTGGTTGTATATGTTGAAATTGACTATAAGTATAATAAAGTTGGCTTCTGTTTGAAACTACATGTGCTACGTTACTCAATAGCATTGTATTCGAAAAGTTGCAATGACGTAACAGCTATCAAACAGCAACCTACCAATCGTTTATACCACATCGCCAGTCAGTTTAGCATTTATAAGTCGAGATGTGGCAGCGGTGATACGACAGAATGCCACAGTTGGGGAGTGTAGACCTGCATTTGGCAGTATCAGGGTAAATAGAAACAATTAGACGATTTGCATTATGGATCCTCGGATCATATGGACTGAAAGTAAAACAATCTACTAACTGACGACTTACCCGCTTGACAAATCCTTCTGGAGTGGACGCGTCCTTTCGCCCAGTCAACCTGGCGATCAGCGCACTCGGCTGCAAAAACCCCCCAGAATAACACATCGTACACATATACACCTGTAATATTTTATAATAAATTATGGAGGAAGAAGGGTTGTCTAATCAATTAACCAAAATAGAAACTGTTATAGAAAGTGTACATGTTGAAAGTTAAAAATACGAACAAAGTTAAAAGCGAAGACTTTTGTTTTAAGCCTGTGTCGTAACAGATTACATTTTATGAATATGCCTACTGTAATCTGTACTATGGTCTTATTTGAGAGGTGAAGCTTAATGTAGCATGCTACGTTTGGATGCACCTAAATACGAGATGCATCACCAATCAATTTTAATTATACTTATGGCAAAGGACCACATCTATCATAGAACACATCGCAGATTGCTAGGTGACACCGGGCTCCAGAAACAGATCCCATCAACACATGGAATGAAACAAAGATCACAAGGTGTGACTTAAAGTTGACAAATAAATCACCTATAGGACACTGAGTTCAACAATAACAAAAACAACAACAATAAAACCATCACCACTACCACTACCGCCACCACTACCGTCATCACCACCACCACCGCCACCACAACCATTACCATTACCACCACAACCGTCACCACCACCATCATCACCACCATTACCACCACCACCACCACCACCGCCACCACAACCATTACCACCATCACCACCGCCATCGTCACCACCACCATCGTCACCACCATTACCACCACCACCACCACCGTCACCACAATCGTCACCACCACCGTCACCACCGTCACCCCCGTCACCACCATCACGACCGCCACCGCCACCACCGCCACCACCGTCACCACCACCAACACCACCATCGTCACCATACCGTCACCACCGTCAACATCACCGTCACCACCTCTGTCACCACCTCCGCCACCACCACCGTCACCACCACCGTCACTAACCACCACAACCATTACCACAACCGTCACCACAACTATCACCACCACCACAACCACCACCACTACCATCGTCACCATCACCGTCACCACCGTCAACATCACCGTCACCATCACCACCTCCGTCATCACCTCCGACACCACCTCCGTCATCACCTCCGCCACCACCACCGTCACCACCACCACAACATTTACCACAACCGTCACCACAACTATCACCACCACCACCACCACCACAACCTCCGTCACCACAACCATCACCACCACCACCACAACCGCCACCACCACCACCACCAACAACAACAACACTAGCTCAAACTATCACGTGACCTGAGAACACGTGGCTTTACCACCATTATAAGACACATTTCAAATATCAGATCAAACATGTATTAATTTCCCTGTGCAATCTTATTATAAATTATATCGGTATTACGTTGACTGAAAAGTGGTCTACGAATGTACACAAGGAGGTTTTACCGAATCTTCACGCTGTTTCTTTTTTGTTTTCTGTTGCAATGGCGGCAGACGCGGCGGGTTGGAGCGCGAAGAACGTGGATCTGTAAAAAGAAAACGTTTGAGAGAGAATATAACTACACTGTATATAGGAGCTTGTTGTTATGGTTAGATGTAGCACAGATTCGATGTTGAATTATCTATAAATCCGTACAAATCCGTATTTACGTTTCGTAAGCGTCGGAACGTTGTGAATATTCGGGGTAGGGGCTTTGTTTCACCATAACACTCCAACTGCACCCCTTTGAGGCTTTCCAAAAACCTCAAGCCGTACCCCTTGAGTCTCAACAACAACTGCCCATAGTCTCGCCTTCAGACTCTCCGATGAATCAAACTGAACTCACCTTGACACTCAACAAACAATTTAAACCACATCACCATCCCAAAATGGGAAGCCCTCGGTCCCGACACCGGTGCGTTTTCATTGGTTAACGGACCTGTACACCTCTACGGCAGGACATGTCTGGGTTAGAAAGACATGCGATGTCTTCAGTGAATCAACTAGCATATAAGATTATAAAAGATGCAACCGGTTCGTTGAAACACTGGATGATATTCTATTCCCTGATTTATTCTGCCAAAACGACACATGGGTTAAACTAGTTGTACTGACGGGTGTGGTGGCAGTGGCAGAAGCTTGATAACATTACAAATTAGAACTCAACACTGTCCCAGAGTATGGCCCCGCAACAAACAAGGCGGCTGCTAAGAAAGTCAAAACAGCACCGTATGAAGGGTCACCACAGTACAACGTTTGGTGTATATTAAGAAAGATGCGCTGAACCACCAACGGTGCATTTGCAACGGAGCCGATGACGGAATCTTCGTGGCGGTAGGTAAACAACGTCAACGGCAGGACATTTACGGCGGAGGAGCCGTGGCAGCCGCATGGAGACACAGCTGTATTAGCCTTACTCAGAACAATATAAACATTGGACTGCCTACGAATTACAGAGGCATCGGCATGCCTGTATAGCAATGACTGAAAAACAACAGGAGGTGATACAAGTTTGTGCAAAAAACAACTGGGTCAGAAGAATTGCGGGTTGAAAAAAATCGATAAACGAAGAATGGAGGAGCTGAAAGAGGAGGTTGGTGTAAGAGAACGTTTCAAGAAGTAGGCTGTGGAGAGAACGGGAGTTGAACGGTGGGCAAAGAAAGCAGATGTCTGGAGAGTGGAGGGGAAAGAAGGCGAGGAAGACCTAAACTGTGATTGGGCGATTGTATATCGAGAGATTTGGAGCGACTGGGAGAGGGTTGGAGCATGAGAGCAAAACATAGAGGGAGTGGAAAGGGTTGGTGGAGACAGCAGTAAACGAACAGTGAGAGGGAAGAAAAAGAAAAGAAAACAGAAATCGAGGATGAGTTACGAGGCCTGCCTCACCGGTGATATACAGGGAAACAACAACACAATGCCAGTTGCTTTGCTACTCAAACATACGACTAGACATGATTAGACTACCATCTCGATTCGGTATTGTTGTCTCCGCGCTATATAACATTTTATTGATTACAAAATAGTCATTTCTGTCACAGAAAAATCTGCCGAGACCCTTAGAATAGATCATTGGTGTCTGTCAAACATGACGCTCAGTTAACAACCAAACACCTGCTGGTCTGTAGCAGCAACAAACGTCACAAAGATATGTATGTGATTAATGTTTCTATAGTAATTTTCTTTTGTAAACTACGGATCTGGTGATAACGTTCCTTTATTAATTGAGAATATTTGGTCCATACTCCGAGAAGTCAACATTTCGTGTGACACACGCGGCAAGCGGAGCGACAATACCGTAGTCTGGTAGAGCGATACTTCAATCAAGAACTCGATTAGAAGTAGTCTCGGATTAATGAGCTCGCGCCGAATTGTGATCGTTTCAGTGCAAACAGACGCGGCAGACACCGTCAGAGCCGCCGCAAAAGGCACGCGTAATCGCAAAGGTGGTGCACTCGACCGTAACCCGCTCAAGTCGGCACTGCCGGTAATAATCATTGTTCACAAATAGCGGCTTGTATTGAAAACGCCTCGTAAACGCGTCATTGACCGTGCCACAAAGGAGGCACCGCTGCGACTGGCTTAACCGTCGCACGCCAAATAGAGCTGGTTCGTGAGACGGACTGACGGTTATGTGCCCGCGTCATTCTCGGACAACCGTGTCTGATGATGTAGTCAATGCTCAGGAGCGGCAACTATGGTGATTGTGTCGTTGCTGACTGAAGACCAACGTTAACACATGTCGTTTTCAATGTTTTAAGAAGCTCCTCTTCGGAAGTGTATGGTGTGAAAACTAGCTAGGCCCATACCACAATCATACAGGTATGCAGACACATAACACAAGTTCAACGTAATGCGATAATGAATTAAACGGGGACGAAAAGGAAATCCTATGATATCTTATGAATGGAATAACATGTATGACAGCATTGACATCCTCTTTAGCGATCACTCGTATAGATATGTCCACAGATCGCAAGTTTCATTTTGTTGTCCACCGTTTGCTCGGCACAGCTTCCCACAATGAGAGCACTCATAACCAAACTATGGTGAGAGTGGACTTCGTACATTTCCAATGGTGATCGTGTTCCTTGTCTCAAGCATTTTGACTACAGTTAGTTGCCAGTGTGATGGTTCCGGTCGATTTGTGTCTTTCTGTGTGATTCGATCGCATGCCCACCAAGAACCTCCAACTGCCACTCATTTACGAAATATTAGAGGCTAAGCATATGTTCAGCCCCCACCAAACATATTGGGTCGAACGGACGATGTGTGTGTGTGTGTGTGTGTGTGTGTGTGTGTGTGTGTGTGTGTGTGTGTGTGTGTGTGTGTGTGTGTGTGTGTGTGTGTGTGTGTGTGTGTGTGTGTGTGTGTGTGTGTGTGTGTGTGTGTGTGTGTGTGTGTGTGTGTGTGTGTGTGTGATAATCAACGTGCCTATATACGCAGACCGACCACTGCTGGACTACGGCGATCTGGATGTTTCCTGTTTAAAGTGTCTAAAAGGGAACAACGGTTAGGTGGAAATGTCTAGCATAAGCGATGACAGATTTCAAGCAAAAGTATTGGGTGTCGACTGGGTGTAACGTATCCGACCTACTATGATATTCAGTGCATGCAAACGCATAAAAACAAAGTATTTTTATGTCCATGTGAACTTAGATGGTTACGTAAACCCAGTCACCGCCACCTCAAAGGTGGCGTATCTATTGTCGCCACAAATGTGGATGTGGCGTGCCTGTAATTGTCACGTGCACAAAGGCGATGCACCTTATCCTGACAAGAACGTATATGATGTTGTGTAACATATCTCGACATAAACATAAAGACGCCGTACAAATTGTCGATGTAAACATGACGAGGCACGTCTAACATAAGATATTATACGCACAGTCATTGAATTTATGTTCCTGTTATAAACACAAACATAGATGTGGTGCTGCAGATATTATCACCACGAACATAAATGTAGTGTACCTCTTGCCATAACTACCGTATATATGTGGTGTAGCTTTTGTGATCACGAACATAAACGTGGTGTACTTCTTATCGAAACGAACATAAGTAAACGTACTGTACCTCTTGTGCGTTTCATAGATAGTGTTTTTCCTGTGAACACGAACATAAATGTAGTACATATCTTGCCAATGCGAACACAAACGTCCTATAGATATCTCGTACCCATACGAACATATAGGGTCTATCTATCTTTCCTACACGAACATACAATTGATGTATTCCTTATAAACACGATTACAGGCCCGTAGCCAGCTTTTCACAATGGGGGGTTCACATGTTACCAATTCAGACTCCAGGGGGCGCCACCAGTTCGTGTGGGGGCTCATAATGCAGACGGTTACATTTCTAACTGGAAGAACAATGAAGTGGGTGTGAGATTGGTGGACCATGTGGTTTCGTCTTGTATTCTTCCATCTTATATACAAACACCACATTAGCATCCTCAGCAGGCCCACGACGAGGTCGTTTTGGGTGTGCGTTTTCAGACAAAGTCGGACTCATGTATATAGTCTATGGGGATTTGTTCCATTTTGTTGCCTGATTAAGCTTAATTTACACTCAATTGTATTCACAAAATCCAACACGCAGTGATAGTATATTGTTAATATAACGGTCCTCTTGTGGAATTGAATTCATTATTGCCTGCTCATCAGCGATAAGTCTCCCCTTTCTGAGATCTACAAACATGCAACTAGCAACCACAATATTTCGCCCACCATCCAACCACACAATTACACGATTTCCCATCTGCTCGCGCATTTTAAAATAAGTGAAGCTAAACTTTATTGTATATTGGTCAAATAAAAGTATTCATCGAAATTCGCGTTCCAGCGCAATTGATAAAAATATGATGTGTGTAAAGCCAGATGAATTTCTCTACCTGGTTTGTAGCGTGTAAGAAATACATTCGCTACACATCATAAGTTGTTGATTGTTGAGAATGGCCTCTTTAACAGTCGGTAGTTACCTTACTCAACATACTACAAATAAAAGGCCGCACCTCTCGTTTACTTTTAACAGATTTCTGACGGGAACTCATGAATGACTTTTTATGGTTTAATTTATGTGTTCATAATTGTTAAATCAGCATTACCCCATTAATTCACCAGTATTTTGTTTGCATCTGTCACCTCTGACTGACTACAATTAGGACTCATAATTTTACGTTTGGTGTCAAACAGGCTTCTTGTGTATTTGTTGCCCCATGCGTTTACATAACGGGATACCTTGGGATAGTGTGAAGTCCTTCTGCAAGGCTAATTGGATACAATGGTCCTTTGACACACATTCCTCTAGTGACTGCATTTTTCACACATGGCATTGGAGACAGACCCCTCAACCAGGCTTCCATACACTCAATGATAATCACTTAATAAATAAGGGTTCTCCCTTTAACATCTGTACAAATCAGGCTTCCTTGGCATTCCTTGTAATGTTTGAACTACATCCTGCAGCTTTTATGAAGGCTGTTCACGCTTTTGAGAAAAATGGAATACAATTAGTGGTTTACGTTTTAAAGATGCAGTTTTGAGGGGTGTTCACATTTTGGAGAAGGGTGGTTCACAAAAAGGCTATACGGGCCTGGATGAACATAGCATACTGTTTATGTTCTCCTCACCAAGCGATCCCGACGCAAGGTTGACTACGGACACAGCGGATGTGGGTAGTAATAGCAACAGAAATGGTAAAGAAAAGATAGGCGTCGGAACCGAGGAAAGGGCTATTTAGGGAAGGTGTGCGTATTTTTGGGTGCAAATCGAGATTTTTGGAGAGCCTGGTGGTGGGTGTTTTGGCGAGCCTCAAAATGGGGTGTTCACACCGAAGTTTTTGGAGAGCCTAAAGGTGGGTGTTTTGACGAGCCTCAAAGTGTGGTGTTCACACCGAGGTTTTTGGAGAGTCTGAAGATGGGTGTTTTGACGAGCGTCAAAGTGGGGTGTGTACCATACTGGAATGAAAAACAAAAGCAATAGTCAATGCCACATAATTAGGTGGATTATATTACAGTTTAATTAAACCACATCGCTCTACTGCTGCTTGGTGCTTCGTGGACAGTTAATTATTGGCTCAAGTGCAAATACACCAAGATGTTTTTATACCCACTGTAAGTTAGGCTGAATTGTATGCACCATGGAGGCAGTCACTAAACCGATAGGCTTACTTGAAAAGGGTAGTTGGCAACTTGGCACTTGGCAGAACTGGCTTCAAAGCAATGAAAGACCAGTTTAATCCCTTTAGTCAATGCAGCAGTCACACTGTACCAGTGTCTCTTGCTATATAAAAGCTCATGAAACTAGGGTAAAACTTCACGAGGGCCATACTGGAGAAACAAGTGGAATCCACAACCTAATCAAATGGAATTGTTATGTAGTTGAAATTCGGTTTAAATATAAAAGTAATAGGTCAATTACTATTACATTGCTTCCTATTACTATTACATTGAGTTTTTGCTCAACATATTACTATTACTTCAATATTTGCAATCGTTACTATTACTATTTCATATTACCGTTATTCAAGGCCTGCAATATAATCTATTACCTCAGTATCCCCACTATTCACCGCGTTCTGACGCCAGTGAAACAATAGACTGAATTTATAAAATATATATTTTTAAAATTAACCACCATTGTATATAATTCTGCTTTTGTGAGTGTTACCATTTGAAAACTTAATATAAGCCAACGCTTCTTCAATAACATGCCCGATGTGTGTAGTGGTATTGCGATGTACCGTGCACAAGTACCATCGAGCCAAGTATACATCTCGGCCCGGTGCAATAATTTAGGCCATGTTCATGTTGACGCAGTTCTCTGATCTTAAGCCCACTTTGTCCAGATGCCGGACTATACAAGAACGACACCTCACACTCGTGTTCCGGGTGCTGCCAGAGCAGCATACGTTTTTCTACACAATGTTCTTTATTACGTGCACATGTGTGCATATGATTTGAAGTGCTCCTCGTCGACACAAAACTAATTCTTCTCAATAATACACCACTTTGTTGCAAGTGGGCCACGTTGACAGGTGTGATCTACAGGGTCGGGGTTCACCCGGCAAACAAGCAGCAGACTTGGCAGAGCAACGACAGGCAATGCACTCAGTTACCGGGTGCCAGGTCGTGGAGGAAGTGGATTTGTCTTATTCCGGTCGAAGAAGAGTCGATGCAGTACGACAGGCTGAGCTGCGTTGTTAATGTGTGGACAGATGGAGGAGAAAAGTGCCACAAGACAAATTGTTGGCACATTTAGGGACGATCTCAAAACACCAGTATATGAAACTGTACGAATTTTATTTCATGGGGAATGGTGTGGCGGCAACTGTTTTGCATATCGTTGTACCTGTACTTTTCCTTGTCGACATACATTATATTCCTCTTGCATGTGAGATAGTGTTGACTTCGAACACTTGCTAAGGGGGAGGACATTGTCATGGGTTACCCCCAGGTCGATGTAATTATTCAAAGGTTCACACATCTGGCAAGAATACGTTTTAGGTTATATGATATTGGTATAGTGTAGTGGCATATATCGATGTTGTCGGTTCGTCCATTATTGAGTATCGATCAGGACATCGATGTAAAATTATATATATAATAGTTAACAGTCTTGCTTCACACGATAGCATACGTGTCACCAAATAATATCAAGTAAAAGTAAAGCAACTGTTTACACAGCGCAGTCTTTACAACTATTCAAAACGCGTTACACTTGACTGCAGGCAGACCTGTTCTTTCGAACACCCTCTCGACTTCTGTGGACCACTCAGCGTCGCTGTAATGACTGTGTGAAGAGTATTTGTTTACTGCACCACTTTCTGTAGCCAAGAATTAATGTGAACTGAGGCAAAATGGGCTGAACGAAATTGTCTAAGCTTCGAAACGGCAGCAAGATTCGAACCCGGATTCTCTTGATCGAGAGTCATACGTTGCAACTACTGCGCGGCATCGTCCCACACCAACGCAACCGTAATATGCAACACCAACAGTTACATTTTCGTCGTATTAATGGGAAGGATGGATCACGTCGGTTTTGAGTGATCTCAGAAAGTCTGCATGTGTGAATGTGTCGAAAATCCATCTATGTTGTTGAAAAATCCGAGTTACCTAGCACAATAATTAGGGAGTCGAAGAACGTCTAGTAATACTAAGACAATGGAAAACACGTGAACTACTGGGACAGTAAAGAGACGTAAGGGAAGTACACGGGACATGCACAGTGATGATGTTGTTTGGTTTGTAGTTTGGTTGTTTGGTTGTTTACGATGTCCAGTAAGAGTTCTCTTAAGACACGGTTTGATACAATGGCTACAGTGGATATAGGTCGTGGCTGGTCATAAGTACACAGTTAGCGCGTGGTCTCTCATACAACGACAAGTGTGCTGTTAGGTCGTTATCAGAATAATGACAACAATGTAATGAGGACGTGGATGGATACGATGATAGTGGTGCAGTTATGTCGTGGGCGGATGGCAACAGGACTGTTTGGTCTGGCTTGTATGTGATGATGACAGCGCGCTGATGGCCTGGTTGTGTTGACAGCAGTGAATGTTGGACATGTGGTCTGACGCAGCGCGAGCACCGCAATGGGGACGAGATTATTAGTGATGAGAACAGGGCGATGCTACTCGATGTAGTACAAACATAATTATGCGAACTGACGGCGTGGTTAGACCCTCATGGCCGCTGTCTTGGGGCGTTCTTGTTGCGATATGTAACTAAGACATCGTATATTTAGCCACTGGTGTAACACCTTATTATCGTTTTGTTTAATTTCCATTCAAGCTCTTCTCCATTCCTTAATGGCTAAGTATGAGTTAGCTATCTCGGTTGAGAGATGGATGGATGGAGAGAGTCACTAAACCGCTAGGCAAAATGTCACACCTCGATAATTATTTATTAAAATAGTTTGCAGCCAAAAAGGTTAACATTTCCGTAAGTGTTTTACACATTGTTTGCCTTGTCCAAATTCAAACAATACATGGACCATTCGTCAAGGGATGCGCAACCAAATTAAACCACCACAGAGTCATTACGCAACTGTCGTGGCACCGTTAATTATAGTAATTCGATAGCGTAATTAGCGCATATAAGAAAGCGGTATGGGTGCAACACTTAACGGTGCTTCACGGAAGCGTCATAACTAACACAGGTATTTAACAAAAACAACATGGTTGAGGATTGTGTATTACGGCTAATACACATCAGCAGGGATAGGCTGCTACGACTCTGGATGTTGTCTGGGAACATTGAAACCGCATATCGACCAGTGCACGGACAGTTGTAATAATACTAATAATAAGGTAACTTCTGTTGCGCCTAAATCCTTGGATACCAAGCTCAGAGGCGCATCAAGTTAAAAGCAGTATTCAAGTTGTTAACAGTGAGTGGATACGCCAGGGAGTTACATAATGGTGGATAGGCAAGATTATAAAGGTACATTTTAAAATGATGGTCAATACTGGCAGTCTCAGAGGCTATTGCTATATAGAGAAGTCCTCGTGTCTGACAAAACTGGATACCGTAATTTGTCTTGCCTGATACAAGAGTAAGCACAAAGAGGATCTGACGTCAGGATAATAACAGTTGATATACGGTCCATACCCACCTCCATAATACAGCATCACTGGCAGCATGTACTGTTCATTCCTACTCACCGATCGCCTGAAAGGTTCCGCTCGCGCCGGTATCGACCGACCGGCCGCCCCGGCGTGCACGCTTCGACTCGGGACTCGGGTCGCCCTGACTGTGGGGAGACAGCCCCACAGGGGGCATGGGCGGACCGGACATGGTGATCTGTCCGGAGTCGTCAGCCCGCTCCTACACTCCGTCGTCGCGGGTCGGCCTACGCATTCTCACAGGTCCTCGCGTGTCGGCTACCAGGCGTAGTAACGACTACGAATCCACCACCAATTGTTACGAGATATAGAAATCCGACCGTCAACGGCAAACACCGCCAGTGTCACGCGTTCTCACCACCCTACGTCGCGGTCAGGGGTGAGGGTCTGGGGAGACTAACGTCGAACGAACGGAGTCAGTCGAGGCACGGTGCGAACGCCGCTGCCAAAACACGAATTAGCGGCAAGTAAACAGAGATCCGGCGAAGTAACTGCGAGCGTACAAAGACGCTCTTTGTTGCCTTGTTGCTGGGCACGCCTCTAACCCAGCACCGCTGTACAGCCGCAGTGCCCACCGACCGGCCAAAGGGCCTTTGTTCACGGGTCCACCGTCTCTAAGCCACTGATTTAGGCGGCATGCACCGGGATACGAACGCTCGTAATACAGGCGTCCGTCCGTCAATGGATACGGCGCGCACAACGTCAAAACGTGCAACCCAGAAATTATAGTTTATTTGAGATTCACAAACGATCACATGTTAGGATAATTAACAAAATGAAGTATATAAATAAGCAGTGTGCGTGTGTGTATGTGTGTGCGAGTGAAGGGAACACATAAGTTTTACTAATGTTTGCAACATTTTAATTTATAAAATGTAAACCTAAAACTACATCAATAATTGACTGGATAAAGTTTACTACTTTGAGGACAAAACAGAAAGCTCGGGACGAAGGTGTCATGTTCCCACGAGACCAAGTTCCACCGCATCCCCATAGGTGAAGACCGTATTCACATAGTGCGTATTAATTTACAACAATTCTTGTCAAGAAACTAATTGAACGAAGGACATGGGAAAGATTGACCTGTGACCAACCATACCCTTTTCCAGCTCTAGTGACCGGACGGCGTGCCGACAGGTGGCGCCAAGTCCTTCACCGAAGTGTGCGTTATAATATGATAAGAGTGCTTATCGTGGTTACTACACTTCACAATAGAATCAATGCCAGCCGTTGCCGACCGTGTGAGAACGACCAGGCCATTGTGACAGTTACACTGCAGATAAGATGGCGGCTCACCCGAGTTGTCGGCCTGTGCACTGGCCGTAGCTGCGGGGACGACGTCGGTCTGAGTGTACACACGGGTACATCACGTGGTACACACGGTTACGTCACACTGTACACACGAGTACGTCACGTTGTACACACGGGTATGTCACGTTGTACACGCATTAATGATGTCACCGAGTCAGTCAGTTATTCAGCCACCGAGCCAATCGGCTTGTTGAACAGACAGAGAGACAGACAGACAGACAGACAGACAGACAGACAGACAGACAAACAGACAAACAGGCAGCCAGCCAGCTAACCAGCCAGTCAGTTTTGAAAGCAACCAGTCACACAACCAACCTAGTAACCAAGCGGCCAATCGGCAAACAGGCCAACCAACTGATTAATTCACTGGCCTGTATGTATTTATGTCTGGGTGTATGTATGTATGCATGCATGTATGTATGTATGTATGTATGTGTGTATATGTGTGTGTGCGTGTGTGTATGTATGTGTGTATGTATGTATGTATGTATGCATGTATGTATGTATGTATGTATGTATGTATGTATGTGTGTATATGTGTGTATGCGTGTGTGTGTGTGTGTGTATGTATGTATGTATGTATGTATGTAATATGATGCGGTTATACGTGACGGTACCCAACATACTAAGTAAGATGGAGTTGCGTCAATATTTTTAAATTTTGTATCAACGCCTTATGTGAACACTGAACATTCACTTGTACGAGAACCCATTTTAGACATGCACATACTCAAAGTATGTCAATGATCAATAAGAATGTCCAAGATTTGATTTGTATGTGTGTGTATGCGTGCGTGCACGCGAGTATGTGTGTGGGCGTGTGGGCGTGTGCGCGCGCCTTTCGTTGCTAAAATTCGTTTTCCCAATAAACTGGATTTAGCTGATGTTTTGAAATACTTAATTACTCTGAATATATAAAAATACATATGATGTAGTAACACTGTGGTTGAAACCAATTGTTATTTCAAGACATGTTTTGTATAAATCTACATTACATGTTTCGTTTTTGAAATTATGTCAACAAGTTTGTGTGCAGCTCAACATATCTGACATACACTCGTCAATTTGAACACGATACGCACATTCCAGATAGTCTGTTCAATAAACCCAAATCCGCTTACAGGAACTCTATTGCATTTGAAGTGTTAATATATGTCACGTCGACAAACACATCCTGGGAATGCAACGCTTGCTGCACGTTTATTTACGTCTAATTGTTACGATCTCTAGCAAGATGGACCACAATAGAAGTTTGGACATTCGCTTGGTGGGAGCGGAGAAAAAAGAGATTAATGAACTGGACATAAGACATGCAAAACGAAGCAACTTTGTTTATATTGTATTGAGGGGGGACAGACGGAAGGAAAGTGACAAATGCATATACTTATTGACAAGACACGTCAAGCGAAGCGAGTGGCATTTTGAAAGTCGCTGAAGATCACTGCGACATGTCTGGGTGGTTTGAAGAAGACGCAGAGGTCGAAGACAAGGATATAAATCAGAAGGTCGGAATGAACAGACATTGAGAAAACAGAAGAAATTAATTAAACCATAAATCGACCGACCGTCACATCACGGCTGGTTTCATGTAAATCATAGGAGAAACACGCTTTATTGTCTTTGTTGCAGGTGAACACGACCCTGAAGCACTAACTCACTTTTGTTCACAACTATTCAGTGAGGGGGATGTAAAACAAACTAACAAAATACGTGTAATAGAGGCATGAACCAAGTGAAACAGATGCGTTGTTTGTGCACGCAGACAATACATTTAAGGTAGTTTCATAGCGATGTTGAGACGTTCAGCAGGTCGCTTCTTGCGAGTCAGCCGGATAAAGACATCTTCCAGAGACGTCTCCTCCACACAGAAGTTGTCGATGTTGTACAACGCTTTCGCCGCCTCTACGCGCAGGAACAACTTGGCCAGCGTGAGTGTTTTGTATGGGATGTAATACGACACCTGACGCTTGTGCATGTCGTTGAGAACGCTGCCAGCGAACGTTGTTTCTACAAACTCCCGCAGTGTGACCATGTCTAGGACTGTGCCGTTCATGGGATCGCCGGCGTAAATTGTTAGTTTAAAGTTCCTGCCAAACTCCGTCCTGAGTTGTTGCGGAGTCCCGAGAAACGCCAGCTTTCCTTTGACCATGACGGCAAAATGGGTACACAGCTGTTCGTACACCGACATGCTGCAACGGTTACATTACAGTAGAATATCATGCATGGACAAACAACACGCAACACAACACAGTCTTAACACAAGCGCGCGAACGCACGCATGCACACGCACGCGTATACACACACATGCACGCGCGCACGCACGCAAACACACAGGCGCGTGCACTTAACACATACCGATCATTAGACCTACACTATATATAATGGGCGACTTTTAGTAAATTGTACCTTTTTGGTAAATCGACCAAACAATGTACCAGATTAGCGTGTCATTTTTACTTCCAGAGTGTAGTAATTTCTTTTTGCTAAGACGTGATTTCTTGCAAATGACCATCAAAACATGGAGTAGCGCTATTGATTATTTGATAGAAATACATTTTAACCATGCATGTATATGATTTAGAGCACACCGTAATTGTTATAAAAGTTAAGTAAATATGTATACAAAACTATTGAAATATGTAATAGTTTTTTGTAATTTGTATAAAAAACATATAATTGTAGGTGCAGTAACTCCCCTGAATTACGGACAATGGTCGCCCGAACACAGATAGAGCGAAGGTGGCGGCACCATGCGGCACTATGGTAATCAAGACCGTGGGTTGCATTCAGAGGAGATTGGCAGGCTCCGCGCATGCGGAAAAATCAGGTCATATTATTGAACGCCGGAAGTTTGCCAGTGATTCTGTTTGCAACGTTTGAGAGAGAAGGTTGCTCCGTTGGAGGATGCTTTCTTTCCATATCATCAGTTGTCTGACGTGGTGAAATCATCAATGTGTTATACTAATAAAACACGACGCTCTGCGGGGAACCACCGCTGTTGTCAGTTGCAATATAACTTATAAAGTTGCATTTCTCATATGTAACACGAACATAACAACACTTTTCATCGACTCGACGAGTGAACGACCTACGCTGCCAGTGCTAGTAGTATATGGCAAAGTAAAACATTCCCATCAGAAACCTTTATATAAAATATTTCATTTGGCTTAATCGTATACCATGTTATTAAGTATTGCTGTTCCACTACCATAAACACAACTGCTTACAGCAAAACATGTCACATGAAACAGAAAAAACAATCTATTAATAATGTCAATTAGTTTTATAGTGCAATATAAGTATTACTGTTTAACTGCAGATAATCTTATTGTGTGCAATTTATTACAATCACACTGAAAAGTGATTAATACATAAATCAAAAAGTAATTAAATAACACAATTAATCATTATAATATAGCTAAATTACATTTTCATCATGATATAATACTTAACAAGAAGAATATTATATTACAAATGTAGGGTACTATTCATAATCTATTGTAAAGTATCAACAATTTTAGATGAAGTTTGCATTATATTATTGTTTTATGGTTTCCATAATACAAAATTGTAATAAGAATGTTCATGGGAAAATAATTGTTTAGCCAGCACACTTGATACTTTTTATTACAATAGAAAATTAATTTTAATACATTAATCAACTAAAAATAATAACTGAACAGCAAGTAGGTGCAAACCAGTCAAGACGTCTTTATTATAGATAAACAAATATGGTACATGTCTGTAAACCAGTTTGTGTTTACAAATGCAGCGTTCAGGAGACGAGTGCAGCTGTCCAAAATAGATATGTGGTCCATTTATGTGCATTAACTCCATCACTTGGTCAAATTTTTTCGTTTTGATGTGTTCACGCATCATTAATTAATTGACACAATAATCGGCCTTGGTTTATTAACTCAACTTTCCTTTCAGTTGATTCTGATCCTTTAAATCCATGTGCACAATTTCCAGTCCTGTGGTCGATGATGATGCAATTGATTTCAATATATCTATGAGACAGCCTGAAAACATACATACACACGTGGTAGTAGAAGAATTATTACAAACTGAAATTGTGTGTCAAAGTGGATTATAACTATAACTGCATCTATCATATATTGAAACACTTGTAATTTTGTTGAGTGCAGTGGCACAGTGGATATAGCATCGGACTCTCAATCGAGCGAATCCCGATTCGAATCCTGTGCTGCGGTGTCGAACCTTAGGCAAGTTCGTCCACTCTACGTTGCTCCAGTTCACTCAGCTGTATGAATGAGTACCTGGCTATAGACAGTAGTGAATATTTGTGTACGAATAGTCTTCGCACATTAGCTTGGCTGGATGCTTCCCAGATAAGTCGAGATGGTGTTCGTTTGAACAGGTCTGTCGGGGAGTAATGTGTGAAGCGCTTTAATAATAATAAGTTCTTTTGCGCCTAAATCCTCGGAAACCAAGCTCAGAGGCACATCGAGACAAAAAGGTTAGTCAATATCAGAATCGATAAACCATATTGAAGTCGTCAACTTATGTATCGATACACCAGGGAGCTAAAGTGGATACACAAGGTTATAAATGTAAGTTTTTAAATGACGGTGAAAGTGTATAATATTTTCAACCGATCTAACACTAAGAGGGAGCATATTCCAGAGAGGTGGTGGCGCAACATAAAAGCCCTAGTTCCAATATTAGTATTGACACTAGGAACAACAACTAAATCAGAACTAGATGATCGAAGCTGGATAGGTTTTTTATAGGAGTAACCAATGGAAATAAATATGCTGGTGGCTTATATGAAAGTGCCTGATAGGTAATAGTACATATCTTACAGATAATACGATATCGTACAGGAAGCCAGCGCAAGGACTTCAGAAGTGGCATTGAGTGAGAAAACCACGGAGACGGAGTCGCAACCATAGGTAACAAATTCTGTACAACTAGTGATAACCTTAAGGACAATATTGTGAAAAAGGGAATTACAATAGTCAAGCCTACTAGTAACAAGTGCAGTTGCGATAGTTTTTGCAACAGAAAGATGCAAATAACGGCGAATACGTCGTAAATCACGAATATGATAATAACAGCAGCGACAAGTTTGAGAAATATGCCATCTAAAATAGAAATGTTCATCAAAGACTACGCCAAGATTTCGTGCTGAAGGTGCAGGTGTAACATACTGGCTAAGCATAAGTGTGGGAAAAAAGCTTTTAATTTTATGACGCTCTGTATCAATTATAAGAAACTCTGTTTTATCAGCATTTAACTTTAATCTACTCTCAGTCATCCAAACTAAAATGTCATTAAGACAATTTCTGAGCTGGTCCTAAGGAGCAATTAGTATAAGGCATAGATAAAGAAATGTAAATCTGGGTATCATCTGCATAAAGATGATGGTTTAGATTATGACTTTTAATAACAGAGCTTAGTGTTTCTGTGATCGGATGTGTTGATGAGACCAATATCCGTATACCAAGGCCACAACAGCAAAAACATGAATTCGTTAATCGAAAACAATCAACTTCATCGGCATCGAATTTTTCAAGTCAGAGTAGTTATTATCGAACTTTACCGTTCATATTATAGTGTCTGTAAATGTGACAGTAACGTTTATCCAATCTCTCATTTGGCTATCCGTGATGTCATAAACTTTGTTATTTAGATATAACTGAATCTTACATTAAATACGATTTTAACAAGATTTAACAATATTGCCGTCCAGAGCTGTAAGCTCCAGACAGCATGCGGACAAGGAAGCCTTTGGCTTATCGAGAGTCCCTAATTTTTCCACCTACGTATAACCTGCCCTCGCCAGAGAGCTGTCAATTAATTTTTTGAACATATCACACTGCTTGCATTAACACAATCTTCAGATAATTTGTTCCAGTCATTTGTTGTCCTCTGAGAGAATGGGTACTTTCTCATATCCAACCTACACTGTTCCTTGACTAATGCTGCATTGTGCCCTCTGGTTATGTAGCCTTCTTTCAGTTTGAAGAACATATTTCTATCAATATCCTCTTAACCATTCAATACCTTAAAATACTATCTGGTCACACCTTATTCTCCTAGGCTCTAGTGTTGTCAACCCACATTCTAATAGACGTCTTTCATAACCAAGATCTTTCAGTTCAGGAATCAGCTTAGTTGCTCTTCGTTGCACTTTTCTTTCTTGCGATATGGCCTCCATGCTTGTGTACAATATCCCAAATGTGGCCTAACTATTGCTTTGTACAGTGGTACAATTAGTTGTTTCTCCTTATATGTGATATTTCCCCTAATTAGCCCTAGTATTTGGTTACCCTTTGAAGTAGCAATTCCAGATTGCTCCGAAACTTTCATGTCAGCACTAACTGTTACTCCTAAGTCCTTTTCTATTACAGTTTTACCTAATATAGTATCCCCCATTATGTATTCTTTGTTCACATTTCCATGCCCTATGTGGATGCATTTACACTTCCCAAAATTGAATATCATTTGCCATTTTTCAGACCATTTGACCAATTTGGTTAGATCATCCTGTAAAGTGAGTTTATCTGCATCTGTTTTAATTGTTCTGAACACTTTTGTATCATTTGCGAATTTCAGTACTTTGCTTAATACATCATCATCCAAATAATTGATATATATCAAGCATAACATAGGTCCCAACACCAACCCCTGTGGCACTCCTCTCAAAACTGGTTTCCAGTTTGAAATCTCCCCCTCTACTATTACTCTCTGTCTTCTGTCTGTCAACCATGTTTGTATCCAACTGATCACATCATCCCCTAGGCTTTTAGTTTAAGTAACAATCTTTGATGTGACACTTTATCAAATGCTTTCTAAAAATCCAAGGTGACCACAAAGTGAGGGTTAGGAACAAAAACTGGTAAATATTATTGTCATATTGCC
The DNA here is from genome assembly GCA_963995525.1 of Escarpia spicata. Classification (NCBI taxonomy): domain Eukaryota; kingdom Metazoa; phylum Annelida; class Polychaeta; order Sabellida; family Siboglinidae; genus Escarpia; species Escarpia spicata. The sequence continues at coordinate 18,266,814 of OZ023205.1, read as the reverse complement.
TACCCTAGCATAGGATTACGCGCTTACATTGGCTTAGGATTGGCCTTAGCAGTCCGGGTATGCAATTGGCAGACGTTTAATTAGACATTCTTTTTTGCTGGGTTGGATTAATTATCAGTTATCGTCCAAAGTGATCGCAGCACAACATATTAAAATAGCATTCTAAAGAATTCATCGACGGCGTAGTCTCTGAAAAGAGTGGGAGTTCAAGTTTCACTGTCACTCACTTCAACTTGTCGGTCGTCTTGGAAACTCGATCTCGGCCGCGTCGTGACAGCTCGACTGATTAGACTGTTCTATTGCCAATATCCGAAGTTTCCACTAATCGTGTGCCCATCTTGTTCCTTGTTCTTCACATTGCACGATAACTGTGAACTAGTTGACCAGTATTCTTCATTTGACACGGCTCACAAATTCATTAGTATGCGGATATGCTATTGTTTACGTCTATCCTCGTCTAACTGGAAGTATTCGATTCACTACGGCTAAAAGACATGCGAAGTGAGACATCTAGCCTTGAAGTAGGGGAGCGGTTAATCCAGGGTATTCTACATATCTATGTTAGTAACAAATACCTAAGCTAATACTAATCGTCAGATGCAATGTAATAAGATGATCAAAATGTACACACTTTTATGAATATTTCATATATAATTGTGGGAACATTTGTGTTGATCCAATGTACAGCAAACCAAAATCACTTATTCGATGACATGATTACTTTTACCTAAAAATATGGTTTTAAAAGAATGCTCCTTTATGGAACATCTGAACAAATTCCAAACTGTTGTCTACTGGCCAAGTAAGCACAAATGTGCGGTATCATTCCTCAAAAAGGTACGTTCTTATGTAGCGCAATATCTTGTCCTTAGGACTGTACAAAGCGCTTTACTGACCTGTTAAATCGAACACCATCTCGACTTCTCTGGGAACCATTCAGCCTTGGTGCAATTACTGCGCGAAGACTATTCGTACACAAATATCAACCACTGCCTATAGCCAGGTACTCATTCATGTATATGAGTGAACTGGAGCAACGTTGAGTGAATGACGGTTCAAAATGGCAGCAAGAGGAAACGAATAGGGAATCTCACGACGGAGTCTGACGCTCTAACCAGTACGTCACCACGCTCAATACATCATTACGTGTCACAGTAGGAGTAGCTGACAAGCTAACAGTCCAAATTTGGTAGCTGTTAGAATTTAAAATGTTACTTTTAAAATTATTATTTGTATAATATAACTTTAACGTGTTGTTGATTTTAAAATTATTTTCCCATTTAAAACAGTAATAAATATTTAACTGTTCCCAATCATGTGCTGCATACAAACGTGGGCAACATTAAAATTATGCAATATGTATCGAATATGATTTATGAAATCATTTATAAATAAAAAACTGAATTAACATACATGAAATTACATGCGGATTAACTTACATTACACGTTACTGTAATGTTTTGGTATCGATGTATTCATTCCGTACAGCGGATACATTCCGGGTGACTGGCAACTTCAAAGGGCCTTCGACTTAAATTCGTGTACTGTATGGGCACCGGCGTTATGGTGTTGAGGCTGCACGCGTCATACGTTCAAATGTATTTTCATGAATGAAATTAATAAACTCGTTTCGAAATGTCATTACACATAGTGAGACATGACATTCTAGTTTCAGCCACGTGAACACAATGGCTATTGCTTGTGGCAATAATCATAAAACATATATTTCCTTACACGAAACGCGGCGCTAATATACGTGAGCGACAAAGGGGAAAAGCCTACGATGCACTTCGCAAATTAATAACTAAAAGTTCAGGTTTATTTTGGTTCTTTTTAAAACTTAGATTCTAAAGTTAATAATGAATGTGAGGATGCCTAAATGATGTTTAGATGTCTAACAATTGGTGGGCATTTTGCAATTTTATTTTTGTCGAACACGTGCGTGCTCTCGCGTCACTCAAGTTCAACTTTTGAAAATTAATTACTCAGATCCTTAAAAGCATCATAATTACAATGGTTCGCCCACTTGGTTATTAGTAAATGAATACCTCACCACGTATCAATTGAAAATGACGTGCAGCAATTAAAAACAGCCTTAAAGACCTACCGAGTGGACGGAGCTTAACATGTAAACATTTAGTGCACATGACCAGAGCCTGCCAACCTACTCTGGGTTGCATTAGTGGTTGATGATACCTTGTGGAGGTCATCACGATCGTCCCACCATCTGCTGTGTATCGCTTCAACAACCGACATGTGAGCGCCGTGGAGTCCGGGTCCATGCCTCTGGTTGGGTCGTCAAGTAGCAGCAGTGGTGGGTTGCCCATCATCGCTACGACTATGTTCAACTTTCTCTTGCAACCAACGCTGAAAACAGAGTAAAAGACCCTTTTCCTTTAGAGCGATTTACACCCCAATTGGACACCACTTGGTTGCTTGGCTTCTGCCCTGCCACGTTATCCCTATTATTATGATTATATATCGGGATGGATATTCCAGCTCGTGATGATAATTACGATAGTGCGGTGATTTTCATAATTAAAAACAGGCCTAATAAAAGGTACCAATAAAACTACCTGGGTGTTTCATAATTCCGACCTACTTTACAATACATAAATTCATGTTCGGGTAGTTTCGAGGATCGCAATGGGTCACTTCTGGGTTCTTACGTCAAACACCCGACTCTTGTGTTCCCAAGGTCTGTCATAAGTAAGGCCTGCAGGAGTGGATAAGTCACACTCTCGTCAGACAGTCCACGAATTCGAGTGTACAGCAACAGCGTCTGGCGTACGGTGAGGAAGTCGAGCAAGGACTGTGTCTGTGGGCAGTAGCCCATGAACCTACAAACCTACGGCGAAAAAACCCCGACAATTGCGAATAAAATACACGAACAAATCCAAGCTTCTTTAAAGGGAACATAAAAGGAATTGATTTGGCATATGCATCGAAACGAGTTAATACAAACTATACATTTGCAACTACAATTAAAAATAGAACTCCTGTGGTTTACTATGGATTTGTTCTGAATTTAGCTAGTTTGCTTGTGTGAGTGTAGGCCTACGTGTATGTATGCGTGCGCGTATGTATGTTTGCGTGCTAACATACGTGCATTGCGGATGCACAGATACGTGCTATATAAACGTATAATTAGGGAGACTGACGTCTCTGTTGGCGGACATGAGGTCGTGACCTGCAACCATCGCTCGTCCAAAAGTCGCATTGACTTCCCCTGTCAGCATGCGAAACGTCGCCGTCTTCCCAGCGGCTGTGCGTCCAATGAGACCGAAACATTGGCCGGCGCGCACGCGGAAAGTGAGCCCGTTGACTGCGGGGTTGGGGGTTAACTTGCACGTCTCGAAGTACCACTTGGTGAGGTCTTCGACAATCAGCGCGTATTGTTTCTTCTCTTTGTCCGTTAGGCGGCGTATTGCATCGCGCTCATTTGCTACTTTCTTTGTGGTGACTTTGCGCGTAAGTGTGGGAGTCTTCGGGCTGATGCTGAGCACCAGTTGGAGCCACAGGTGTCGAAACTGGCGGCAGTCGAGGCAGGCGATAATGTAGGTGTAAAGGAAGCCGTGTATTGCCAGCGAGACGAGCATCGCGTTAACGTCGGACGCCTCCATCGCCTGCTGATTGTCGTCGTGCCATGTCTTAGCTGGTAGTTCATCTTTTTATGTAACAAACCCAAGATTTGTGGTAGAATCTTGGCAACAGTGCTTAAAATTAAATAATTATTGTTGTGGTGAACATGAAAACGATTGTTGCCATTTTTTTTGAGGTTTTAGTATATTTTTCGGCTATTTTAGGGAAAATATTAAATAATTAAAAATAACAATTTAATAAAAAAAACAAATTCATGCCAAGATTGATCTAATATTGTTGTGAACACGAACAAATAGCTCCAGTTTTTCCTTGAGGCTTTATTACGATTTTGAGCAATTCTGACGAAAATATAAAATTATTCATTAAAATAAATTCAACGTAAACAAATTATAATATCAATATAATAATGGTATCTGACAGTGATTATCTTCAAACCATGCTGTGTGGTGGATATGTAATATTAGATGCATGTGAGGTAAATGTGATGTTAACTATAGTGTAAGTGTTTATGCAGAGTTTGAGGAGGAGGGGGGAGTCCTGTTGTTGAAAAATTTTCGCCGCCGAGTCGCCGTAACTTATTATAACAGCTAATTATAATCTGAACGAGGCACATTTCAACATTTCAAACGGTCTAGGGGGCACAGTCGCGTGGGCCCATTGTAAAAGGTCTGCGGGCACGCCGAATTCCTAAGGTTTAGGGGGCACGTGCCCCCCAGCCCCCCATGTATCCGCATATTTGCATGAAAACACATCAGCCGTTTATGTTCTTTGCAACGACCTTTATAGGCACTGAGTTTGTTCACACCTTGGTCATATATCAGCTGGTTAAACAGATTCCAACTCAGATCATTGGTTGTACAATTCTGCGTTTCCTTGGGCTGAATTGTACGTATAGGAAGATGGTTCTTGTCTTATACCAAGGCAAGACATTGCACTGAATATTGCACGAATTGAAGCTAGAAAACACAATTCCTTCACCTTTCCCTGTATACAGGTTGTGTTGTGCCGAAACCAACAACAGCATCCATTTGATCAAAGCGACTTTTATCTCGGGACCAATTTAAGTATCCATTATCAGTACTGCATTTCTGTGAAGCTGCGACACTCTGCTCAGAATCAGGAGGAGCAAGCATATATATTGTAAATATATATATTATGGACTCGGAGGTCAGCGTCCGAATCATGATAGTGCCTGCCGCTGCGTATGACAGCTCACAGCCTCAGTAGTGAAACAACATTTTGGTTTGTCATGGCATTTGTCCGTGTTGTTGCAGTCACCAACTTCACAACACTACTGGTGTGACAGATATGTCCATGAACTGCTGAGCTAAGTACAAAGTCAGGGGATATTTGTCTAATTTTGTACCAGGAACATCCTTGTGTCTCTGATGCCAGTCAGTGTTCAACTATTGAATGTGATTCCCGCCGACGTGCATCTGCACCGCTGGATTTCGAGTCTATGCACATGTACTCACACGACACATATGTTCTCCACTTGGCTCTGTGCAGAGTGTCTCAATTTGGCAGTTATGCATCACTGATCACGGGCACTGGCGTGTGTCGTCACACAGTCATGCTCCAGCCTATCAGTGATGAATTTGGTCCAGAGAAAGCAGCCGCATTGGTCAACTGGCACGCTCTTTCTGGATGTGACACGACAGGACATATACAGGGAAAGAGGAAGACAGAATGATCCACAGCGTTTCTGGCTTCTGGCCTTGCAGTAATCAGTGTGATGTCATGAACTGTCTACCAAAGTGTATAAAGGTTATGAAGAATTCCTTGACACACTCTCCTGCCGACGGAAACTCTCAATCACACACGCAAAGGATCTGAGATGGTATACGTTCAAGCAGCTGAAGTCTGCACAAGGAGAGGACAAACGTCCACTTATGCCGGGTGCTTTGAAGGAACACATAAGACATGCTGATATGCAGACAAGTATCTGGTGTCAGGACCTTTTCCTGCACCCAGAGTGTCCCAACCCATTGCAATTTGGATGGCGACAACAAGGTGACATGCTGATGGAAGTAAGGTCCGAGGATCCCACCGCACCAGATTCACCGAGTGCAACTGTCGTGCCACTAATTTCGAATCAAATAACGTAAGTATCTGAAACTGCCTGCGCAAACGAAAGAACCGCGTATGCACTAAACCATGCCATTGTCAGGGTGCTGCAACACACGAGCGAGCGACTTTGCCCGGAGAAGACATAGAAGAAGAAGATTGAAGAGAATATTGTAGTAAAGGCAACTTTGTCCTACAGACTAGTATTTGAAATATTGTACGACTATCATAACTAAACCAACTGACTTGCAGGAATACTAATGTTGGACTTGTACAATTACACATCAGTACTGCCGTTACGTAATTTAGTAAGTTATACAGACCAACAGTCAATTACGCTGGCTCCATTTTGGAGTTATATATGATATATAACCCTACCAGTAACGTATATAACGACTTTAATTGGCATGGAAATATCATATTACTGAAATATAGGCAAACACTAACCGTTTTAATGAGTCACGCATGATGTGGTTATTATCCATATTATAAAACTGTTTGTTCGCTGTTTGTTTGTGCCCCCATATCTCCGTCAGTTTTGCATGTATCGGGCTGAATTTTTTTATGTGATCTAGCGGGTCCATTGATTTAAACAAGAACTTGGGGGTTCAATATTTCAGAAGATTGTATGTGGAGTTCCACCCGCGGAATTTCATGTGTTGTATATCATCGTAAATATAATTACGCCATCTACAAATATGTCGCTGGATGTATGCGGAATTTTTTATAGTTTTTTAAGTTATTGACATTTAAAAATCCTCATCGCTTAACATGCACCAGGTATACCTGTCGATGGTCTCGTCCGCACGCATACAAGTGGCGCCCTCGTTCGCATTTCATTTATTTCTTACATATGGAGCTATATGACATTTTGTCATTTAGCGTCGGAATTATCGCTCGTCAATTTAGTGTATTATAAAAAAGTTAATGTCCAAAGTTATATTGGACAACTAGTAATACGACATATCTACATTATAAAACAGTTAGTTCTCTGTTTGTTTGTGCACCCACATCACCGTTAGTTTTGCATGTATCGGGCTGAAATTTCAACTCAGCATCCGCAGTTGCTGGTTACGTCAGTTAGACGGGTGAGCGATTGAGATTTCTGGCAAAACGTTGTCCTAACAACTAGGCCAGTGACCAGTTACCGTTTATTAATGCGGGTGGATTGGAAACATTTGGGATGGGTTTGGGTGTCTGGTACATATGACTGCCTTTTTACCCCGGACAACGCTGGGTAACTCAGCTAGTGAACAATAAATGTTTGCATGATTTTCACACCCTTGTCCCCTATTTCCTCCCAAAATCACCCCAGACCATTGTGAACAAAAAGGAACATCATTTTTCTTAATCTTCATGGTTTTTAGATGGGAATGAACATAATTGGCAAGATTTATGTGGGTATTTTACATAAGTTAATTGATTATCAGATCTATTCGGCACCAGCTCATGCCGTTGCAACAGGGCCGCTATTATGATCGTTTAGATTACATTTACAACACTATTGCACGTACATCTAATGTTATGAACTCAGCACAGTGTATCGTATGATTGACCGTGGACAATAATCACATTATATTATTGATCATTTACTGTTTGTATTGTGTTTTTTATATAAAAATAAATTCCCCTTAAAATAGCTCTAAATCATACAAAACCCTCAAAGAAAAATGGTAATAATCGTTTTCATGCTCACAACTATATTTACTTGGTAGCCATTTTAAAACACCGTTGCCAAGATTCTACCCAAAGTTTTTTAACGTGATTTTTGTGACATGAACCTGTGGACTATGAAAGCATAAAGGCAATGGAGGATACTCAGGTGTAAACAATATACCATATCACTTGCATCAGTTTTCAACTTGTCATGATAAGAAGCAAACATTATAACTTTACTTTAAAACGTTTCAAGAAATAGGTCAGACATTTACAGACCTGTGATTTTAACGTCAATGATTTGTAAATTACTGCAAAGGTTAACAATAATAAATTATATATAACTAATCACTCGACTTTCGATATAAGCCAATGAATTCCATGTCCACTTGCAACCTGTTTTATCATCATGAAAGGTGATCAAGCTAATTAAACACAATTTTACGACACCTGTTTGGAAAAGTTTACAACACGGATAGATTTTGCTGGTTGCACATCTGGCTTTGTCGTAGCCGCGGTCGCAGACGAGGCGCTTCACAATGTTGCCGTATGTGATGTAGAGGCCGCGTCCGAGGCAGTAAGTCGGCATGGTGTACACACACAGGTCGTTGACGACTCGTAGCACCGCCACACTTCGCACTAACGCCACTCCGACCACGGCGATCAGACCTGAAGCACGAGTGAACGACACGGACAACATAGAGGTGCCAAGTGATGTCTCCCAAAAAGCAGTAGATCTACTGATGTGATGGTGGTAGATGAGGAACTAGTACCACGTGCATCGTGCAGCAGTCTCGAGGGGGAGTGCGGGCGGAGAAGGGAATAGCTCCATGTTAATTGTAATTGTTTTGGGTAAAATACATATCATATTTTGGTACATTTTCAGCGTAACATTAGGCAATAATAATAATAATGTATTTATTTCAGACAACCATCATGTCCACATATAAAAATACATAAATAAAAGTATGTAAATAAATATAAAAATACATCGATAAGAACAATATGTTTAAAAATTATCTAAATCCCGGACCTACTGGTGCCGCAGTTTCGAAGTACAATACATGTCGCTAGTTTTAATGCTATAAATAATGGGATTCAAAGACATGTCAATCCTATTCATTAGGCTAAAATAGCCTTTCTGATTACACATTTACCCGAGCTGACATTAGCTGTAGCAAACATGTGGCTAGCGCTACATCTCATGGGCAAATTGTTCAATATCATGAAAGATTTGTTATATGCAACAATGAATTGCTGAAAATTAACTTTTCTAAAGTTCACCCATAACGCACAC
>OZ023205.1:18126746-18257991 GCA_963995525.1 Escarpia spicata | reverse complement strand
CATAGGCTAGAAAATACTGTAAAAACCACTTCACAACCATTTTTGTTGCAAGCATTTTATTACGACATCCGTATTTTGATGTATGTTACTATGCGACCACATGCGAATATTCTAAATGTTTTGACTATTTTATTAGGATAGTGCGTGTTCCTCATTCACGCATATTATTAAAAATAATATCCAAATATTTATATGTACAATTTTTGGGGGAAAATACATTGATATTTTACTTCAAAACATCACTGACACTAAATTAATGATTATTTGTAAACACAACGACTATTGTGAATAAGAGACATATAACTACGGCATAACATCCCGGATTACCACATAAACGCGTCTTCCACAAGGTCTGGATGTTTTAATATACGACGATGCCGTACTAATCATTGTAGTATTTGTGTCATATAGCTGAGCTAATGGGTATCATTTATAATGCAGATGCGGGAAGATTTGTTTATTTGACTTCTGGTAGCATAATCTAACTGGTGCAGGTGATAAATATGATGAGTAGTATATAGTTCAGGATAAACTAGATGTCGTAGTAAACATTTCTTAAAAGGGTCGCAACATTTCTGTGATTTCAAACATTTCTGATGTTTTTTTGGTAGGAAGTAGCATAGACATTCTTTTCTTACACACATATATATATATATATACATACATAATATATATATATATATATATATATATATATAGCCATACCCTGTATCCGAGGAACATTAAGTCCTTCTAATATCATGGTTCTTGATGTGTTTGAATTGCATTTATCCAGGATGTCGTAATAAACAGCAAATCTGTGGACAACATCAATTTGTCTCACAAAACAATGTTTCAAAATTTCCTTAGATTGAATGTATATATGTCACAATTTCATGTATTGTCTGAAACACAGACGCAACAGAAGGGTCCTAATGTCATAAATAATAGTTAAAATGTGTAGTGTAAGAAATGGATCATCGCAAAAGACCCGGGTTTTGGGGGTACTCTTCATATTGAGAGGCTCTATGTCTAAAACTATTGGACCGTTGATGTAAATTCGAGCAGGCAACTTACATATAATTGGACAGCATTTTACCAGCACGTACAATATGGTTGTATGCTCATTGTTGTGGCGTCTACAGCATGTCGAAGTCCGAACACACACTTTTTTGCAGTTTGCAAAAACAAATTTGCCCATATATAGTTCTACATCATATTGTAGGCAGTGTCAAACGAGAGACACTGGCAATTGTTCACAAATGATCGTGTAAGGTAAAAACAAATAACAAGATGGGTACACGATGAGTAGAACAATCGGACGTTGGTTATAAATTAGAAGGACCTATAGCTACCTGGGCTCAGTCACTTCGAGTTCTGAATACAAACACTGAGACACAGATTAATCAGATTCTTCTCAAGACTACGACATTTTTGAATTTTAACACGGAAGAATAGTAATAAGAACATGATTCCTCCTTACCTGTACCGACGTTATAGAAGGTGAGCCACGCGAACGCTTTAGAAGCGTCTGTGAAGTAGAACGAAAGGCAGTAGATGAATGACAGCATGGCCCAGCCGTAGAGCGCGAAGAGCATGGCGATCTGCCAGAGGGGTGAGCCGTTAGAAGAGGCTCCCCACGGCACGAGGGTGAGGACTATGACGGCACAGGGCGCGAAGTACACGACGCCATCGGTGAGGTACATAGCTCCCCAGTACACGGACGGTCTCAGTCCGGCGCACAGCTGACACTGCTTCGCCCCGTTCACACGCTCCTGTATAGGATCCACGACGAAGCTGCTCATGAGCAGCGCCAGCCCGGTAACGACAGCGATTGTGAACGACATTTGCAGGTAACTGCCGTCTGACATCAGCTGTGTGATGCGGTGGGTCTTGGCGTTCGGTGCCCGTAGAGGGTAATTCGTCGTTTCTATCGAGTGCCTGTGCCCGACGTGGTACCGCAACAGGGCGTTGTCGACCAAGTTCAGACTGATGGCAGCTGTGTGACGCGCCTTGTAGTTATAGAACGCCATCACATCGATGGGCGATGGTACTGAACCATGTGTTGCGTTGAGGAACTCGGCCGCGACCAAATGCGTGTAGGTGTACTCGGTCAAGTCTCGCTTTGCTTCGCTCAGCAAGTATTTTTCCAACTGCGGGCGACCCGACTGAGCCTTCACGTGGACGACCCTGTCTTTCGACGCATCAAACTGACGGCTGTAAAGCAAAGCCAAGTGCCGTGCGGGACCTCGGTCAGTCTCGTCCGTGCTGGATGCAACGACGCTGCCGCCAAACCGCAACAGGTTGAGAACAAGTGGCGGGGAGTGGAGGGCAGAATCCCACGCAGTCACGTACAGGACGACTAGCGAGAAGGCAAGTGGCACCATCACTTGTAGGAAGGTCACCAGCGGTCTGCTGCCTATGTACAAAAGTCGTTTCGTCAAAGTGGCTTGCCACTGACGTTGGCATACACGTACAGTAGAACTGGCAATGTCTCTTGCTGATGACCGTCTTGCTGCAGAAGGAAACAACACATCTTCTGAATGTCCTCAACATAAATTAAATAAACTAGACTAGGGAAACCATATGGGATAGTAACTACTTTTTTTATATGTTCCGTTGTTACTAATAGCTTAAAACGTTACATCATCAAAAATACACATGATATAATTATTATTTGAAATGTACACATTTTAAGATATTAACGTACCCTTATTGAGAAAATCAACGTTTAGATGGAACCATTCCGCATAAGTAAGAACATTGAATTATCGATAAACAGTTAGAAACAGGGGTTTCTGTATGTCGTTCTGACAAGACCCCATATTATATTTCTTCCGTGACTTCTTTCAGTAACACGAAGGCGTCTAGTCATTTACATTTAACTAACGGTTTTGTCTCTGTCTCTATTTAAACTCCCTTTCTGCTGACCGGAGACTGAATGGAACAGACTATATGTTTGAAGATGGTTGAAACCTGTATTGTAATAACATGTGCAAAGACACTGATAACCTACGATTTTCTATGACCTCCAAACTTGCCAACGACTTGGCCACTTCTTCATTGTTGCCATCATGAGAAACGTTCTCTTCCACGCTGGAGTTAAAACAACTCATCATTTAGTTTATTACATTTATATAGTGAATGTGTCACGGAGGTACGCATTGCTTTAATTGAAAAATCAAAATGATCAATAAAACACGAAATGCTCCCTTTAAATATGTTGTTGCGACATAAGACATTAATTAAGTTAGCCATGATGTTAGTGCAATTTGTCAAATGACACACGTGTAAGTGATAGTAAGGTAAGGAATGAAGCCAATTATCCCACACCAATCGGTTTGTTTTGCAGGGTGGATTACAGAGGGCTGAACATTTCCCACCTGATTCATTGCTCTTGGAGCCCTGCTATACGCAAATGTTTAACTTATTACAGGAAGCAGTACAATTGCAACGCCACAAGCGATCAGAGAAACATAGGCATGCACGCACACACGCACGCATGCACATGGTTATGCTTACACGTACGCGTGCATACATGAACACGCACGCACACACACAAACGCACGCACGCACGCACGTCCGCCCTCCCGCCTGCCTGCCAGCCCGCCCGACCGCCCGCCCACCCGCCCGCCCGCCCGCCCGCCCGCCCGCCCGCCCGCCCGCCCGCCCGCCCGCCCGCCCGCCCGCCCGCCCGCCCGCCCGCCCGCCCGCCCACCCGCCGACCCGCACGCACGCACGCACACACACACGTACACTTGCAATTTACATGCGTGTTGTCTTTGCTCACAGTGTCTTGCCCTTCATATCGGTTATCCCCAGTGAAGACATCCTGGGCACAGTCAAGTTGTAATCTGAGATATGCAGGTCGCTCTTCCGCGCCTCCATCTCCGAGAGCATTTCTCCGAAACTGGCGTTTTGTTTGACGGGCAGAGAAAAGCACAGCTCAGTGTCGGCCCGGTACTCTAGCGACGCGTCAGTGGCGTGCGACTGGACGAAGTCAGTGACACAATCTGCTTCACCCACGTGGTCTTGTAAGATGTGAAGACAATACTTCGTACCTGCGTTGATATCGGATGTTTTAAGAAAAGCAGTAACAGCACGTGATCGCTTCATGCATACGACGACAGAAGCGATCACGGGGAAGTTCGTGAAAAGTAAATACGTTTTGGTATTAAAAGATAATTGTACAAGACGGACTAGTAAAGAGAATACGCTGTTAGATGAAATACAAAAGGTATATTTATGGTATCACATACAAATATACACAACTACTTTCATAGAGGGTCTGAGGTATAACGAGATCATTAGCCGTTTCTTATGCAGCTGTCAACCTCCGTGCATCTGTTCGCAAGTGGTTACTAACACGAAATACGTTTTCATGAATGTTTCACTCTCACATAATCTACGCCGTTAGAAGTTAATTAATTATACTGCTTGTACCGCGCAGTAAACCACGACATGTTTAGTCACCCTAACCGATGCGTTTCTGCAGAAATCTTGGACTGCCGTAGCACTGCAGCCGACCATTCGCTATGACGGCGATGTGGTCAGCCAGGCGTTCAGCCTCGAACATCCGCCGAGTGACCAGCAGTGTTGCCCTCCCCTTGCTGTACTTCTCCAGCACCTTCCAGACATCTTGTCGAGACGTGGCGTCCAAGCCGACAGTCGGCTCGTCCAGAATCAACAGCTGAAACACGACGTCAACGACTTAATTCTGAGTACTTTTTATTAACTCAATATAAAGGCCGGGATACACTTGCACTACTCGCCCGACCCGACCCGACCCGACCAGACCAGACCAAACCAGGCTCCCTCCGACTACAGTGTATCCATTACACCGACTGACACCGTCTGCGTTATACTCTAAGCCGGTGTGACGTCATGGTCACGTAAACTTGAAAAACTTGAAAAATAAATGTCGACTACGTCGGAACTAGTTGGTCTCAGTCTGACGTATTCGAAAGTTTTCAAGTCTTTCACTCAGGTTTAACACGTTTTCCTTCTTGCTATCTGGAATCCAATCTTCTCTTCAGTCGATAGCTTGCCGCAGTGCATAGTCAAGGATTATCACGAAGAGATATGACGCTAGCGTGTCACCCTGTAACACTTCCGCCGTGATATCAAAAAGCTCAGTTTCTCCATCAGGTGATTGTATTTTGGCACGTGTGTTCCTGTACATGATGGAAACAGCTGTTACTAGCTGTTTGGGGGCACCATAGGCCTCAAGAATCTTCATCATATTGCCACGATGAACTGGATCAAATGCATTTCGCAAGTCTACGAATGTCATAATTGCAGGAAGATGCTTTCCTCTAATTCCTTCAATTAACCTTCTCAGGGTTAGTATATGACCTACTGTTGTCCTCCCTGTCCGGAATCCATTCTGATTGTCTCTTAGGTGGTGGTCAATTTCAGGACGTATTCTGTTCAATACCATTTTGTTGAATGCCTTTGCCACAATGGAGCTCAGGCTAATACTCATGTAATTCCCTGCTATGCTTAAATCGCCATTTTTAGGTATTGGAATAATGTTAAGAACTGTCCATTGTAGCGGTATTTTCCCTTCAATGAAAACTTTGGTGCAAAACTCTAGTATGACACTGTCCAGATCGCAGTGTTTTAGCACTTCAGGTGGTATACCATCATCACCGCAGCTCTTTCCACCATTCAGGGATTCCTTGGCCTTCTCATACACGTCTCTTTGAAAAGGTCCTTCCTTGATGTTGATATTTGTGATTACAGGTTGGATCTCTTCATCCTCATCTTCAATGTCTGGTGGACTGCCTAGTAGTTTGTGAAAGTGATCGTACCAGTTTTTCACCTTTTGTTATTGTCCTTTACGAGCTGTCTTTCTACAATTTATCTGGTTTATAAGCTTCCAGCTCTGTCCATGTTTTCCATTAATGTGTGCATTTTTGACTTTAGCGATGTTGCTGCAAAGTTCTTCCTCCTGCACAATGTTATAGGCTGTCTCGATGTTCTTCTTGGCCTGCTCATATCTCACTCTGTTGTCAGCTACAGTGTTGTGCTGGGAGATCCTATAGGCCTCTTCAACTTTCTCTCTGGCTGATGTTACTCGTGGATCATCTGAGTATATTTTCTTTTTCTGTTTCTTACTGACAGGAATAATTGTCTCTGTCGTAGCGACAATTCGCTGAAATGAAACACTCCGTTTCTGTTTCATCTCTCAATTCCAGAATCTGAAATCTGTTCCTTATTTCACATGTGTACTATTTTTTAAGTCACAGTCCCTGCATAGCGCACTCCAGTCATACTTCACTTTGCTTGGTGCCGACTTTTTTATTTAGACTGAGTCGTATTGTAGCTGTGACAATACGATGATCAGATCCGACACTCGCAAAGGTACTATACAGTTCACAGTTCACCACGTAATTTCTCAATTTTTTTTAAACAGAATATAATTAAGCTGTCGTTTTCTCCCGTGTTGGTCCATTAACGTCCAGCGCTTTCCATTTCTCTTGCGGTATCTGGTGTTTGTGAGGTCAAGATTTTTTCAGTGATAAGATCGATAAGGAATTCTCCATTACAGTTTGTATTGTTATCGTAAGGGTCTGTATGGGTAAATTTGGCATCCCCCGGTCTAAGTCGAGCGCTAAAGTCCCCTACAAACAGCAACAGGTTGTGCACTGGTACCCATTCGATCGCCCTTCTTAAGTCGTTGTTGTGGTCCTCTATGCTATCTACTTCAGCAGAGTTGGTCGGACAATACGTGACGACAACTGTTGTAGCAGGATTTTTGCTGAAGTTGGCAATCAGTATTCGTTCACTGTGTGTTCTAATATTCTCTAGGGCTCCCATGCCCCTTGTGTTGAGCAGAATGTCTACTCCTCCCTCTGCTGTGTGTTGTAATGTTCTCTAGGGCTCCCATGTCCCTTGTGTTGAGCAGAATGCCCTCTCCTCCCTCTACTGTGTGTTGTAATGTTCTCTAGGGCTCCCATGCCCCTTTTGTTGAGCAGAATACCTACTCCTCCCTCTGCTGTGTGTTGTAATGTTCTCCGGGGCTCCCATGCCTCTTGTGTTGAGCAGAATGCCCACTCCTCCCTCTGCTGTGTGTTGTAATATTCTCTAGGGCTCCCATGCCCCTTGTGTTGAGCAGAATGCCTACTCTTGCCTCTGCTGTGTGTTGTAATGTTCTCTGGGGCTGCCATGCCCCTTGTGTTGAGCAGAATGCCCACTCCTCCCTCTGCTGTGTGTTGTAATGTTCTCTGGGGCTCCTATGCCCCTTGTGTTGAGCAGAATGCCCACTCCTCCATCTGCTGTGTGTTATAATGTTCTCTGGGGCTCCCATGCCTCTTGTGTTGAGCAGAATGCCCACTCCTCCCTCTGCTGTGTGTTGTAATATTCTCTAGGGCTCCCATGCCCCTTGTGTTGAGCAGAATGCCTACTCTTGCCTCTGCTGTGTGTTGTAATGTTCTCTAGGGCTCCCATGCCCCTTGTGTTGACCAGAATGCCTACTCCTCCCTCTGCTGTGTGTTGTAATGTTCTCTAGGGCCCCCATGCCCCTTGTGTTGAGCAAGATGCCTACTCCTCCCTCTGCTGTATGTTGTAATGTTCTCCAGGGCTCCCATGCCCCTTGTGTTGAGCAGAATGTCTACTCCTCCCTCTGCTGTGTGTAATAATGTTCTCTAGGGCTCCCATGCCCCTTGTGTTGAGCAGAATGCCTACTCCTCCCTCTGATGTGTGTTGTAATGTTCTCTAGGGCTCCCATGCCCCTTGTGTTGAGCAGAATGCCTACTCCTCCCTCTGCTGTGTGTAGTAATGTTCTCTAGGGCTCCCATGCCCCTTGTGTTGAGCAGAATGCCTACTCCTCCATCTGCTGCTCCAGTAGTCGCATTTCTCCAGGTTGTGGTAGTGATCAAAGGTTTACCTTGAATCTGCTCGTATCGTACTGGTTCGTCATGTATTATACGGTGCTCTTGAATACCAATCACTTCAATTCCCTGTTTCTTCGTGTTCTTCACTAGTTCTTCTCTGAGCCTGGGTAATTGTATGGTTCTAACGTTCAAGGTTGATATGTTTATGTTTTTTTTGCATTTTACTAGTTTCTCCCCTTTACATCCACTGTTGTCAAACTTATAACGTCCTTGTGGTTTTAGTCGTAAATCGTTGTGTGACCCTCTTCGAGAATCAGTGGTCGTACCAGAAGACAAGTCGGCAGGGACTTTAACCCTGGTGTCGTACGTTGTAGCTAGACAGTTGTCTTTATGCTAGAAAGAGTGCAGAGGAGAGCAACTAAAATTATACAAAAACTGAGGGATCTTAGTTACGAAATACGCCTAAAAAATGCGGCTTAACAACACTAGAGGAGATTGAGAGGAGATCAAATAGAAGTGTTTAAAATAATGAATGGTTATGAAAATATTGATAGAAATATTGTTTTCTCAGTTAAAAAAGATAGGACTAGAGGACATGAAGTTACATTAGCAAAGGAGCAGTGTAGATTAGATATAAGAAAGTTCTCATTTTTACAAAGGACTCTAAATGAAATGAACAGATTATCTGCTAATTGTGTGGGTGCTAGTAGCGTGAATAGGTTTAAAAATAAAATCGACACATACCTCAGAAGGGCGGGATACACATATATAAAAGGGTCGGACTCTCGATAAGCCAAAGGGCTTTCTTGTCCACCTGTAACCTAGAGTTCATTCTCTGGGTGGCAATCTTGTTAAATCTTTAGCTCTAGCTGGTGTGGACGCCACTCCTGTCACCGCGGTGTTACTTCGGAGTATTCTTCTCCTGGACCACTCGCCTACCAAGGCTAATGAGCGTGGTATACCCATTGTTATTTGTTCATAGCTGGAAGCTGGATTGGTGAGCGTCGAGACGTGTCCACACACAGGTGGGCACAGCACATTGCACCTAAGGGCTCCAGTCTGCTCCCAGATATGACGATATGCACTAATAATAAATTTTAGTTCCAAATAACTACATGATTTCAATAGTTCGAAATACGCTACTTTGTTAAGACACTTCACTGTACCGGAAAACAGACTTGGACTAATATACATTGTTCTAAACAATTACATATCAATTTGATGTAAGGGTCATCGTTACTCCTGGATGACAGCAGTACGTACCTTGCGGTGTCCCACAAAAGCCAGCAGTACTGATAGTTGTCTTTTCGTATTGTTTCCAAGCAAGTTCATTGGTGAGTCCTTTTTACGAAGCATGTCGAAATCAGATAGAAACGAAGGCATTTCCTTCCGTATCAATGCCTTGCTACAACCTCTCATCTACAGAAACGACAGATGACCAGTGTTTTATACGTAGCTTGAAATGCTTTTCATTATTAGTCAAATTCGCGGAAAAGATCTCGGCAACTGGCTGTCAAGAAAGCGTAGAGAAACAGAAGAGATTGGTAGGCGGAGAAGCCCACATTGACGTGGTTGCATACGTTTGCAAATCGCCAAAGTGCTGCATTTATGAAATGGAACACGCTATTTTTATTAATGCACACTGTCGCCAATATGGTAATTTTGGATCGCACAGAATCTTAAGTCCCACACGAAATAATGGTGGTGGGTTCGAACCAATATTGAATATTGTATGGTTCTTTGGATTCTGAAAACCTACGTGACCGCGTCTTTAAGTGTGGCTGCGATGCGCAGAGTACGGGAGTGATGTAGAGAGGACAGAACGCAGAATGAAATCTTCGATCTGTCCCAAACTCGCTATGGGTAAAAATGTAAACGAAGAATAGGATGTACTCTATGTGTAATCTTATCTTACCAGATTATTAGCTCAAATTGCACCTTTGCGAATTGTGGTGGCGGAGTAGCACACATAATCGAATAAGGTCTCAGGGCATGTCCGATTACTTGTGCTACTCCACTAGCCACAAGTACGATCACAGCAGGTCGCAAACGTACTATAGTATATTTATTTCACAATTACAATGATTGAGTTCACCCAGTTCACACTCAATTTGGGGGAATATAGTGTTTATCAGTGTAATTCGTTGTTAGAAGTCTTTAGTACCGCAAAGACTACCTTAGCGATGAATTCAATATGCTCGCTTAGAGTAAGGTTATCGTAGAAGGTATCATACTGCGGGCACAGCCCAATGTTGGCGCGAATCCACGCTCCGTCCGTCTCCATGTTCTTGCCATCGACGATAATGGTGCCTGACGTCGGATTGTGAAATCCTGAAAATAGAACATACTGATACGCAGGGGAATTCTGATGATACAGGAACTAAAAGTATTAGAGTAATTCATTGATGAGTTTATACTGTTATGCGTCTAACGATCTACTGTTATTACATTCTGGTTAAAGACGGTCATGCACGACTTCGTGATATGTAGACTAGTGTACCTGTTAAGAGATTTACAATTGTCGTTTTTCCAGATCCTTGTTGCCCGACTAGAGCCGTTATTTGTCCTTCGTACAAGTTCAACGTCACGTTGTTGATGGCAGTTACACATCCACAACGTTTTTGGTGCAACTGAATTATGGAAATCATAAAACAACGGAGAATGGAACAACGTTCGACATTAACTACCAGAAAGACAACTAAGAATTATAGGCATCTCTGAATGATATTCATAAATCAAAGAAGTGCTGGACGCACAGGCAGACGAAGAACCACACAGAGACCTACACTGTGTTTTACAATTTAGATTACATTTTGATGTCATTGAACAGAAACGTCTGCTGTCCATTATTGTCAATCATAAGAACATGACAAGAGTGTATCAAATCAAATTTATGTGTGTAATCATTTATAATAAGCTATCCTTAATTGAATATAATCCGTAGCTTACTAATATACTGCTGTCGTTGTGTGACATTTAAAATATACATGGGTCATTTGATTGTTTGCTTATTGAATTATTTTTCGTACATTCTTGATCTGCGCGTACGCAGGCACATCGACCGGATCTTCCTCAAACATCGTGTTGTCTCTTGTTTCCATCAGCTCTCGTTCGTCGAATATGGGCGCCGGAGCAACGCGAACACCAAAACCCGGCATAGTGAACCACTAGGACGGCGGAAAGAGGGAAATACATTATTATTTGTATACATTTATTTGCTTACCCGCAGTGTTAGTTTCACCACCATTGGATACAATCACAATGCAACAATGCTCCAGAGTGGGATAATGCACTTACATGGAATACGTCAAATATGAATTTTTTTAGTAATAGCGTTGCATGGTTTTAGCCACATGGTGGTTAAAACCGCTTAAAACCATGGTTAAAACCACCCTGTCTAAAACAGGTTTTAGCCGTTAAAAGTGGCTAAAACTAAAAATATTCTCCCCCGTGCATAAAATCATAAGAATAATTATTCAAACCTGTTTCTAATATAGTTTAGACACCTTATGTGCTAAAGAAAGAGTTAAGACAGTCTATGCTGTACACGAAGATCTCGAGTTAGCAAATTCACATGGTCAGATCATCTGAGATTAGATCTGCCGCAAGCTCGAACACAGACATGTTATAGTATGTCGCATCATCAGAAGTCTCGTCTTGAGAAAATAATGAATACAAATGAAAAAAACAAGAAAAGCTGTTAGAGTGTGCTTAGTTGGACTATATCAGTGACTAAACTGTACCTTGTGAGCTACACTGGACTCTGTTAAACTATATGGACCTTATCACGTGCTAAACCAGACTGTGCAGAACTGAACTTGTGTACTAAGCTGGAATATGTGCTATACAGGACTACATATTGAAACATGGATATGACATTTACACATAATGCCCTATGTAAACTCTATTTGATAAAGTTCAAGTCAATAACTTGTAGCCTTAAATATCGACATTGATTTAATATTGACATTGATTTAATTGTAATCATCTGTGCTAGTTTTTAGTTTACAAGTAATTTCATATTCTAAGTTTGTAATATTGCATGTTACAGTGATTAAATGGTATAGGCAAAGTTTGTATGCGGTTTACTTGTAGGGAAATAAATAGGTAATTTTAATCAAAGTATTTGTTGTTGTTTATTCTCTGTTGTACATTTTGCTGTGAAATGTGCATAAAGATTCAAGATTCCATTTATTTGATCTTGTCAACATATACATTATATACATTAATACATTGGTAATGTGAATAATAAGTAAGGTCGGGGAGACTCCCATTAAGACACATATTGTCGCTAGCATGGGAGCCACTCCACAAATGTAAACAATAACAACATGTACATAGTATGATCACATTAGTAAATTATAATCATTGCTTTAAGAATTACAAATATAGCAATTATGGATAAAACTGCATGATTCATAATTTAGAATAATGTAATTTTTATGTAACCCGAGAAACCATGTAGACTGTAAGTATACATTTTCTGAATGATAATGTCTGGTGTATTATAAATGGTCTCAATTACGCAATATCTAATGCATTTCTTATCAAATTCATGTTTGACTCTAGGCATACGTAGATCATTTTGTTTACGTGTGTTGTGTTGATGAATGCCATAGTTGTGTGTGCAATGAATAACTTTTTTTTTTTATAAAGTTTTATCTTAATTTAAAAAATTTTGCATTTAAACTCTGACTGTTTAGACTGAGCACGATAAATGTATTTTGTTTGTTCTGTAAATAGTTTACTAACTTGTCGTCGTCAAAATAACGTGACTGCTGTAGTGTTTCAATGTCCACCTCTTCATTAATTTCATATGTTTTTAAAATGTGATAGAGAGAGTTTTTCTCTAGACCACCAAACTGCTCTAGAAAATTGTTGTTACTCATAATGGAAATAAATAGAACACAACATATTCAACATGTACTAGTAATACTCGTAATGAAAAAAGTTGCATAAGCATTACCCTGAGCAAAATACAAATATGATTTGGAAACGAGACTATTATGAACATTTCGCAGACATGTATGATACAACGTACTTATTGTATCAACACAAAACGTGTGAGAATATAATATAGCATACGCATTACCAAAAAATAATATGATTATTTTATATATTTTTAACTTTTGGCTCATGACAGTTTCTTTGTTGAGGTTAAGTAAATAAAACATGTATTTCGGCAGTCTCGTTATACACCGATGCCAAAGTGGCAAGCAGTTATAAAAAAGAAGGATGTTTAAAATCCATTCTGTGTACACATCAACATGTTAAAGAACAGTATGTATACATTTTTAAACTACTTACATTTAAGTACAAGTTGTATGCAATTATGGTACTTCTTAAGTCCAACATAACAATGTACATGGTTGTCTGTGTGATAATCATTGTCAACAAGAAAAGAATGAATGATAATAAGACATACATTGAATAGACGAACATCACATATGTCGAAAAGTCATGTGGGGACGAATGGATGTATAAAAACAAAAATAGAGTAAATAAAAAGAGGAAACTCATTAAATAATACCAGTTGTCACTGTTTAACATGAACATAATAAAGAATAAAAATAAAAATATAAAACAGTAGTTTATTTTCTCCTGTAATATCATCAACTAATGATTGGGTGATATAATAAAGAGGCTAACGTGTTACATTTAAATTCATAGAAGCTAGTAATACCTATTAGTACAAAGGCTTTTTAGGATTGTTGAGTAGTAAGTATAATAATAGAAAATGAATTAAAAAGGAAAACAAATGTACAAGTATCTGTTTGCACCCGAACTAGCAGAATCAACGGGACGCTCCTGTCGAGTTGTGGCCGTGTTCGTGTGAGACCCGGCCGGCACCGTGTTGCGCAATAGTTCTGTGTTGACTGGGGTTGTTTGTCATCGTTTCCAAAGCCACCCAGTGGGCTAATTACACGCAGGTAATTTCGCTTCCCAACATTGGATAATGTCTTAATATTGGAGAAGGTCGTCCGCCGTTTTTATTTCGTTTATCTTGTGAGATAAGTCCTTCACCATGATTCTCCCACTGAACGTCCAGCAGTCGGCCAGCTTCTTAATTTTCTTTAGTTTTCTTGTCTCGAACGCCAGTTTCGCACGCCGTCTTCGTTGATGAAGATTGAAGCATTTCGCTGTTGTGTGTTGCGTTGTTTCAGTTTAAAACGGGCTCGGTAGACCTTATCCCGGATCCGCTTAGTTCGAAATCGCACAATGACAGGGCGGCTCTCCTTTTGTTTACGTCCCAGGCGGAGACTCCTCCCTATGTCATCGAGGCCGATTTGAGGGGTGACGCTCATCTCGTCGTTGATCACTGACATAACAATGGCGTCGGTGTCTTCGCCATCGCGGGTCTCAGGGATCCCATGTATACGAAAATTCGGCCGACGGGTATATTGCTCCAAGGAGTCGCTGCTGTCCTCTAGCTCTCGCACTTTATCTTCGAGCTCGGCGATGCGTACGTCTTTAGCGTTTAGTTGTTTAGTGAGGGTCTCAATGCTTGTAGTCAGTGAGTCGATTTTGTTCGCAAGTTCGCTGGGGTAGAGTGCTTTTTAATTTTCGCTAACGTCATCATTGAGTAGTTCGATTATTCGTAGTGCAAGCATTTCTCCTGATTCGCTGTCTGGTCGCCTTTTAGGGGGCATTGCAGTTAGCGTCCTTTCCAAGCTCTATTGTTTTGTCACGCAACCATGCTTACGCAAAATTGATACAGGTTGGCTGCTTCAGCTTGGGTTCACCGGTGACGTAGACAAGTGGTAGCCATTTTGTAATCGTTTAGTAATCTGTTTGACGAAAGTGTTTTAATCAAAAGGTGACTATGACGTATCACTTCACGTTATCAGAATATCCCCGTAGGGGCAGCGTACATGCATGCAAAGTACTTGCCAGTTTTACTACGCATTGCCTCTTTCTCTGCAGATATTATCGAGTTATAATGTGAACTCTTCCTTCGCTGCGTGACGCCACCGCTGCGTGACTTACTACCATAAAATGTAGCACTACAGCATATTGTTATTAATTAAGTCTTATAATACATTTTAAAATGTTCATACAACTCGCTAGTTGTGTATGTAATCCATTCTCTACATATTAATAATGGTCACATAAGATCCAGGAGGTTTTAGCCGGTTAAAAGTGTCAAAAAGTGGTTAAAACCTAATTTTAGACGCAAACACAATTACAGTAACTCCCTGCAGTAATACGGCTTATTGTCAACTGGCAAAACTAGGTGTTACCAATCTCCACACAGAGGCTGGCTTCCAGTCATATGCTGCCGTCAGTTTCTTTTCTGCCATAACGGAAGCTGGAGGGAGATTGGGACCGGAAGCGATCCTCTGTTTAGAGAGTAAGGTGATACATGATAGATTGTTTATGATTGATGCAGTGGGCGGCGGCACGTTGCGATTTATGACCATCTATCACACTCAGGTGTTATTACTGTTTAGGTAAATATATGCCCCCAGCTGACGACTCTCGTACCCGAAATGGGAAGTTCCACGGAAGAGGTTTGACCATCTCGCCGGGCCACACGCAGCCAACGTACCAGGCGAAGGCGCCATAGATGACGGCGTCGACACACAGCATAAAAATGGCGTGCAAGAAGGTGAAGTGATCGTCGATAGTTGCCGGCACATTGACCGTGCTCCACTGGACACCTCCACCTGTAAGTGAAGTATACATTTGCATCAGACCTGGGTTCATTTCTTAATTGAATTGGAATTGATTAATAAAATGCATGAATTTGAATTGAATTGGAATTGAATAAAACCAAAGCAGATTGAATTGGCCAAAGAGACCAAAATTACTGTTTGCAGAGGGGGTGAATTAGCATTTGCCAATGTCCAGAGTTCAGCATCCCCTTTGTTCTTTAGCCAGGCTGCAAAGTGGTACCATACTAGAACTGGCGCAGGTTGTCTGACTGAGGTCTGCTTAGCATTGTCTCTTCAAATCAAATCGTGACATTTATATTGCGCCGTTCCAACAATCGTTGCTCACGGCGCCGTATAGAATGTTCGGGAAAACAGGTAAGTCTTAATGTTTTTTTATTTAAAATCAGTGTTTGTCATTGTTGTTGCAGTCAGCTTTTGCGGCAGTAAGTTCCATAGTGTTGGGGCTGCCACGCAAAATGATCTATCACCCCAACGACGCGTTGCACGTGGTACACATAAATGATTGTGTTCATTCACTTCTAAGAACAAAGCAGGCATTTTATTACGGAGTTCCTGGCTTGTGCTTAATTAAACCAATTAAAGGGCTATTTTTGCGTCAGTGGATTTTCACTCGGGATTCATTGCCCATCAATGTGCAGAAACTTAATAAGTGACAACAAAACAGCTATTGTTGCCGATTTGAATCAGACTGACTTAGCTATATTTTGGCGAGAACATTGGCGGATCTAAATCTTGCAGAAAAGATGAAAAACAAGTGGACGTATTGATTTATAAGTATTATTCTTACCATAGTATTATTAATAAAGTAGCACTAGACATATGTTGAGTAACAGATGTGCTTAGATTTAGTTAGTTAAAGTATTTTAGAAAATGTTAGTCTAGTGAGTGAAAATAGGGTAACTAACTTAGCCTTCGATAAGTTTGTAAACAATATTTAACAAACCTGATTATGTGGTAGAATATACAGGAGAGAAAGTAACAAAAATAACACTACTTATATAAGATAAGATATGTGGGCACTTGTGTCGAATCCAGACCCACCTCGATTTCGCCGTTATAATTTGAGTTTTGCCTAACTTTAATACCTCAGAGGCTAGTGTCTTAGCGCACTTTTGAAGCCGAAATAGCGACCCGGTTTGCACTAGTCTGCACCGCTGCGGTCGTGCGTTACCGCATCGCGCTCGTAAAATGAGCGATATAGCGGCGTATGTTGATGCAAACAGAGGCGCTATTTACGCCTCAAAAGTGCGCTAAGACGCAATATTCTTAAACGTACATATGCCTGGAATAATGTTGAATTATGGAACTAATACACTGAGTTATCAAAGTTAGGCAAAAATCAAGTTATAACGGCGAAATCGAGGTGGGTCTGGATACTACACAAGTGCCTATATGTGTAAGCCAGTACCTGCTAAATACTTTGATTAGGTAGCAATATTATTAAAATTAAAACAATGGCGATAGTCGTTTGTTTGTGTGGCTGGTGTCCAACGTATTCGCTAGGGCACGGTATAACCTAAATAAAAAAGGCAGTATAACGTAACGTAATTGATTGTATTTAAATTAGGTCATTACAGGTAACGTTAGCGTTCGTGATAGGCTAGATAGTCAGCTGTGTAATAAAAATCTGCTGATGTATAATTGGTGCTGTAGTGCACAGGAAACAGTATTTATAAAGACTAAGTTAGTAAAGTTATTAAATAAATTCTGATATGGCGCCTTGTAAGCGGCAAGGCAAAGCGACACTTGGTGTGTGATCACTGCCACAGCTGGGTGGTTTTGACTTGTCCGGCTGTGGGAATCATGGACAGAAACCAAGGAGGAGGGTTTCACGTTTCAGTGCATGGGGTGCTGGAAGGTGGAGTGAGAGAGTTAGGTTGACAGATATTGTGAAGGGGATGGAGATGAGTATTAGCAAGGATACAGGTGGAATGGAGAGAGAGAGACGGGAATATTATGAGACTGAAAGAGCAGAGTAGTGACAAGAAGACTGAGGAAATGAGACTGAGAGGAGGGAAGGTGTTTGGAAGGGAAGACATTGGATAATCGACGTGACAGGCGTGAAGGTGACAGGGGAGAAAATGACCGTAGAGCGGGAGGGAGGGAAAATGGGACGGGAGTGGAGAGAAGAAAATGTGATGGGATGAAAGATGAAGGGACGAAAGGAAGTGAGAGTAAATGTGATAGAAGAGAAGTCGATAAAAGGAACGATGACAGGAGGAAAAGTGACAACAACAAAAAGCGACAGGAAAGAATGGAACGGAAGAGTGAATGTGACAGGAGAGAAGACGGCAGCGGGAATAGACAACAACCAGACAGATGCAAACCTGAGAAGAAGCAACACTGAGACAGAATGAGAAAAGAGTTCATGGGCGATTCTATTCTGAGAAAAACAAATAAGATACTAAGCGAGGGGAGGACGTCGTTGTTTGTCTACCGGGCCCTAGGATGGAACATGTGACTGGAAGGGTAGAGAAGGTACTGGGGCATGGCAAGGGAGGGAGGGTCTATACTAGTACACGTAGGGACATATAATGCAGACAGGGAGGGAACAACTGGGATAGTACAGAAGTACATATAGTTAGTGAGGAAGTTAAAGAACACAAGAATTACACAAATTATTTTCTCAGGAATTTTGCCAGTAATGGGCAGAAAGGGGGCAACATATAGAAACTGCAAGAGGATGGCGATCAATGCACTATTTATGGGGATACTTTGTTGAGAGGGAAGATATGTGCATGAGAGATGGCCTTCATCTAAGTGGAAAGGGGCAGCAGTTTTCTCAGAGAACCTGCTGCGAACTGTTGACTGTGGGCCAGGTTGCATCTATTTAAACTAGATTCGCAGGGGGGGACTCACAGAGAAGCCTGACACTAGAGGCTTAGAAGAAGAAGAGTTTATTTATTTGACCCAGACATTTCAAATAATACGTACAATACATCCATGTCAAACAATTAAAATAATACAAATATATAACCTGATGGTAAACATGGTATAATGTATGATAAATAACAAAAGGAGGGTCAGGAGACTCCTCTAAAACTATGGTAGTCGCTACCGAGGAGCCACCTTTTGTAATAAAACTTTAACTAAATCAATACATCACCCAAATCAAATTCTTCCCGAAAAAGAAAAAAAAACATGATACGTATGCATGTGCAAGCTTACATGATTATTGTGTTTCTCGTTAAGACACTGTTTTGTATTGTATCAAGTTGACAGTTGGTTGTCGGTTCTTAATTTTGCATACATGTATAGCAAGTTTGCTTTGTGCTTGTTATTTGACAATTTTATTTTTAAAAATTATGTTTAACATATTTAGCAAATTCTTGTGAACAATGTGTACTAACCGTTTTTGACTATATCTGGAATGTTATTTAGTAAAAGTGGCAAATTATGCCTAAGACATTTCTTTGCCAATTCATGTTTAATTTTATAAGTGTATATTTTATTCTTGACTCAGTTTTGTAAATAAACTGGTAAGTCATTGAGTAAATATTTATAATAACATTTTAATTGTTGTAATTTAAGGATGTCATCTACTTTTAACAAATTGAGTTTTTTGTGAAGTGGTTCTGTCTGGGAAATATAATTACTTAACGTAATAATTCTCAGGGCTTTTTTGAAGTTTTTGATTCTATTTGATTGAAAGCCCCATGCCATGATGCAATGATTGATGTGTTGCACTATTAAAGAATTATATAACATTACTTCAATTTGTTTAAAATGCCAATTTTTTTAGAACAAGCATGTGATATTTTTTCAGCGTGTTTGTTTCTAGTTTCGATTTGTATCTATAATTAAACCTAAAAAATAAGTTCTTTGACTTTGTTCAATATTTACATTGTCTATCTTTAGAATAAGTGTCTGTGTGTTTTTTTTTTTGCTGTTTTAAATGTCATGTATTTATATTTTGCTATGTTTTGCGATAATTTATATCTTGAGCCATTTATTTATTTTTAAAAGTTCTTAATTTATTAAAGATTCTAAATTTTCGTCTTGTATGTATCACTGAAAATGTACTTGATAGAGTTGTATCATCGGCATAAATTATTAAATTAAACATTTTACTGGCTTATGCAAAATCATTGATATATATGATGAATAACAAGGGTCCTCAGATTGAGCCTTGTGATGCACCTGTTGTTATTAATAATAATTATATTTGATTTCATATATTGTCAATTTCCGTATATTGTTTACGATTTGTTTGATAACTTCTGAATACGTTCAGATTTGTTCCATGTATACCACAATGTTTCAATTTGTCAATGAAAATTAAATGGTCAATGGTATCAAAGGCTTTGGAAAGATCCAGGTAAATATTAATGGGTTATTATTCTGTCTATTAATTCTAGTGCCGCATATTCAGTTGAATGTTTAGGTCGGAATCCGTACCGATGGTCAACAAAAAGCTTCTTTTTATGAAAGATGATAATTGGTCAAAAATATATTGGCCTATGATTATTGAATACTGTTGGCTCACCTTTTTATAAATTGGAATTACATTAGCAATTTTTAGTTTATTAGGGAATATTCCTGTGGTTAATACTTGATTTGTTAATAAAGTTAAAGAATTGATTAGAGCAGGTTCAAGCATTTTTTAGCTGTTTGGTGGAGAAACCATCACATCCACATCTACTTTTGTTGGGTAGATTAATTATTATTCTCTTTATGGTATCTTCTTCAACGTATTTAAATGTAAAATTACATTTTACTATTTTATTTACATAATATGAATGATCATGAATGCTTTTGTATTTAATATCATTTGCCAGATTACTATCTAAATTGGTAAATAATGTATTTAATTTATTTGCAATTTCTAATTTGTCTGCCACAATAGAGTTGGAAATATTGTGGAAATGATTTATTAATTTTATGTTTAGACAAGATTTCGTTTATAGTTTTCCAAGTGTTAATTTGATTAAAACATTTGTAACAATATCATTGCTTTGCTTTGCTTTGCGAAAACCTCTTTTCAAAATACTATTCTATATTTTTAGAATAATCAATAATGCGCCATATTCGGAAGATTCAGGGTTTGTTATTTTTAATTGTTTGTAAAGTTTGTCTCTGTATCTTATTGAGGTTAGCAAGCCTTGATTTATCCATGTAGACTTTCTATGTTTATATTTATTAAATTTCACTAATTTGCTAGTCATATGTTTATTTTTAGCTTGATTTAATTCATTGATTACTGTTATAATTATGGTTTCGATCTAGTTTTGAACTTTATTTAGAATTTTTTTTAAACTTTTAACATAGCCTCTTTATTTTGTACATTAACTCGTATAGATTTTGTATGATGTTTCTCTTTTAGAACAGTGTCCATAAGCATAAAATAAGGTTGATGATCACAATTTTTAAAATTAATATTCCTGCTGTGCTTTGCATAATGTTTTGTTAAATTACAAAAAAAATGTACGAGTACATGTTGTGAACCTTGTAGGAAGAGTAATAAGGGGGAAGAGACTAAATGAAGTTAACATATCAAAGAAAGTGCTATTGTGTTTTTGCTCGTTTATGTTTAGCATATTTTATTGTAGTCCCCTGCAAGAATAAGGTTGTTGTTTTGATGCTGTTACATAGATAATATGACCATTGTAAATTCATTTATAAATTCGTTGTAGTTTTCAGTTAAGGGCCTTGGAGGTCGGTATATATTTCCTATAGTGACTGTCTGTGATAAGCCTCCTCCATTTACTTGTATTATGTGTCCCTCCCATTGTTCATACATATTAAATTTCATCTTTACTTCATAATCGTAGTGTTTATCTGTATATATATATATATATATATATATATATATATATATATATATATATATATATATATATATATATATATTAATAATCCCCTTTAGTGCGGCAACTTTTTCCTTGGGATATACAGTTTAATTGAATTAGTGATAAGTCATCATTATCAGATAGCCAGCTCTCTTGGAGACATATTAAGCTGAATTTAAAATGTAAGGAAGATAAGTCATTTACAAAAGCCTCTAGTTCACTAAGCTTTGCCTTACTGAACTGTATATTTGAGCTTAGGATACTGAAATGTTTTGGACTACTAAATTAAATAGATAGCATGTATAAAGATAGCACAACTAAATAAGCAATGAACAGTCTGGAAAACTGTTCTGAAGCTGGATATAAATGTGCTTATTTAAATGCAAGGAGTAAAGTAAAGAAAAGAAATTAAGTAAACATTATGGTAGTTGTTGACCCTCACGCAATATGTATAACCGAGTCATGGGCCACCACCGATATATCAGATGCCGAATGGGGACTGACAGGATATGTAATGCTTAAGAAAGATAGAATAGGAATAAGGGGAGGTGGATTTATTTTATATATTAAAGAATATATCCAGGCTTATGATATCAAATTAGAAAGAGAAGCAGATTGCGAAGAAGCTGTTTGGTGTAACATAGTTACAGGAAACTCAACGTTAACGGTGGGGTTACTTTATTGAAGTCCAAACATAAGCATAGAAGAGAATGAGAAAATACAAAACGCTGTAATGGAAATTAGCAAACGAGACTGTATTAGTATGGGAGATTTTAACCAAGGTCATATACAATGGAAATCTCTACAGAATACGGGGAGTGAGGACCACAAGTTTTTAGTTTTAGTACAAGACAGTTTCCTG
This sequence comes from Escarpia spicata, assembly GCA_963995525.1. Taxonomy (NCBI): domain Eukaryota; kingdom Metazoa; phylum Annelida; class Polychaeta; order Sabellida; family Siboglinidae; genus Escarpia; species Escarpia spicata. The sequence goes on along the minus strand of OZ023205.1, from coordinate 18,235,847 downwards.
CTAGAGCCAACCAGGGGTGAAAATGTGTTAGACATAGGTTTGTCCTCACAGAATGAATTAGTTGACAATGTCAAGATATATGAGCCACTGGGGAGTAGTGATCACAACCAGATACAGTTTACCATCAAAATAAAATCAGAAAGGAATAGTAAAAAGCAGTACAGGAGAAATTTCCTTGATCAGTACTGGTACCTATATTATTCTTAATAATTATATCAACGATTTGATATAACAAGCAAGGCGTTGACATTTTGCGGATGATGCAAACGTGTTTAAAAGGATTAAATGTGATGGAGAAAGACAGCATTTATAAGATGATTTTGACAGGTTGATCAAATGGTCTGAAAATTGGAAAATGTTGTACAATTTTTGGAAATGTATTAAATATTACTTTATTAAATATTACTTTAAGAAAAAGACTTAGGGTTAACCATTAGTACTGATATTAAGGTTTCAGACCAGTACGGAAATGTAGCTTCAAAGGGAAATCAAATCCTGGAATTAAAATAGGATTATTTAGGCGAAATATAGCGTATAAGGAAAAAGACCTAATAATACCGCTGTACAAAACAATAGTGAGGCCTCATTTAGAATATTGTATACAAGCGTGGAGGCCGTATCGCAGGAAGGACATGTGGTAGAAAGAGCACAGAGGAAAGCGACTAAAATTATACCAAAACTGAGTGTTCTTTGTTACGAAATACACTTAAAGGTATGTGGTTTAACAACACGAGAGTCCAGGAGATTGAGAGGAGATTTTATAGAAGGGTTTAAAATATTGAATGGTTATGACAATATTGATAGAAATATTTGTTTCTCAGTTAAGAAAGATAAAAGGACAAGAGGACATGACGTTACATTAGTAAAAGAGCCGTGTAGATTAGATATAACAAATTCTCATTTACACAAAGAACTGTAAATGAATGGAACAGATCATCTGCTGATTGTGTAGGTGCTAGTAGTGTGGATATGTTTAAAAATAAAATCGACACATACCTCTGAAGGGCGGGATACACATAAATAAAAGGGTTGGACTCTCGATAAGCCAAAGGCCTTCCTTGTCTACCTGCCATCTAGAGTTAATTCTCTGGATGGCAATCTTGTTTAATATTGTTAAATGTCGAATTGGAATTGAATAAAAATGAATTGAATTGAAATTTATCTTTTTTGTGTGAATACGTTGAATTGAACTGAATTGGAATTGATCCTTGGTAAACGTGAATTGAACCCAGGTCTGCCTTACATATTGTCGCTATCATACAGATAGTCTTCTTAGTAAAGCAGCTTAACTCTGCTTTAACAACAATGCATGTATAGTTCTTTGATGTCCAAATATGTCGCGTGTGAATGGTTGAAGCGTTATCCGTAGTAAGTCAACGTCACCTTTTCCTTCGTGAAGCTCCATAAGAAGTACACCGAACGTCATGGCTGCGTTATAATTGAAGCAAGTCACCATCTTGACGCTCCATGGCAATGTTTTGTAGACGTCGACTAAATGCTTCCCCATAGCGTACGTACACGTGCTGATAACAACGCCGGCAAAACTCACGAACATCACTGAAACAATTCTGGATTTATTTAGTTTTAGAATGTTTCTACAACAATGCATTCTGTAACAATAATTGACTATGACAACAAACCAAATTAGCCTAAGGCGCAGGGATTGTGAAAGGAAATGTGTTGTAATGGATATAGCGATATTATTGACGAACCGTTGTGGAAGCACACGCTCAACGCGAAGCTGAACGTGATCGTCGACATGGCGTAACACAGAAGAAATATAATCAGAAGCGATATATCGATGCTTCCGACTGTGCGTCGAGTGAAAGGAAGGTGCTCGTGATTGCGACCAATGACCCGCACAGGGATGCAGAGTATCACGATAAAGATGCTGACCGTGATTAGAATCTGCAGACTGCAGACTACGAGGGAGGAGAACCACAGCTCCTTGCTGCTGACACCCGTCATTCGCAGGCTCGCCTGCAATAGGACGTGTGTGCAGGCGCGCGCGTGTGTGTATGTGTGAGTTTGCGTGTGCGTGCGTGCTTGCACGTGTGTTTGTGTGTCTGGTGGCTGTTGTTGTTGTGTGGTGTATTGGTGTGTTTGTGGTGTGTTGTGTTTATGGTGGTGGTGTGGTGTGGTGTGGTGTGGTGTAGTGTGAGTGTGTGTGTGTGTGTGTGTGTGTGTGTGTGTGTGTGTGTGTGTGTGTGTGTGTGTGTGTGTGTGTGTGTGTGTGTGTGTGTGCTTGTGAGTTTGTGTGTATGTGAGTGAGTGCATAAGTGTGTTTGTGAGAGTGCGTGTGTATGAGGGCGTGTGTATTTGTGCGTACGTGTGCATGCGCGTGTGTGTATGCGTTTCCGTGTGCATGCTTGAGTGCATGCGTATAAGTGTGTGTTTGTGTGCGTACGTGCGTGTGTGTGTGCGTGCGTGTATATGTAGATACGTAATCCACCATACCTCCATTGTGCTTTGTTTGTCTGCCGCGATGTTGACGGCGATGTCGACGATGTGCATGATAAACATAAGCCAGATGAAGAATGCGATGTCGTAATTCATAGACTTGGTCAACTCGTCGTGCGTGTATGGCGGTCGGGGGAATGGCTTTAGCCGCACTTTCGTTTCGTTGAGGTGAGCGCCGGGCTTGAGCGTCTTGATGATGGCCATGTCAACTCTGTGTTGTAGAAAGAGAAATCCACTCTCTACATAATCTGCAACAGGTTGCAGATTCAACAAAAATAGTGAGGCACAAAATGTGTGTATATACCGTCTAAATGAAACAAACATGCATTGGTGAAACTGGAAACAATCCATACAATGGCCATGTCACATAATAATAATACTAAAGTATTATATAGCGCTGTATCGAGGCCTTAGTTCTGTTCAAAGCGCTGTACAAAAAGTTCACAATTGTATGTCACTCATTTAGGTAGTGAAAACTATTTTTTTTAAAGGTGTCTTCAGCGCCGTCTTAAACGACGCAATAGCGTCACACTGTCTGACTGACTGTGACAGATTTTTCCAAAGTACAGGGGCCGCTTTGGAGAACGCACGGTCTCAGAAAAAAACTTGAGGCGTGTTGTTGTTACTGTCATCAGGCCAGCAGAATTTGATCGGAGGGAGCGTGTGGGCTGATATTCAATGTAAACAGTGAAACATTAAAAGCAGGAGAAGATATCATCTCGAAGACACTGGATAAGCTGTATACTAAATGCTTATCAGAAAGACGAATACCCTTAGTATGGAAGAACGCACAGATGGTAATAATCTTCAAGAAATGAAATAAGAAAGACTTAAAGAATTACAGACCGATATGTCTGTTTTCAAACATCTACAAATTACTCATAAAGATATTAACGAATAGGCTAGAGAAGACACTCGACGAAAACCAACCACGAGAGCTAGCAGGATTCAGAAGCAGGTACTCAACGACAGACCACATACACGTCGTAAAAATAACTGAAAGAGAAGTACCGAGAATATAATATCCCACTCTGCATCGCTTTCATCGACTACGAGAAGACTTTCGACTCGGTGCAAACTCAAATACTCACCTCCCTTCAAGAACATGGGGATAGAAGACGTGTACACCGAACTCATAAAATACATCTACACCAACAGCTTGGTGACAGTCAACCTACACAAAAAGTGCAATAAGAACAACATCAATAGAAGAGTACGACAGGGTGACACCATATCGCCCAAGCTGTTTATGGCAACACTCGAAAGCATATTCCGAAGTCTGATCTTGGAAACCAGATGTTTGAGGATAGACGGAGAATATCTCAGCCATCTTCGCTTCGCCGACGACATACTCATATGCGCTACAACACCGCAATAATTACAAAACATGCTGCAGAAGCTAGCTGATGAAAGTAAAAAAAAGGTCTGAAGATGAACATCTCGAAGAAAAAAATTATGCTAGAAAATGACACACCAATATATATCAACACGACGCAGATAGAGAACATATGTTTATCTGGGACAGCGATACAGTATCAGAAGCAAAACACAGGGCAAGGAGATTCAAAGAATAATCACCGCCGGCTGGACAGCATTCGCCAAACACCTCGACATCTTCAAGGGTAACTTTGGAACCTGCTTGAAGAGACATGTCTTCAACTCGTGCGTACTTCCAGCGATGACATACAGCGCGGAAACATGGGCACTCACCATCCAGGCAAAGAACAAGCTAGCAGCCGCACAAATAAAGATTGAAAGAAGCATGTTAAACATCACGTATAGGGAGAAAAAAATCTGGGTAAGACAAAGGTCATTGTCGTGATAGAACAAATCAGAAGACAGAAGTGGCCTGGGCAGGGCACAACAGCAGACTATGAGATAACCGATGGACATCGCGTATCACAACCTGGATACCTTACGAAGGCAAACGATCTAGAGGAAGACCGGCGAAACGATGGGGAGGTTATTCACAACAGATCCGGAACATTATGTATATATATATATATATATATATTGTGACCAGGCGGTTGGAACATCGAGACCAGATCGCTGGAGCATTGCGACCAGATCGCTGGAGCATTGCGACCAGAACGTTGGAGCATTGTGACCAGGCGGTTGGAGCATTGCGACCAGATCGCTGGAGCATTGCGACCAGACCGTTGGAGCACTGCGACTAGACTGTTGGTGCATTGCGACTGGTACATTCAGGCAGCGGTGCATTTGGACCATTTACTGAATTTTGGGAGCTGTTTTGTGACGCTCAAAATCGCGCACGTTTTGGTTTGGGGTGGATGGTGATTTGAGACAACTATAGAAAGTATATGCTTTTCTGGAGTTTGCGACCTTTTGAGACCACCCGTAATTGGAATCGAACCTTGTGGCGTTTTGCGCGGAGCAATGGAGAGTCTGTCTGGGAACATCGAATTGGTTTGTATAATTTCCCCGTCCGATACCACTCGTATTGTGTACTTGACATTCGTAGGCAATGTTTTGTGATCCGCAGACATGTTGTAGAACAGCACACCTCCGACGACAGTGCATAGAGTATGACTTTTGCAATTCGAATACAACGAGGCGACAAGCGTCTCTTCGTCCGGACGAGAAACTATCGCTGACGGAAAAAAATAGTGCGATGAAAAGTAACTTGAGGGAAAAAATTATGTGATAAAAAATATAAAAAAATCATTGTGTTCTCATTTATGTCAAGTACCCTGACGTAATGACAATATTAATGGTATTTTTCACATATGATATAATATGTATCTAAACAAAATAGTGATAAATTATAATTATCAGCTGTCTACGTCTCTCATAAACATATTAAGTAAAATTTAAAATTGATACTACTTGATTGATAGCAAGACACAGGCACGCACTCGGTATAAAGCCGATGTTTTTGTTGAAATTATACGACGGCTAGTCATGATAACATCCACTCGACATTTAAAAAAACACATGCTTATACAGGAACTCAGAACGAGTCAGTTAAGCAACAACTTGGGAGGATATTGCACCATGTTCTGGATAACATTCGGCAGTATTGACAATCATCAAATCCGTCCGTGGTTTGGGCCAACTGACATCTACTGCCCAACAAAATATGTGTAATATTGTTTTATGAAAATCATTGTTGTCCCAGTAAGCCTAGAACCGTTTCTTTGAACAATGAAAAACGATTTTCGAAATTTTCGTTTCTCCAATTGATCAGTGGACGGTCTACGTAATTACAATAATCGCAGAAAACACGCAGAGCGATGCAAACAACCGTTTGAAGCTACTCAGTTTTTGTCATTCGTACGTACGCTGCCCCTGAAAGTTATGGCGAAGTGCAAACTTGTTGTTGTGGCATGTTTGTTTACAAAGATTAGAATGGAGAATATATATTCAATTTAGCTGCTATTATATACAGTCATTTGCAAAAGTTTAAGACCAGGCACGATTTTTTGAAGAAATTTGACAAAACTATGATTTGTTGGCCTTCACATAACATTATATCAGTTTATTTCGCCAAATAAACGTAATACAACATAATATGAAACTTTATGTCGTCCAAAAGTGTCAGTGTCTCTACTTTTTAGTATTTAGTGTGGCCTCCTTTGCTGTCAATGACCGCCTGGATGCGATATGGCATGCTAGAAACCAGAGATTCGCAGTACTCCTGGGTGATTTCGGTGATCCAATCGTCCTTGATAGCTTGTTTCAAGTTTTGAGCACTTGATGGTTGTTTGTCTGCCACCTTATCCTTCATTATAATCCACAGGTTCTCAATGGGATTTAGATCTGGGCTGTTCCCAGGCCATTCCAGCACGGAGATTTTGTTCTTCTTGAGAAAATCAGTGGCTACCTTGGTTCGGTGAAAGGAGCGCCATCTTGCATGGAAATCGTACATTTGTGGATGTCCATATGCAGTTTCAGCTTCTCCTTCACCAACTCCACGTACCTAGGTCCATTCATCATAGTGGTGTTAGGTGGAATAAAATACAGACCAGAAGGGCCAAAACATGACATGGCACCCCAAATCATCTAACTTGGCGGGTGTTTCATTGTGGCTGCTGTATATTTCTCATCAAATAGCTTACCTACTGGCCGCCTAACGTGCCTCTTGCGAGGTATAAACTGTTGCATGGTCAATTCATCTGAGAACAACACTTTCTTCTACTGCGCGAGAGTCCAGTGGCGATGTCGTCTGGCAAAGTCCAGTCTCTTTTTTTTCATCATAGGTGTCAGGCGTGGCTTCCGGGCCGGCTTGCGGGACTTGAGCCCAAATTCCTTGCTGAGACGTCTCGAAACAGTACTGAGACTTATTTCAGTACCTTTTAAGCGTAAGGCAGCCCGAATTTTCTTGCATGAGCTCATTGGCGAGCACATCAAGATGCATCTCATTGCGTGGTCATCCCTGAGCGTAGTTTTCCGTGGACGACCACTCCTTTTACTGTCACGAAAAGTGCCATCAGTATTGAATTTGACGATGGCGTTGTGCACGGCTGTCTTGGAATAACGTAACTTAGCACTAATGTCTCTTTCCGTATATCCTTCTCCATGTAGAGTCACTATTTGTGCCCTTAGAACCTCTGTCAAAGACGATTTGTTTCCCATTTCAGGGATGAAGACAAAACTGAAAAACACCTAATCGATACTGACAGCAGCAAACAAATGACCTGGAAGTACTGACTAGGCATATTGCTTCAAGGCTCAAATAGGATGATGCAATCCAGACATTATCTGATGCAATCTAATGCCATACCATAAAATGCTTAAAAATCGTGCCTGGTCTTAACCTTTTGCAAATGACTGTAAAGGGAATAACGCACGGTGTGGACCCCATTCGAGTTTTAATTAACGGTTAACACTTATTAGTGCCTTCGGCACTCATATACCGGCAACTAGTACTCTTGTGGCGTGCACAAATACCGTACATTACTCCCCCACCATACCTACAGATCGCCGGTGCCGCGCATCCAATCCATTTTGGAAGTGTTTCATCACGGCGTATGCTAAGCTAACATCGGGAGCATAGAAGATGTTCATTCTCCGTGTAATTCTTTGGTCTCCTTCAAATCTACCCTTGCTCGGCAGGCTAGACAACGGGTCGATGGAATTGCGTATGTATGGTTTGTGTACTGTGTACACCCGCGTGTGTATTCTTTCGAATATCAACACAGCCGCCCATAAAGCCGACACTACAACCGTCATGATTGTCCAGGCGGAGTTGTTTCTTCTTAAAACAAAATAATGTTTCCACAAGAGTGCAGCGAACGCCACCGACGACACCATCTCTACAAGAAATAGGCACATTCAATTAATTTTCATCTCACCATTATGTTACCATATGGACATGAAACATTATCGGAATATATATAAACAAATTAAAATTGTCGGTCTAGGTGGTTAGGAGTAAATGCATATAACCAAGGACACATGTTCGGTATAGTTAATAAATAGCGAACGTTATTTCCTTCAAGGTGTGAATATTAAATGTAATGGGGAATAATCAGTTGTCTATTTTAGCGACTGAATGCATATAATGGTAGAAAATATTGTTTTATAAACTACTTCTTGTACACGATCTCTGCTGCCGCTGTAGTTGTTGTAGTTGCTGTAGTTGCTGTTGTTGCGATGCTAAATCAGTGCGCATGAACAGCATTAATTGTACGGCAGGAGAGAGAGAGAGAGAGAGAGAGAGAGAGAGAGAGAGAGAGAGAGGGAGGGAGGGAGGGAGGGAGGGAGGGAGGGAGGGAGGGAGGGAGGGAGGGAGGGAGGGAGGGAGGGAGGGAGGGAGGGAGGGAGGGAGGGAGGGAGGGAGGGAGGGAGGGAGGGAGGGAGGGAGGGAGGGAGGGAGGGAGGGAGGGAGGGAGGGAGGGCTAGGAATACAAGAGGTTGAGAACAATCAAAGCCACCCGTCTCTGTTTTCAGTCATTAATTCATGATTTTGTATTTTTATTTTATGGCGGTGTGCTTATTTTGTGATGATTTATAAATAGTAATTTATATAGCTGTTTCTGGTTGTCCTCCTGTTTTGCTTTCCCCGTGGTTTCCAGCATGCCAGTTGCTTTGGTATTACTGGTCATTGATGAGATTAAACCATTTTAGTAACCGACAACCAATCATATCCTCGGCCCGGGTTTTTCTTTACCTCTTAGGCTATGTGTTTTGTCCAAGTTAGATTAATTGATAATATAGATATTTTGCATTAGTAACTTCCTCCTGAAAATCTGCCCACCCATGAGATAAAGGCAAAGTAAATAAACACCAGCAGTGGTACGGATCATATTGTGCATCTGGAAGTAGAGACTACAGCATGTCAAACCCAACGGCCACGCAACACACCAATTGTGTTTTGACAAATATATATGATGGCATATCTATGTCTTACTGCGGCATTATTTGCAGTTTGGTATAGTAATGTATGAACAGCTCTGCAAATTAAACAATCATCTCCAGATTGCATACTAGACTGGACATCTGTGGGACAGCCCTCTCGTTGTTCAGGTCGTACCTAGCCAACAGAAAGCAGTCAGTTCTCATCCAGGGGGCATCATCCAACTGTCAGCGTCTGGACTTTGGGGTACCCCAGGAGTGTATGCTGGGGCCTGTACTGTTTTGTGTCTACACCCTACCGCTGGGGGATATCATGCGTCGACACAACATTGAGTTTCACCTGTACGCAGATGACAGTCAACTGCTGCTCACCTTTAACCCCGCACCTTCCCAGTCAGCGCTTGACGCTATGGAGAGGTGCATCGCCGAGGTCAAGATCTGGTTGGCTTGCAGCTTCCTAAAACTGAATGACAACAAAACGGAGTTTGTTGTGGTTGGAACTAACCGGCAGCTCGCAAAAGCAGCCGTGACAGACATCTCCATTGGGGAGAGCATTATCCCGGCAACACTGAAAGCGAAGAATATTGGTGCAATTATTGACTCAAAATATGGACTGCAGGCACATGTAAACATGGTGTGTCGGTCAACTTACTACCATCTACGGAGCATCGGGAAGATCAGAACATATCTGGATGTGAGTACGGCCCAGAACCACCCACGCCCTCGTCACGTCAAAACTGGACTACTTGAATGGATTACTGCATGGCCTCCCCGCAAGGCAGCTAGCCAAGTTACAACGAGTGCAGAACACAGCCGCGCGCATTGTTTCCCGTGTTCCTAGACGATCTCACATCACACCAGTCCTTCGCGCACTACATTGGCTGCCTGTGAGGTGTCGTGTGCAATTCAAATTGCTAACACTGACCTACAAGGCAATCCACAACGAAGGCCCATCCTACACCAAAGACATGCTGGTGCAACACAATCAGAGAAGATCACTTCGGACTGCGAGCAGATTGCTGCTGACTGTGCCCATGTCAAAGACGCAACTGGGGGACAGGGCCTTCTCTGTGGCTGCACCCACACTGTGGAACAACATACCCCTATCCATTCGTCAGGCTCCATCGACGGATGTATTCAAAAGACAGTTAAAGACTTATTTGCAAAGCTTTTTAGTACAGTTTTAATTATTTATGACATTTTGTATAAAACACCTATATTGTTCATAGATAGTTCAGCATGTGTTTATTTTAGAGCTACTTTATTTTTATATAAAAATATATATACTTTATTTACTTATTTATATATCTTAGACTTAGACATCTAGTTAACATTTTCCATAGTTTTTTTATAGAGATATATACAAATTATTATGTGTTGAGGTTTTTTAATGTGTATTTTTATGTATTGCTTCAATGAATTTGTAAAGCGCCTTTGTCATTGAGCAGTTTACGCTGAAAAGGGCGCTACATAAATATGCATATATTATTATTAATCATCGGCAAAGCCAAAGAGTTGTACCTGATACCTGATGATACTGACAGATAAATCCCTGAGTTAATATAATAACAAATAACATAGTGAGAGTCCTATTACCGCACCTGGGCCGAGGAACACCATGTTCTGCATTCCCTTCATCTGAAGACTGAAAATTCGCCATTTTAACATTTACAAGTAACAAGGTCTCGGTGGCTTCGACCCTCTAAGACTAAGTCTAAGACTAAGTCTAAGTCTAAGACTAAGAGACTAAGTCAGACTAAGAACGGTTTCATCAAGTTTTTAAAATTTTCATTTATACCACAATAATGCAGCTTAATTATAAGTATGTTATGTGGTACAGTATAATTGTCTTCAATTGCTTTGTATTTTTAGCTTTAGAAAATCCACATGTAACTATACTATAGTATAGACATAGACAGTCATAGTGACATAGATCTATATATTATAGCCTTTATTCTTTAAGTTTAGCCAGTTTACCCTTTATTTAAGTTTAGGGTTATATATCAAATGTGTGCTAATTTAGATTTAGTTTTTAGGTATTTTATGAGAGCAGAAACAGAAACGCATATAAACAAATCGTTCCTCTCTTCTCTTACCATAATGCTCAGAAAGCACCTAACACAATTCACTGCACTGTAGATTGGTAAACGTAAAATACATCCCCAGTTTACTTGAAGACTTCACGTTTTTATTTGACTGGTGTGGCCAAGAAATAATCACACCCAGAAAGTAGCGTCATGATCTGAACAAATAGCGCCAATAGTATTTACAATATGGATATTATTCTTCGGTCTTACTGAGGAATGTAGAAATGTTGTCATTTACACGCATCCTTAAATAATACAATTTGCTAATATAACGTTTATATCTTTATAAGTTATAAGGATAAGACATATCATGACATACAGGGATATCCCGCCCGAGGTTTGACCTTTGGCTTTGCCTTGGCTTTTGACTCGTATCAAAACGTATTAATTTCCCATAAGTACTTTCTCTGTTACTTATGTCTTGCATGTTTATGCATAATTTGGGCGTTATCTGCGCAAAAAGCCGATAAAGAATTGTGTTTACGCGAATCATTTTGAGGTTGTTGCCACGTGGATGATTAATTCTGCAGCCCAAGTATAATTAATATTCATGCACACGCAGTGAACCACACAAAGACCGATGACACACAGATTTAACAAGATTTAACAAGATTGCCACCCAGAGAATTAACTATAGGTGGCAGGTGGACAAGGAAGCCCTTTGGCTTATCGAGAGTCCGACCCTTTTATCTATGTGTATCCCGCCCTTCTGAGGTATATGTCGATTTTATTTTAAAACATATTCACGCTACTAGCACCCACACAATCAGCAGGTAATTTGTTCCATTCATTTACAGTCCTTTGTGAAAATGAAAATTTTCTTATATCCAATCTACTCTGCTCCTTTGCTAATGCAAGTTCATGTCCTTTAGTCCTTCAATCTTTCTTAACTGAGAAAAACATATTTCTATCAATATTTTCATAACCCTTCAATATTTTAAACACTTCTGTCTGATCTCCTCTCAATCTCCTGGTCTCTAGTGTTGTTAAACCGCATTTTTTTAGGCGTATTTCGTAACTAAGATCCCTCAGATTTGGTATCATTATAGTTGCTCTCCTCTGCACTCTTTCTAGCATATCTATGTCCTTCCTGCGATATGGCCTCCACGCTTGAATACAATATTCTAAATAAGGCCTATTGTTTTGTACAGCGGTATTATTAGCTCTTTTCCCTTATACGTTATGTTTCGCTTAATTAATCCAAGGATTTGATTTCCCTTTGAAGCTGCAATTCCGCACTGCTCTGAAATCTTCATATCAGCACTAATGGTTAACCCTAAGTCCTTTTCTTTTACAGTAGTACTTAGTACAGTACCCCCCATTGTATATTCTACTTCTTCGTTCCCATGTCCTGTGTGGAGGCATTTACATTTCCCAAAATTGAACAGCATTTGCCACTTTTCAGACCATTTGATCAACCTGTCAAGATCATCTTGTAAATGCTGTCTATCTCCATCACTTTTAATCCTTCTAAACACTTTTGTATCATCCGCAAATTTCAACACCTTGCTTGCTATTTCATCATCCAAATCGTTGATATATATTAAGAATAATATAGGACCTACTACTGATCCCTGTGGTACCCCACTCAATACCGATTTCCAGTTTGAAGCCTCCCCATCAACTACTACACGTTGTCTTCTGTCAATCAGCCATTGTTCTATCCAGTTTATTATACCATTTCCTACGCCATGGGCCTTTAGTTTAAGCAGTAATATCTTTGATGTGGTACTTTGTCAAAAGCTTTATGAAAATCTAAGTAGACGATATCTACTGGTGATCCCTCATCTACCCACTTAGTGATGTCTTCCAAAAAACATAACATATTTGTTAAGCATGACCTCGCATTAAAAAAACCATGTTGAGATGGGTTTATCAAGTTTTGTTTAACAAGAAAATCCACCATGTGATCTTTAATTAGTCTTTCTAATAATTTACAAATCACTGATGTTAAACTCACTGGTCTATAGTCCTCTGACTTGTTTCTCGAAACTTTTTTGAATAACGGTATAATGTTTGCTTCTTTCCATTCTAAAGGAACCACTCCCTCTTCTAATGACAAGTTGAAAACTGTTTCAAGTGGTATGCTAATTTATTCTACAATTTCCAATAGTAGTTTGGGTGGAATACCATCCACTCCAGGCGATTTATTATCCTTCATAGCCCTTATTTTCTTAGCTACCATTTCCGGGGTTACACTTAATTGTCCTAAATAATCTGAATCTGCCCCTTGAACTTAGCCTCTGGTATTGGCAGTGAACTAATATCTTCCCTGGTAAACACTGAACTAAAGTACTCATTCAGGTCTTCTGCCATTATGAATCCCTCTGATATTATATTTCCAGCACTATCTTCTAGAGGACCGACCTTATTTTGAACTTTCTGTTTGCTTCGAACATACGCTTAAAAACTCTTGCTGTCATGTTTTATATTACTAGCTAATTGTTGTTCATAGCTTCTCTTTGAATTTCTAATTTCAGCTGTAGCTTGGTTAAGTGCTTCTTTATAACTGTTGTAGTCTTCATCATTTCCAGTACATCTTCCACATCATTTGTTTATACTTAATTTTTCTAATGGCTTCTTTCGATAAGTGTTTCTTTTTGGATCGTTTTCCTTGTTTTTTGAAGGGTACAAATTTTTCGACTATGCACTTAATTTCACTCTTTAATATATTCCAGCATTCTGTTGCCGTCTTATTTGTCAGTGTCTTATTCCAGTCTATCTTTGCTAAATATTTCCTCATGTCCTTATACCTTCCTTTGTGGAAATTTCTCCTATACTGCTTTTTACTATTCCTTTCTGATTTTACTTTGATGGTAAAATGTATCTGGTTGTGATCGCTACTCCCCAGTGGCTCACATATCTTGACATTGTCAACCAATTCATTCTGTGAGGACAAAACTATGTCTAACACATTCTCACCCCTGGTTGGTTCTAGCACATGTTGAGAAAGGAATGTATCTTGAACTAAAACTAAAAACTTGTGGTCCTCTCTCTCCATACTCTGTAGAGATTTCCATTGTATATGCCCATGATTAAAATCTCCCATAATAATACAGTCCCGTTTGCTTACTTCCCTTATAGCGTTTTGTATTTTTTCATTCTCTTCTATGCTTATGTTTGGACTTCGATAAACTAACCCAACCGTTAACGTTGAGTTTCCTGTAACTATGTTACACCAAACAGCTTCTTCGCAATCTGCTTCTCTTTCTAATTTTATTTCATAAGCCTGAATAGATTCTTTAATATATAAAATAACTCCACCTCCCTTTCTTCCTATTCTATCTTTTCTAAACATTACATATCCTGTCAGTCCCAATTCAGCATCTGATATATCGGTGGTGGTCCAGTATTCGGTTATACCTATTATATGAGGATCAATATCTCCTACCATAATGTTTAGTTGTTCATTTCTTTTGTTTACTATACTCCTTGCATTTAAACAAACACATTTATATCCAGCTTCAGAAGAGTTTTCCAGACTGTTATTTGCTGTCTTATTTGTGCTGTCTTTGTCTATGCCTCCATTTTCAGGCTTTTCTGTGAGTCCCCCCTGCGAATATAGTTTAAATAGATGCAACCTGTCCCACTGTCAACAGATTGCAGCAGATTCTCTGAGAAAACTGCTGCCCCCTTTCCACTAAGATGGAGGCCATCTCTCATGTACATATCTTCCCTCCCAACAAAGTATCCCCATAAATCTGTGAATCCCACCCCCTCTTCTTCACACATCTGCTCAGCTAGTGCATTGATCGCCATCCTCTTGCAGTTTCTATACTTTGCCCCCCTTCCTCCCATTACTGGCGAAATTCCTGACAAAATAACCTGATCGACTCTCGTCTTCTTTAGCTTCCTCACTAACTGTCTATACTTCTGTACTATCGCAGTTGTTCCCTCCCTGTCTGCATTATTTGTTCCTACATGTACCAGTATAGACCCCCCCTTGCCATGTCCCAATACCTTCTCTACCCTGTCAGTTACATGTTCAATCCTAGCCCCCGGTAAACAAACAACGATGTCCTTCCCCTCGCTCAGTGTCTTGTCCGTCTTTCTCATAATGGAGTCACCCATAAACACCCTCTCTTTCCTCATTGCCCCCTCAATCACTGCCTTATAATAGCTCCTTCTTCGGTTTGCATCTGTCTGGTTGTTGTCTTTCCCCCCTGCCGTCTTCTCTCCTGTCACATTCTCTTCCGATCCATTCTTTCCTATCGCTTTTTCTCTTGTCACCTTTCCTCCTGTCAGCGTCCCTTTTATCAACTTCTCTTCTGTCACATTTGCTCTCACTTCCTTTCGTACCTTCATCTTTCCTCCCATCTTATTTTCTTCTCTCCTCTCCCGTCCCATCTTCCCTCCCTCCTTCTCTACGGTCACTTTCTCCCCTGTCACGTTTTCTGTCGTCGGTTTTCCAATTTCTTCCACTCCAATCACCTTCCCTCCTCTCAATCTCCTTTCCTCGGTTTTCTTGCCATTGCTATTCTCCTTCAGTCTTGCAGTATTCTCACCTCTCTCCCTGTCGTCTCTCTCCATTCGACCTGCCTCCTTGCTAATTCCCATCTCCATTCCCTTCACAATATCTGTCAACCTAACTATCTCGTTCTGCAGACACTCCACCTTCCAACATCCAATGCACTGAAAGGTGAATCCTTCCTCCATGGTTTCTGCCCATGACTTTCCACACCCGGACAATGCAAAATCTACCCAGCTGTGGCAGTGATCGCACACCAAGTGTCGCTTTGCCTTGACTTGCCGCTTGCAAGGCGCCATATCCCGATCAGAATTTATTTAATAACTTAACTAACTTAGTATTTATAAAGACTGTTTCCTGTGTACTACATATATTATCTTATATAAGTAGTTAGATGGTTGTTACTTTATCTCCTATACATTCTACCACATAATCAGGTTTGTTAAATCTTGTTTACAACTTATCGAAGGCTAAGCCGCCTAAGTGAGTTACCCTATTATCACTCACTATACTAAGGGTTGTAAAATACTTTAACTAACTAACTTTAAGCACAACTGCTACTCAATATATGTTTATTGCAACTTTATGAATGATATTAAGGCAAGAATAATACTTATCAATCAGTAATTCCACTTGTTTATCAACTTTTTTACACCACCAATTTCTACGATCTATCTCCGCCAAATATAGCCTCGGGATCGTTGTTGTTGACATGTTAGATTCCGAGGTGAGTTGATTCAAGCAATGGCATTGTAAATAAGCATTATTTGTAGACATATAACCTGCGACAGTTGATGAAGTTAAGAAAATAATTATGTCCTCCCCAAATAAATCTTGTGCACTTGATCCATTTCCAACAATATTGCTAAAACCAAGTATCGATACACTAATTGGACCTATAACAAATATTATAAATGCATCACTTTGCTCTGGCTGTTTTCTTGATGATTTCATGTCACACCATTTCTCAAGAAGTCACCGCTGCCTAAGCAAGACCTAAACAGTTATAGACCTATTTCTAACCTCAGCTTTATTTCCAAAATACTAGGAAAGGTTGTAGCAAGTCGTCTAAGGTCTCACATTAGCACAAAATGCCTTAACTAATGTGTCACAATCAGCATATAGACAGTTTCATTCAACAGAGACTGCCCTGTTAAAGGTTCATAATGACATTAACTTGAGCATTAATAACGGTAAAGTGACTGCACTTACCTTTCTAGATCTCTCTTCCGCTTTTGACACGATTGATCACAGCAGTCTCATTGAACACCTATTAAAGTGGTACGGCATATCTGGCACAGCTCTAAGGCTGGTTTCCTTCATATCTAACTGACATATACCAAACTATAAAGACTGGGAACTGCTTTTCAGCTGCACTGCCGGCTTTATTTGGTTTTCGCCAGGGTTCTGTCCTTGGGCCTTTGCTTTTTATTGTTTACACCACGCCACTAAGCTCTGTTATAAAAAGACATAACTTGGATCATCATCTTTAATAAAAAAAAGCTTTATGCTGATGATACTCAGATCTACATTTCGTTGGCTACCCCGGATACAAAACGCTCCCATAACCAACTTAGGGATTGCCTTCAAGATAGATTCCACTGGATGACTGACATCAAGTTGAAATTAAATGCAAATAAAACTGAATTGACCATTATTGGTATTCCAGTGCAGCGTAGTAAACTGGATGGTTTTTTCACTACGCGTATTTTGAATCAGTGTATCACGTCAGCAACTTCGGTGCAGAATCTTAGAGTGATCTTTGATAGTAACTTCAATTTCCGACAACACATATCTAAAACATGTCGCTGCTGTTTTTTTTATCATAGTCGTGATCTTCGCCGTATTCGCCGGTATATGACATTTTATGTTGCTAAAACTATTGCAACAGGGCTTGTTAGCAGCAAGCTTGTTTATTGCAATTCCTCCTTATAATATCGCTAGCAAGGATATCACTAAACTTCAGGTGTCCAAAATTGTCTAGCAAGAGTAGTCACAAGATCTCGTTTTTCTCGCAATGTGCCACTTTTGAAGTCTTTGCATTGGTTTCCTATACGATATCGTATACTATTTAAGATCTGTACCATTACATATCAGGCACTGTCCAGTTAGCAACTATCTTATTTGCATTCATTGCTTACTCCTGTAAGAAAACCTATCCAGCTTCGATCATATAGTTCTGACCTACTTTTTGTTCATAGAGTCAACACAAACATTGGAACTAGGGCATTTTCTGTTGCTGCACCAACCCTTTGGAATATGCTCCCTCTTAGTGTTAGATCAGTTGAAAATATTAAAAAATTCAGTCGTCATTTAAAAAACGTATCTTTACAACCTTGCTTATCCACCGTAGCTCCCTATAGCGCCTTGACCCATCTGTTGACAACTAGAATATTACTTACGGATTTTGAGATTGACCAATCCTTTTGTTTTGATGCACTTCTGAGCTTGGTTTCCAAGGATTTAGGCGCAATAGAAGTTATTGTTATAAGTGTAGGAAGCGTATGCATTGTTTAATTATCCTGATTCCCAATGCCGTCAGCCGAGTAGAGATTAAGTAGAATTATAACGTCCGCCGTCGCAGACGGCTGAAATCGGTGTCAGCTGCTGCTGGGAATGTCACCGAGACTCTGAGTCTGTCGAACCTCTACTACAGTAACTAGCCTAGCCCCAGGTAAGGGTCTCGCCTTTCTAGTTAGTAAAACTGCATTGTCCAGTATTTGTCATGCAGTGAAAGAAAAAGCACAATAAGATATCAGTATATGCAACCATAGCAAGAGGATTAACCTGGTCGTGTTTGTAAATCTGGGAGTTAGGTATGTGTGTCTATGGCAGTACGGGTCTTGCCTTTCCAAATTCCAGTCAGTCGTTTTTGAAAAGTCTCCGTTTCCCCACTTATTTGAACCGAAACAAAAAAAGTGAGATTCGTACGTTCACAGACTGTTTTTAATGTTACAGCTGCGATTGTTAGTAAACCTGGCTGGCATGTCATCATTCAATGTAAACGTTTTAGGTTTGTTAAAAAGTACACAATACCATGTTGCCACGGAATTTTGCGATGCACGAATTTTAGACACCAGCAGATCCTCACACTGGTATACATCAGTTTTTATTCATGAATATATTAATAAGAAATATAGTAATAGATCAGACCAAGTTGCGCTGCTTCATGTGAATAGCACATTTGATAATAATAGTACTCGCTAAAAACAAATTAGACACTTATTTTTTATATGTTACTTTAACGTTACTGTACACCTTTCATGAGAATGGGCGGCCCATATGTATAATTATATACAACATTAATTATTAGAGCAAGAATAAAGGAAAATATATAGTGCACTCTGGATAAGGTCGAACTTCCAGGGACCCATGATAATTCTGAAGGAATTTATGATAACTAGAAAGTTATTAGAAGGTCCCCTTATTGGGACCTTTGCCCTGGACCGAGGAAAAGTTTGACTTAACTTAGCTAAAATTCACTTATGTGAGTTCCAGTTATCTGGAGTGCACTGTATATGACCAATGCATACAGGTAATTGTGTAGAAGCAAATTAAAACTTGGCCAAAGTAATGGACTGGGATTTTAGTCTGACTGAATCAACATAACAAGGTTCTCTTGTATTTCTTTCCATTTAGCCAGCTGTACACTTGGTGATAAGTCCCATAATCCAATATCTAAACTGAATTAATTTGCACAGTGTTGAGGTAGTTAACTCATATTTAGGCTCAGTTTCCTAAATTAAACTTTGTTTATTTGCAGGAACATTGGACATAGCTGAGCTGAAGGATAGAGAAAATTTAACAGCTTTACTTAACAGTGCCTTTAATTGGACAATGGGTCACCTGACATAAGCTGACTTTGTTCTGCCCCATTCTGTTCTGTGCGACATCTACTGGGAAGTTGTACCTTACTTCGAGTTTCAAATGGATCTGTGCATCTGATAGCTTTGTGTATCAAAATGCATAGCAGTGCTATTAATAGGACAATATGTTAACTGACACAATAGTGATGAAGATGTCTGACTTTGTTCGGCCATAGTAGTTCCGTGTGGTTTCTGCAGGGAATATGTACATCACTGCGTTTCGAATGGATTTGTGCAATCGATCGATTTGTGTATCCAAATGCACATCATCCCGTCATTATGTTGAAAAGTAGGAGTACATAATAAAAGTTATGCTTTCTTATGCTCATCGTGTTTGGATTGTGTTCTACAGCATATTATTCAAACAAATTTGAAACAAGTTTGTGTTAAGCGAACTATACTGAGAGTAGTGTATACAAAGGAGTCGACAAAGTTGATTTTACAATAATTTTGAAAATTCATGAAATATAAATGTTCCACAACATTCAAAATGTTTTAGGGATCTTCTTGAGCTAAACACACCAATGATAAAAAATAAAAAATATGCGTTACTTTTAAAGTTTAATAATTTTATTTCCATCATACAATGGCCATTTTATTTGTTATCGAAACGGGAGTTCGACAGAAACAAATTCAATATCTTTTATTCTAAATGATGGGCATGACAAATAATTATTGCATTCCCAGTACAAAATAAAACATGTTTTTACACTGATGCAATATATTTTCATATTTTGTCGACAATAATGTTATGCTCTTTATATCTACATTTTTCAAACTAAAATTAAACCTTGTGTAGAGAGGAAAATAGATAACCACCTATCTTATTTTAATACCGCAAATTACTTCAGTGATGTATAATGTATTTATACTGCTTCTGGAAATAGCAGCTGGATTTATGGTACAAATAAAATGGTTTCATTATTGAATGTTTCTTGGCTTCAGTAAGTTTATGTTATCTAAACGTTTCATTCAAACTTCACTTCAATATGTATAGCCAGATGTACATAACGAAAAAGGAACATGATAATAGCATAGTTTTTTATATTCCAACAAAAATAATGCCAATCATTCAATATGACATCGCCCGGCGTCGCCATCGCCGCATCGGCGGCTTCATGCATGGAGATGTGGTGTTTTTTCTTTTAAATCAATCCGTCTGTCATGAAATG
Source organism: Escarpia spicata (assembly GCA_963995525.1). Lineage (NCBI taxonomy): Eukaryota > Metazoa > Annelida > Polychaeta > Sabellida > Siboglinidae > Escarpia > Escarpia spicata. The sequence continues at coordinate 18,215,476 of OZ023205.1, read as the reverse complement.
TCGCTATGTTCATTCTCCGTTTATTCCGTATATTTTCCATTCTTTTTTTGCTGAATCTGTGACATAAACAGTAGCTGGATCCACGTTTCCTTTTGATAATTTTATCGATCACGACTCATTTGCATGGCGGTGGCTAATCCAAATAAACACGTGTTGATGACGTTTTTCTTGCATCTTTTAACTCGACGTAGCTAATCGAAGTCTGACGGACAGTCCCGAATATTCGTGAGCATGCCTTATACGGATCGTGAAGGTGGGCCCAAAGTAGAAAATCCGCGTACGCGGAGTTATTTTTTCATTAATAAAAACATAATTCTAATTAAATAAAGGCATCAAATTACATTAAATAATCTTATTAACAGGATTACCTAATAACTGCGTGCATTACAAAGATATTAAAATTATCAAAGAATCCCTTTAAACAAACCTTCCATACAAACATGTTACAGTGTTATTGTAGCGTGTTCGTCTTATACACTGGCACTGGCCTATATTTAAGTCTGTACGTATATATATATATATATATAATATATATAATATATATTTATACATGTATATACATGTATACATATACGTATATAATGTATGTATGTATATATACATATTTATATATATATATATATATATACATATATATGTATATATATATATATATGTATATATACATACATATATATATATAAACGCGTTGAATCTGCTTCATGTACTTCAAACACGTCGCAGATTGCTTCATCCGAACGGTTATGCATCGTAGACGGAGTAAATATTGTGAAAGCCTGGAACTAGACGTCAACAAAGTCTAGCAACTAGCAGGCATAAGAAAATATTCCCTTAATGGTGAGTGTTATCGTCCCCTTCGATGCGTATGAACACTTCTGGGCTAGTGCCCGTGTGTCAGTGTAGTTAATATATTCTGACATGACAAGCAAACAAAGCTATGCATACGTGATGTGCGCCGTATATCTGCAAAGTGAGCTTAGACACATTTGCAGCTTACCACAGGGAGGATATTCTGTGAAGAAAGGGGGTCGGTCAATCATTTGATGGAGAGCTTGTCGTTTAACAAACTCCACCGATGACCAATGCACTTTAGCACTGGTAAGACGTAACCTGGTAGGAGCCAAAACACGCAAGCCTGAATGATATAGCACTTATTAAGCAGCATCCTGTAATGAATGTAACTTTGTTCACATAATATCATACTAATAGACGCAGTGATGACGAAGTACAGCGGAATTTGACGATGCACGAACTTTGCACATACACTACATGTTACAACCATACAATGACGACACCTGCCAAGTGAAGTGCTTAAATCGCAATAACAACATAGTCTTGTTCAGCAGTTTTACTAACACAAGGAGTAAAGTTAATTGCAGAAGTGCTTTGCACGACTGTTGGTAAACTCTACTTTATGAAATATCACTGATCAGACGCCAAGGTTGTGCTTGTGTGGGCGTGATCGTATCGCGGATTAAGTGATTTTAAATTGCTGGCAAAAGTATTTGGTCATGATTCTCACCGTCCAAATTCAGCCACGTATGTTGACATTCACGACATCTACTCCATATGTGAGGTGTAATCGGGTGGGTGGTGCAATTTGTGACGTGTGCGAAACACAGAAAGTCTATGAAACTACGTGTCCTTAGGACGAAGCAATACTATTCCTTTCACCATGGTGGCAGCTAATGTTTACGTCAGATGACGGAACCGAGCCTTGGGATTGATCCAGATTCAAAATTACTCCTTGCGAACTAAACAAAGTCCAAAATAAACGGGAGTTAAACTTCACTTCAAGAGTTAAACATTTTGAATTAAACTTTTTCTTGGACGTGCAACATATCGCGATGTTTATTTCTTAGTCACCGAGAGGTCTGAACGGGACTAAACGAAAAACGGGTTCACCTTGCGGCCTACAATAACATTTCTGCAACGTCATCATAACGTTATTTAAAAACGGAAAAGAAATGGTAACGTTATTGAGTCCATTTGTTATACGTCATTGCCTTTATTTGGTGTCCGGTCGCCAAAGTGATCCGTCATCTTGGCTATATGCAATCGAATGTTGTGTATTGTTTACCATGGAACCGTAATAATGTTGCAGTATGTTTATGGATAGTGACATCTCTAACACCTGGCAGTGATATATAAGTTCTTAAAGCCCATGAATCCGATATCCCATTGGTCTTTCTCCGGTGTGGCACACCAGATTTAACAGTGAAGAGTATCACACTGTCGCAAATGTGTAACGTTTATTGTAATTATTATATACGATTTGATGTTGTCCGATGTGGCTATTCAAGTTTTTAGTATACCAAGTAAAAAACAGGTTAATTAATTTCTAAGGAATTGTTCGTCTTTGGTAAACTTAATCCGAGAAAGCCGGTTTCGTTTGCGGCAATTCCCCGCAAATCGGCTCAGTGATTGCATAAAAAATAGCTTCAAGCAATTTGTCTTTGCTCTGAGATTCTGGAATCGACTGCCTGATGGAAATCGTTCAACCAGATGGTGGGCGGGGTGTGTGGATTCAGTGATGATTTTGTGAGCTCTCGTCTTGGATATCTCACTGTATGTAACTGACAGTAAAATCAGCAATCATCTTCTTTGTTTTCAATTGTTTTCGTCACACCACGACACCAACCTGTCCACTTCATGGCGGTACTCAGACTAATTTGTCTTTCTAAGGTAGCTGTATGGAGAAGTGTTGGGACAGAGTCGTCCTTGAAGAGCGAGTAAAGGAGCGGGGAGAAGACACAACCCTGGGGAGTCCGGTGTTCAAGATGATAGTGCCGGATACCATGTCATTCATTCTTTCGCTGTAATAGCCTTTGTTCACTATCTCTTTTGGCTACTATCTGCAGCTTCGGAACACCTGAGTACGGCCGTTTTCATCCGCACTATATCTGATGGAAAGTTATTCAACTTGGCTAGATTGAGAGCAAACATAAAAACTCGTGGACTTTGCAATCGTGAACTGGTATTTGTAGATACTGCTGCTATTGGTGCACACACGCACGCACGCACGCACACATACACACGCGCGCACACACACACACACACACACACACACACACACGCACACATTACTTCTGGGCTAGTAGGATTGAGTCTGACGTATTCGAAACTTTGTCCAATTTTCGTGATTATTACCTCAATCCGGTTTCTAGTATAGCGCAGTCGGTGTCGGTCGGTGTAGCGTACACACTGCAGTCGAGGTGAGTTTGATGTGGTCTGATCTTGGCTCAACAATTGCAGAACGTTTACATAGCATTATACTAACGTTTTCATACCATTATCAAACGCTACTATTACGGTTAGAAACGTCATTATAACTTTAATAATGGTTTGTAAGATAACGTTAATAGAACTGTATATAAAAACAGAGTATTTGACGCAACTAGTGACGCCATATACAACGACCCGAGACGTGAGACTCGCCGGTCATACTGCTGCAAGTCATTATCGTCGTCGGGCGTTTTCTGTGGCAGGTCACCACTATGGAACCCATTACTCCCCCCCCCCAATCAGAGACGTCAACGACGTGGCGGTATTCAAACCACTGTTAATAGTTTCGTGCACCTTTCGGAACAATATGTTGCTAATAGAATTGAAAGTTTAATAATAATGCCATTAATTTAAATGGCATAAGCAAATATGGTTTTATATATATCGCATGCATATATATATATGTACTGTGCGGCGTGTGTGTGTGTGTGTGTGTGTGTGTGTGTGTGCGCGTGCGTGCGTGCGTGCGTGTGTGTGTGTGTGTATGTGTGTGTGGTGTGTAATGTGTGTGTGTGTGTGTGTGTGTGTGTGTGTGTGTGTGTGTGTGTGTGTGTGTGTGTGTGTGTGTGTGTGTGTGTGTGTGTGTGTGTGTGTGTGTGTGTGTGTGTGTGTGTGTGTGTGTACGTGGGTGTGTATGTGGGTGTGTGTGTGTGGTTGTGTTTGCGTGCGTGCGTGCGTGCGTGCGTGCTTGCTTGCGTGTGTGTCCACATGTTTGCGTGTCGTGAGAAAATATGTTGGGATGATCACTGAAATATAGACAGAGTGTCCGTAGGAAACCTATGCGGATTAAATATTATCCTTGTGATTGCTTCCGTTCTTTTTGGCTGTCAATCATATTTTCGCCTTCCACCACTATGTTTTCGCCATTCATAAATCACGATGGTAGCTGTCAATTTCGCGCGATTTCTATATAAATCTCTTCCAGAGTCGTCTGGCTGATGGTGTAGTCCTCGATGATGCGCTTCGATTTTGCATTTTCCAAGTTAAGGAACAACTCGGACCAATTGATCGACTCGCACGGCAACCTGTAGGCTAGCACATCGTGGTGCTCATCAACGAGAGTGCAGTTAACGAAACTCTCCTCCACGAATTGCTTCACACTGTTTATGGTACTCGCAGGTTCCTTGGGCGCCGTGAGTCTCAGCGAGTAGCCGCTGCTGAACTTGGTTTTGAGATGCTGCGGGGTCCCTAGACATCTGAACGCGCCGTCCACCATGATGGCCAACCGGGTACATAGCACGTTGCACTCCTCCATGCTGAAAGACAGCAAACACCAAACTCGAATAGCTGCCTTCCCTTGTAAATAGTAAAACAAGTAAAGACATACAAAAAGAAAGAAAGACATACATGTTTATTTGGCCCTACACATCATATGTAAGTGAACAAGTATAAATATAATTTTTTTTTTATCAAATAGGGGCTAGGTGACGCCATTAATGTACAGCTACGTACAAAATTAAAGATTAAATACAAATAATTATATACACGGTCTGACAAATGCAAGACTGTATAACAACAAAACTTGATATAATCAATCGTTTAGTGTGCACATAATGTAAATGGCATATCGATATCGAATTAATTACACAAACTTCATTACATTAAATGGGCACTTCACTAACATCCACAAAACCTTCAAACGGCGTCCAGAAATAAGAATACATTTGACATGACATGTGCCTATGCCAATATAAAGTACATATTATGAGAAAGAATGCAGAACACATTAAAACATTTTAAATCGGTTACTGACGCCAAAGAATAATGTGCAAGAGAATAATAATAATAAGATAACTTCATTTGTTCCTAGAGTTAAGACAAAGGCTGGAACTCGAGCTTTTTCAGTTGCCGCGCCAACTATATGGAATTCGCTTCCTGTTAATGTTAAATCAGCAGAAAATAGTGTTACTTTTCGTCGTCACCTCAAAACCTATCTTTTCAATATCGCCTATCCTCCCTAGCTTCCTAACACATCCATCCATTTGTTGACGACTTTCGCCTATCACACGAGTACGAGAATGCTTAATCCTTTGGTTTTGGTGCGCCACTGAGCTCGGATTGTCTGAGGATATTGGCACGTAAGAAGTTATTTATTATTATTATTATTATTCATTTGCGCCTAAATCCTTGGAAACCAAGTTCAGAGGCGCATAAAAACAGAAGGATTGGTCAATCTCAAAATCCATAAGCAGTATTCCAGTTGTCAACAGATAGGTCAAGGTGCTAGGGAGCTACGATGGGTAAGCAAGGTTGTAAAGATACGTTTTTAAATGGAGACTAGATAGGTTTTCTTATAAGAGTAAGAAATGAATGCAAATAAGATGATATTTGTTTACTTTTGTGAAGTCAAGATAATTGTCCTGCTGTTGACGTTGTTTTGGGTGAGACGATTCCACGTCTGGTGCCTTGACTGTGGGTCCATGCCGCCCGTCGGCTCATCAAGGAGGATCACGGACGGGTCGCCGATAACAGCGATAGCTACGTTCAACTTCCGACTGTTACCGCCACTGAAAGTTGAACGGAATATCTTTGCACAGTTCGGGAGCGGTGGTTGTAGTATAAACCCAACTTACTCCGATTTCTTCATTATACGTTATGTTGATATGTCTATTAATAACAGCGTTAACAAATAATAACAAATGCTTCCCCGTTGAAATCATCAATGAAGTTAATCATCACAACATGATTGAGCAAATGCTGCGTTATCAATTAAGGCCAACTCATACTTGTGTTATGTCTTGCAAAATCAGCTAGCAAATTGTTGCCCTACTTTCAATTATTATTATTTATCACGCATACATCACCTAATATTACGAGATTTTCGCTGTGACCAAGTAGTAACAAATGCTACTATATTTGTAATTGCCTCGTCGCACGTTGGCCGGATGTACGTACAGCAGACTGGAGTTGTGTCATTACCTTAATGTGCCAACCATCTTTTTGGAGCAATCCTCCATAAGAAGCAGATGTATAATTCTGCTGACTTCGTTATCTATGTCCCGTTTGCGAATACCGACGATCCGCGCAAACATCTGCACTGTCTCTAGGCACGTTAAATATTTCAGCATGGCATTTGACTGCGCACAGTAGCCGAGTGTTCTATGAACCTAAAGCCAACGTGACGAGTTACCCTAAATACTAGGTACGACACTTAAACTGTCAACGGACACTTATGTGACACTGAAGAATACTCAGTAAGGAGTGGTTTATGCCGTAAGAATATATAGATTCTTATGAATATATAGATTCTTATCAATATATATATATTAATATTATATATACAGACCTGTATATTCTTATGGTATCTGCGTGTACATGAGAAGTTAGTGTTTACTGAGTAAACATACGCATAAGCCTGATCTTGAGCTGATCTGTTCTACGAAGATTTGATCTAATAGGATCTACCTAAGTACTACATATCCGATAGTAAATGTGCTTTGACAAATTTTCCGTCTGCGTCCATACCTTCCTCTTATTCTGTATGACTTCGTGGCCGGCGACGTATACCGTACCAGACGTTGGCTTCAACTCTCCCGTCAACAGCTTGAACGTCGTCGTCTTTCCCGCTCCGTTCATCCCCAGCAGGCCGAAACACTGTCCCCTCGGGATACCCAACGAAAGACTGTTCACAACAAACCGTGATGCTTTGCACCAGTCACGGTACGCCTTCGAGATGTTCTTGAGAGTGACAACGTCCCCGTATAGCAACTCCTCCTCGGTCAGCTCAGCGATACGACGACGCTCGTTTTCCACGTCGTCATCACAACTGCCGTCGGTGGGTTGAATAACCCGGGGCTTGCTCGCCATGTGATGCCTACATAGGAAAAGTTGCGCATAATGTCGCTTTGAGACAATTTTGGCCTGATACCAATACCAAAATGTTAATAAAAATTATGATTAAAGGCTAAAGAATATATATATATATATGTATATATATATATGTATATATTTATATATGCATATATATATATATATATATATATATATATTATAAAACAGTTCCTTCTCTGTGTGTATGTGCACCCACATCTCCGTTAGATTTTATGTATCGGGCTGAAATTTTGCATATGATCTAGCGGGCCCATTGGGATGGTTCGTAGATTTATACATTTTCGAAATTCGTCCGGGGGTGGAGAATTTGGGGCTCAATATTTCAAAAGGGAGTGGACTTCCAGCCGCGGAATTTAATGTTTTTCTATATCATCGTAAAGATAATTACGCCATCTACAAATATGTTGCTGGATGTATGCAGACATTTTGCAGTACTATACAATACAACTTTATTCATCCCTGTAAGGGCAATTACATTGTCGGTTTTTTTTTTGGGGGGGGGCACAATGTATAAATATATAAAATAGCGTAACAATGTATTACAGGCATGCGTCATCATAGTCACAAAAATAATAATTTATCACATGAAAACATGGGGTACATTTCTTCACACTGTAACCACTAAATATCTTTATCTTTAGCATTTCATATTATTTCCTATAGATGGAGCTATGTGTCATTTTGTCATTTAGCGTCGACATTATCGCCCGTCATGTTAGTGTATTATAAAAAGTGAGTGTCAAAGTTATATTGGATAAATAGAAATACGACATATCTATATTATAAAACAGTTCGTTCTTTGTTTGTTTGTGCACCCACATCTCTGTTAGTTTTACATGTATCGGGCTGAAATTTCAACCCAGCATCCGCTGTTACTGATTACGTCAGTTACAGGTGAGCGATTGAGATTGATATTTCTGGCAAATGGTTGTCGTAACAACTAGGCCAGCGACCAGTTACCATTTATTAATGCGGGTAGGCTGGAAACATTTGGGGTGGGTTTGGGGTATCTGGTACATATGACTACCTCTTTTCCCGGGCAACGCCGGGTAACTCAGCTAGTATACATACATATATATATATATATAGTATATATATATATATAATATTATATATATGTATATATATATATATATATTATACATACCATATTCCTTGCACGACACCAGTCTCTATCAGTATGAGTAAACAATTGAAAAAGAAACCAAATATTGCGAGAGCCAGCAGATCATAGCCTATGCCGTCCGACTCGAATGAGAGCGGGTTGTGCGCAGGTCGTGTACACATTCCCAAATCCTGGCATGCCTCTGAAAAAAGCAACGTACTTGATCCTTGCATAAATTGGTATAATTAGACAAGGTACATGTCATCAAAAATCATTAACTCTTTGGGCTGAATAACATTTATTTTATTGAACGGCGCATGCTGCACATTTGTGTTACACGTGCGCATGTGTGCGTGCGTACGTACGCGCGTGTGTGTACCTGAACAACACTTGTTAGCAATTCTTCTGTTGCACTGATCAATGCCAGGTTCGTGTCTGCATTCCTTCCTATCCCAGTAGATGGTCATGTATGTGTGGAGACCATTCTCAAAACAATAGCCGGGCAACATTAATCTCAAGAAAAATGCAGTACCGCCTTGTGTCGGTCCAATTAAGGTGAACGCTAAATGACCTAAAGGTGGAAGTGCATCAAATTAATTTTACACACCACATACCGTTACGAAAGAAAGCAATAATCACCACAGGCAACTATATAAAACCCCCACTGATTTGGCAAATGCAAAACCAAGTAGATGCTCAAAACATAATTGATGTAGCCATGGTTATTGTGAACAATCAATCTGGAGCAGAAATCGACACTCACACACACGCACGGTTCACGAACGCACATACACACGAGCGCGCGCGGACGCACGCACTCACACTTTAATTCAATATTTAACAAGACTGCTATTCAGAGCAGACACCCAAGATGGCAGGTAGACAGTCTGACATACAGCGGCACCTCACTATTACGGTCACCCTCGGACTGGATAAAAGTGACCCGAATAGCGAGGTGACCGTATTAGCGTGACTACTTTCCTATATTTTACTTTACCAAAATAATTTGGGTCTGTCCTAGGCTGACCTTAATTGCTGTGTTGGCTATATTACCGAGGTTACCATAAAACGAGGTTTTACTGTATTTGACATTATTTAGAATACTTCTGCTCGAGTACAGGTCCTTATGGTACCCTACTCAAAGCAGATTTCTATTGCTAATCCTTCACATGTCAATATAATCTTTTGTCAGTCAGCAAAGCTAAGGACCTTAACTCACAGACATGTTTGGTGTGGCACGTTGACGAAAGCTTTCTGTAAATCTAGGCAGATAATATAATAGCATCTACTGGTGATCGTCCATGTACCTACTTAGTGATTATTGTAACAAAAACCCGTACGCAGCATGTCCTCGGTTTTAAGAATGATGAGTTTCCATTCAAAAGGAACAACTTCCTATTTTAACGCCACGTAGAGCACTGTTGCAAGTGGCTAACTAATTTGCTCTACAGTTTCAAATATTAGGTTAAATGAGATCCAGGTGATTTAATATCCTCAGTTGTTTTTATGTGCTGTGTAAATTGTATTTACCATCAGGTGTAAAAATCTATCATCTTCTCTGGTAAACACTGAACTAAATACCTAATTAAGCCTTCTTCCATTATGAACCGTCTGATATTACATTTCAAGCATTATCTTCTAACGGCCCAACGCGAAGTTATTTAAATTATAATCATGTGAGCAATTGTTGTAATGCGTATTATCTCCACCATTTGTATACATCCCACATACTTTCATTGTAACTAACTTTTTTATTTATCAACGTTACTCTAACGTTCATATTTTAGACTATTCCAACAATCCATTGTCGCCTTATTGTTTAATGTATAATTCCAATCTATCTTCTTAATTGAATGAATGAATGAAAGTTTATTTCAACAACAACTGACATAGTAAAGTAGCTAATTATTAAATTATAGATATATACAATTGTCGAGAAAGTGCAAGAAGAAGTGTAACACTTATACATACTTGCCCTGTTACACCTAGAAAACCTCTATTACATTGTAAAACATGAGACATGACTTGAACATTATGAATGCATAAGTATAATGTTCAAGTCATGATAGGCCGTTTGTAAAAAGAAGTTAAAGTAATCCTATAACCTACCCCAACACCAGTCTTTTATTTAAATACCTACTCATTAAACACACAACTTTTCAATAATTGTCTTTGTATTTGTTTTTGAAAAAGATGAATATTGTGTCAACAGATTAGTGAGTTATCAACAGAATTCATTTAACTGATAGACACATACTTTTCAAGTTAGTACGAGCATAATATTGTATAAAATTATGGACAACCACACGTGCATGCATGAACCCATGCGAAGAATGCGTACGCACGTGTCGTTAAATATGAACACGTTTGATGAACTGTTTCATATTTGCTGTTTCATGTATGCTTTTCAATATGTTCTATTCATACAAGAAATCCGTTTACACGTTCACCTGTAAGGATTGTGTAGACAAATATTACAGTGACGCCAAATCCAGTACTGGAGAAGATCAGTGATGCCAGGTAGACTACTGGCAGGGTTGCCCAGCAGTACATGAAGAACATCATGACACTGCATACTAGGTTATACCCATCGATAAAACATTCGATGTTTACATAAGCGAATAAGATATAAAACTCTGCGACGCCTATCAGATAGGTACCAAAGTCGATCAAGAAATTCGACAACCAGTAGGTTGCTTCGTGCACGCCGGTGATGATCTGAAGGTGTTTCGAACTGGTTTGACGCTCGGTGATCAAATTAACAGCACAACAGACTAGAAGAAAAGGACAGCACTTTGCGATTCCCCGGATTAAATACTTTGTGATTTTGGTCTGTGCCTTTATGTGTGTATGCGTTTCGTTTAATGCGTTTGCTTCATATGGAATGATGTGATTCGTCGTCTGTATGGAATAGCCGGAACCAACATAATGCTTCAGCAGGACGTTGTCGACGAGGTTCAGACTGATTGCGGCCGTGTGGTACGCCTCGTAGTTGTAGAACACCGTACACCTCACCTCGTCTGTCCCGGTAGACTCGAACAGCGCCGCCACGATGTAGCCGTACGTGTACGTGTGACGTTGTCTGCGTGCTCTATCAACGAGGTAGTCGTGGACACCGTCATCCACGTAAACCAACTCGAGAGAGTAGTTTTTCAGCTGGTTCTTATACACATCGGCCAACATTGTCGGGATTGTTTGCGTCTTGTCGTTGATGCCGAAAGCCACGGTGGCTCCACTGAAGAGCCCTGGGCTGAGAGTCAGCGGAGGGTTTATCGTATTGATATGATGCATAACAATGTACACAAACGTAATGATGAATATTGGCACGACGACCTGTATTATCGTCACAAATGGACGCCGCAAGACGTGCAAGAGTCGCTTGACGAACATTGTACGCAATTGCTGCTGCACCAGCGCCACACCAGAATATAACGGTAATCTCGAAGCAACTACAACAGAATACCCAATAAGCTATAAATCTGTGCGCCTCCCACACAAATATCAAGCCACATCGAAGCAATGTTAATCTTCCTGGCAGTTGCAACCGAAACGAGTACGTGTATTTCATTTTCATCACAATCACGTACACCGTAAATGCGCACGCGCACGCACACACACACACCCGCGCGCGCGCGCGCGCACGTACGCACATGCACAAACACAATTCTATAAACTTAATACAAAGGAAACAAGATATTTTTTTATAAATAAAAATTACTAAAAAACGTGATACATGGGCAATGACTAGAATTGTTTATCACAAGATCAAATTGCATTCATATCAACTCGGTATCTGTTACTGACGGATTACTATCGAGGATTATTATCGTCATACTATATACGATATGTCTTCAAGCTGATTCAAGATTAGAACAAACATTTATTATATTACGATCGATACGTAAAATTAACTTAGTCACTACAATGCTTCATTGTAAAAAAACTAAACCATTGCCCGATATATATTTTATTGGATGCATTATACAGTAGGTTTTCAAAATACCCTAAAGGTAAGATTGCTTACATTCAATAACGATTTGTCATTAATGTTGATTATGATGTTTCTGGACCATAACGTTTTGTAAAAATAAAAACAATACTGTAATAGTTTACATCTGCAACTATTCGGATTATCGGATACTGTTATTGTTTTATTATTTACATGTATTGTTTCAGTTATCAGTCTTGTTACTGGTCCACTGGACCTGTTGGAATCTGAATAAATACAATACAATACAATTATCATACAGAACTATCCTATCAAACTGTGTGATCTTGATCCGTTTTCAAAATTTATGCTAAAACGTTGTATCGATTAGCCGTTTTGTTCAATTACTGCTAATATACATGATATGTTAATGCAGGATTGTGTTGGTCCACATTATTTCAAACAGGCGCTTTCGATCCTTTCATCAAAAATATAAATCTTTACAAAATTGACCTAACGAATTATTTGTTTATCTCTAATGTCAGTTTTCTCTTGAAAGTATTGGGACAACTGTTGCAGATCGCCTTCAAGTGTGTACACAGCACTTATCAAATGAACTACACTGCATACAAAGGAGTTCATTCCATTGTCCACTGAAACGACTCTTCTTAAAATGTACAATGACATTGTATTCAACATGGGTAATAGCAAACGGACCTCTCTCATCTTACTAGATCTTTCAGCTGTTTTTGATAAAAATTAATCGCACAATTCTGACGATCAAAAGAAAAACAATTCAGTTGCCGAAGGAGACAGTCGAGCGAAGTCAAAATATATATATTAGTTTCTATCTCAGTTGTTTTGTAGAGATCATTCAAAGAAAGCTATATTGCTAGTACGATGTAGTGGCTGCTGACACGATAATTCCCTGGCTTACTCGATAGGTTGGCATTAAGCTGCAAGCCTATCTACACAAATATAATAAATTATTCTCTCCACTGTGTCACATCCGCTTTGGTTCATTTTCTGATAGTTTGAAAGATTTTCTGCAGAGATGGCAAATTATTGTAGTGTAACAAAGCTGGCTATAAAACTATATGAACTATACAGCATAGTGCTATATACGGTATATACATATATATATAGCTTCGTCACAGTCGAAATTGCGTCATGCAGGACACGTCACATGAACATATAGACTTAACGTCATATTAAATGATTCATTGGACTGTGACGCAGGTTACCAGACCCTGGAAATGACACGGAGGAACCCTGACTTAGTAAGCGAGCTATACATTTTGTTGTGATTTATTTCGGAATTTATTTTGTAAAATGCCACACTGTTCTACGTTCGGTTGTAGCAATATTACAGTAAACAATTTCTTTGAACTTCTTTGAGCAGGCCAGAAGTGAAACAGTGGATTCATAACTGTGGATGGGCTGAATGGAAACCCTCGCAATATAATGCACTTTGTTCGGTTCATTTTGAAGAAACGTGTTTTGAAGTATATATATATATATATATCGAGCGCACTGCGAAATCAAATCGCAAGAACGTTATAATACCTAACCAAAAGTAGATAAGCGAGCACAAAAACCTCGAAACAAGTCGAAAAACATGACATTTTACGGTCGCTAGCACACTCACGGTTCGTCCTACCCAGACGACCATGGCATTATTTGAAAGGATGCACTTTCTGTTATTCTAGCGTCATCTATAAATCTCGGGAACCGTTCATATAACACATATAAACGGACCTACAATCGTGCTGTTTTTGGTGTTCAGTTCGGTTCCGAACGATGTTGGTGGCGGGTACTCAGTACACTAATCTTCCGATTGTGGCGCTGTTTTCCTCATTTGCATAGTTTCAGACATGCGGACACCACCATTTCTTGATTTCATGTTATAAGCTCCGCCCACTTTTAAACAGCGGCGAAACGGCCGGGCTTTGATGGCTGCGAAACCGATATATCTCTACGTCGGCGTGACGTCACAATAACGTACGCCAACCAACGGGGACTAAAGGTCAAAATTCGTTTGCCTTTTTTGGTTGATATACGTGATTGTGACATCACGCCTACTTCGAGTATGTGAGTTTCGCCGCCGTTTAAAAGTGGGTGGAGCTTATAGCAAAGACCGTATATAAATACAAGACGGTGCAGCGCGCGCTATCTACATTGTTTGAGGAAAGTACGTAAGCAGTTCTGGAGTTGCGCCAAGCCAGACCATACGCGTACAGAAAATGCAGTTCTTTGCATTATCATTGCTCAACATTTTCAAAGATAACCTCAATATTTTAATTATATAAGAAGTGGTACAGCCTGACGATTATTCTGATGAAACACGACGAAGTTCAGTTGGCTCAATAAATAATTGCAATGTTTCGTTTTGTTTTGTTTGTAAATTTCATTATTTTGAATTGAGATATGTAAAACACTTCAAGGATTACGTTAATATCTTTCATTTTATATGACGCATCACAGCTTGGTGATTATTCTGATCAAATGAGGTGACTAAACAAATACGCTAACATCGCGCGCTGCCGGTCCCGAAGCATGCGCTTGCCTCCCGAATGGCGGACAAAAACCTTCAGTATAGACTGCCATTTTCTCGCTCAGTGACGCCTCCTGTCCACATAGAGGCTCCTTGCGTATAGTATGAAATCAGATAGTGGTGCCTCAATCCGTAGATTTGTGAACTGTGTCGACGAACCAACATCGTTCCCATGCAGTGTCTAAGACACCTGAAACGGCACGGTTGTGGGTCCGTTTATTGTTTATTTTAGGAATTATTATAAGGAAACAATTTATATTTTTAAATAGCAGAAAGCGTAAACTTTCAAACGATATCAAGATTGTAGGGATCGGACGAACCGTAATGGTACTAGCAATCGTTCAAACGTTATTTGGGACGTAGGCCCCTACCTGTTTTGAGTAGTTCAATTTTCGCTCGCTTTATTATTCGCTCGATCTATTTTTGACCTAACTGATAATGTAGTACCAATTGAGATTTTGCAGGATCTGGCGTTATATACATAATTATATTTGTTATAAACGTCCGATACAATTACGTTTGTTGAAGATAAATGAGGCATAAGTTGGTTTGGCAGGGAAAGAGAGTATCCGGTAGAAAATTGACGACTAACAATTAGTCCCACTTAGTCTTATTATGATTGGTATCACGGTCGCGTGTACACAAGCTAAGATATGCTGGGCCCAAGCTAGAACAATCTCAGAATTAAATACATTGCACACTATAGCGTGTACAAGAAAGCTGAATAACAAACTTTCACGGCAAGCGAGTCGCGTGAGCGATAATACAGCACATTAGTTAACGTGTCTAGGAATTAACGTTGTGAGCTCTTTAGAAATTCAGTATGTTTCATAATAGATTGCAAGACTTAATGTGTTTATGTCAAAAGAATAAACACTTGTTTAACGTGTCTTATGTTTGCCTTTAAATTAACATATTTTAAGATCGATGTGTGTAAGTTCGATTAAGTTATCTACACTGTAAAGGTAAGCATGCAAATCTTTATAGTGTAAGTGACCTAATAGGACGCACACATGCAACCCTCTAAGCTAGCCGGTATGAATGCAAGTGCACAAGTATGGCCTATGGACAATGATGCAACGTACATGTTCCTGTCGTCGTGTTTGACGAACAGTGCGTTTTGATGCTGCAGATCGAATCTTTTATATTTGTTGCCCTGAAAACATGACACAAATACTCACACTGTGGTCACACATTAATGGCGATAGATTATAGGCCCTACCATATAACATATCAATTCTCGCGCATATGTGTAAAGCAAGTGATGCTTTTTACTAATGGTAAATGGTATCTTTACGGTACTCTGTCCGCTACATTGATTTTAATGTATGTTTTGCCATTTGACACGCACGCACGTACAACACACAAACACACACATACAAGCGAAAGTTTTTTAGTATACAGATTTTTTTTTTTATATGTTTTTATTTGAAATAAATATGATATACCGTATTCAGTTATACTCATTTTTCATTCATCCATTATCCCAGATGCTTTGCTGACCAGATTCGTTTTTATGGTGATCTCACTATGAAAGTCACTTAGAGTCAGTCCCCGAGTTACCTTATTAATGATGATTAATTGTATGCACATCTACTTATACTTGTCTACAACCTGGTGAAGACTTCTTCCATTGTCGTCCCCGTAATAATGAAGCTTTCTATTTTGAGATGGCGTTTCTGTTCCTGCAGTGCTTCAAACAGCGTCGGAAATATATTCGCATGCTCCTTCCGAAGAATATAGACTAGCTGGGAGTCGATAATGGTTTCTAGATGTGCAATTCCCATGTATTCTTTTATTAAATTCGTTACTTCTCTGACGTCACAGTTTGTACGTTTGGTAATGACGAGGTGATAGCTTGAACCTGCACACATAAAACTACTGTAACGAGACATGATCAATACCAAACACCAACAAGTAGAGGCTCACTTCCGGTCCCAAGCTCCCTCCAACAGTCGCGAGTCGCTGTTTGGAAAGTAAATCAACATGTATTAAACACACACATACACGCACACACACACACGCATGTGTGCGTGCGTGTGCGCGTGCGCGTGCGCGTCCGTGTTTGTATGAGTTGACATTTTGCTTAGCTGTTGACATAGTAGTGGCGCTTGTCTTTAGAATACAAAACATTTGAAACGTGGAACTATTACCATACTTCTTCTTGAGGAACATGGGAGTACCAGAACATTGCAACCGTCCGTTGAACATGATGACAACCTGATCACCCAGATTATCCGCCTCTTCCAAGCTGTGAGTGATAACAATGATTGTTCGATCTTTGCGGTATTTCCTTATCACGTTCCAGGTACGTCGACGCGCTTCTGGATCGAGTCCCGTCGTCGGTTCATCCAAAATAATCACCTGCAGGTATAATGCAAATTATACGTCACATGTCGGAGAGTGAATCTTCTTCTCTAACGCTGTTATTTGGATATCACAATATTCAATATCTTAAATTATTTTTAATTAGCTGCTTCAGGCTGAATGTATAGTAATTATATTAATTTAACTGAAGCAATTGAAAACGGTGCAGTGATGACCTGGCAATTAATATCGTTGCCTTACCCCCGACATTTTCGCATAAAATAGGTAAAACAAGCAGTCGCGTAGTGACGACGGTTGTCGGCGCCCGGGTGCAAATCACAAAATAGCGCCCCTATCTCCCGACACATGTTTTACGTTTCTTTTCAGAACCAACTAAACCAGCCATGCTACAGTTAAGTTTGAAACAATTTATTAACCTGTATTTGATGCAGTATACTATTCCAAAAATAAATCTCACTATTAAACTATAGGTCACATTTTTATTCGATGTGAACCGTAAATTGTTCATGGTAAAATCAATAATGAACAGCACATACCATATCAATGAAAGCATTTATGAAGACAAACAAGTAACCACACCCAAGGGCATTTTCACACCAAGACCACTTTGTTTGCGACAAATTGATTGATAACTTGATTTATTTTTATTTGTTCTATTGCGTCCCTTTTTATGCTGATAAAAGCAGATCGCTCCCGTGGTATGTTGTGAGAAGCATTTCTATGTGTGCAGATTTCTGCCCAAATCGGTGTGATAGACTGTTCCAAAGTCCTTACTGTTCTGCCTTTGGCCCGAGGTACAGGTTTTTTACTCTTCGTTAGAGTCAGGATTGCCGTCTTTGACCATACGTCAGTAAAGACAGTACAGTAAAAAGCGTGGCAACCAGCTGGCTCTACTATTGAGTCGATAAATCAAGCACAGTGCGTCATGGACAACAAAGCTGCCGACAACTTCGAGTCGGACAACATTTCCGAGGCTGGCTCCAGGATCACCCGCTTTTCGTCATGGTCAACGGTTAGTGCTGTAACTAGGGGCTGCACAAAGACAGAAGCGGCGCGGGCACGCGCATCATTTGCAGCGAAAGAAATGCAGTTGAAAATGGAAAGTGCCAATAGGGACGCTAAAATGCTCCTCGAAAAAGCCGAATTAGACGCAGCGTTGCAAGTATTCAATCTACACAGAGAGGTAGCCGCCGCCACAGCGAAAGTCGAGGCCTTGTGGGCAGCTGTAGTGCTAGGCCCACGTACGCCTTCCTCCATGCCATCCTGGAGGAAGCCGTATCACATGGGGAAACTCATATGAATCGACCCCATGCACACACACTGACAAATAGGACATTATATCACATGAGAAACGTGATCCGTTGTGGGACACATACTCATCACTACCCATGCAGACAATTTATCATGCTACCAGGAATCTCCACGAAGACAAAGAATACTGGTTAGACGCCGACGCACATGGCCCGTCTTTGAACCCATCGGCTCGATCGTACATCCCGCTTCACAACGCAGCCACAGCAAACACAAGCCAAACACCTGCAATGATAGACTTTGCCAGGTACCTGGCACGCCGAGAACTGGTGACGACAGGTCCCTATCAGTCTGACGACCGGGCTGAAAACTTTAGGGCGTGACAGTCGTCATTCATAAACTCGATCACGAGATCTGGATCTGCTGACCAAGTGGTTGAGAAAATAATCATCCAATCACGTCAAAAGGCTACGTTCAGCGCATATCAATGACCCCGGTGCAGCTCTCAAGAAAGTCTGGAACAGACTAAACGAGAGTTACGCCTCTCCGGAAGTCAGCGAAAACGCACTCTTGAAGAGTGGACAGCTTCAGCAAGATCTACAGTAAAGACTATGTCAAATTGAGAGAGCTCGGAGACATTCCAACGGAGCTCCAATCTACAAAAGAAGATGGATACTTACCCGGGTTAACCTACCTGGATACGGCCCGCGGTATCGGCTCTATAGTTGGGAAACTTCCGTTTGATTTTCAGGAGAAATGGATATCCCATGGCTCTAGGTTCAAAAACGAACACAACGCCCTCTTTCTTCCATTCTCCTTCTTCACGGAGTTCATATGTCATGAAGCCCGCACCAGAAATGACCCTAGCTTTTTGTCCCAGCAGCATTCGCAGTGAAGGGAGGTGAAACCCATCAACAAGAACTCGTATACGAGAACGCCCATATCTGTCCACAAAACACATATCTCCTCGGCTGCAGACCCCAGCATAGACACCTTCACAAAGCAGAATGACGGGACAGGAAAGAGCTAATCCATTAACAACAAACCTCATCCACTCAGGAAATGCAGGGACATCAGAGCTAAACCCCTCGAAGAAAGAAAGGCCTTTCTCAGAGAGCAGGGAATTTTGTATAAATGCTGCGCATCAACTTCTCCCTTAGCAAAGAACTGTAGGATGGCAGTGAAGTGTAACGAGTGTGAAAGTGATCGCCACAACACAACCATGCACCCTGGTCCAGCCCCCCGCAGACATCCAAGGTCCCCTCCCTGCTTCAGAGAATGGAGGGGAGGGAGAAGAAGACTCTACCACAGAACCCACAGTCAATTCTGCCAAATTGTACGCCATACACGACGACCAGAGCAACTGCTCATCAGCTAGGTCATACTTCTTTGAGCTATTTGATGTGCTGAGCCACCCGTCCCCTTACTCACTAAGAAGCCGTGCTGGACTTATCGACATATCAGGAAGAAAGGTAGAAGGGTTCCACATCGAGTCAGTGAACGAATGGGTCAACCTCGCTCTACCACCTCTCATCGAATGCAATTAAATACTCAAAAATAGGTCTGGCAACTGACACATTCACTTTCAGAGTGTCTGTTAGTGACAAGCCATTCACACGATGCGGAGTCCTGTCAACAGTGAATATCCTCTTCGCCCCTTGGCCTGGTAGCTCCAGTAACCATACAAGGCAGAACCAACAACAACTCCAAAGGTACCAGTGAATGGGACACTCAACTCCCGGAAGAGAAGCTGAGAGAATGGGAAGATTCACTCCAGAATTTGAAACAACTGCACATCCCACGCACATGTACAGTGATCTCTCTCTCTCTCTCTCTCTCTCTCTCTCTCTCTCTCTCTCTCTCTCTCTCTCTCTCTCTCTCTCTCTCTCTCTCTCTCTCTCTCTCTCTCTCTCTCTCTCTCTCTCTCTCTCTCTCTCTCTCTCTCTCTCTCTCTCTCTCTCTCTCTCTCTCTCTCTCTCTCTCTCTCTCTCTCTCTCTCTCTCTCTCTCTCTCTCTCTCTCTCTCTCTCTCTCTCTCTCTCTCTCTCTCTCTCTCTCTCTCTCTCTCTCTCCCCTATCTCTCTCTCTATCTCTCCCCCCCCCTCTCTCTCTCTCTTGCATATCTTCAGACGCACCTACCGAAGCCACCAACGCAGTGGTTTTCCCCAAAACTACCAATGAAGATGGACGAAGCAATGTCGGTTTCATTCTGGGGAAAGCTACGCTGGCCCCTCAATATGTGTTTACCATTCCCCCGACTTGAACTACGCGCTGCAGTGTTGGCAGAGGATCTGGTAGAGGTTATTCTTGATGAAATATACTTTAAGCATGACGCCGTAAAGTTATATTGCGAGAGCAACGTAGTCCTGCGACCAACGCATCCGCCAGTCAACAAAGCCAGGGACAATGGCTTTATGTGCCGATAGAGCACAATACAGCTGACTACATCCAGGTGAGTACTGGCATCCCACCTTCCCGAGACGACATGGCTTATTGGACCAGCGTTTTTGCACAAGCCTTACGAAAGTCACCAAGAAATTCCAGAATCCTTTAAGCTCGTAACTCCAGAGTTAGATATTGACATACGTCCCCAGGTGTCAAGCTTCCTAACGTAAGCTAAATACAGAAACCTGACCACTCAACGCTTCGAGCGTTCCTCGACCTGGAACTGACTTTTGAGAGCTGTCGCATTCCTTATCCACATTGCTCGCTCTCACAAGTCAACAGACCAGCCTAGCGAATGCAAAGGTTGGCATCAATACAACAAACCCCTTACTCCAGAAGAGTTGTCTCAGGCCAATGATGTCATCATCAAGTTAGTTCAAGGGGAAACCTTCTCAGAAGAGCTCACTGCACTTGTCGACGAGCAACGAGCTTATCAGGATCGGAGGCCGACTGAAACACGCACAACTGGTCAACGATGAGAATAATCCATTTGACTTACCTAAGAAAAGTCATATCTCCTCATTCACAACTAATTCAGCACTGTCACGAGCAAGTGAAATATCAAGGCCGCCACTTCACCTAAGTAGCCATCAGAGCAGCAGGCCTGTGGAACGTCGGGTGTAGGAAGCTCGTTGGCTTCCTCCTGAACTAGCGTGTCACCGGTCGGAGGCTCTGTAGCAAGATAGAAGAGTAAAAGATGGCAGGTCTTCCACTCGAACGCTTCAATACAATGTTTTCGGTCCTTGTTATTCTTCGTTAGAGTCAAGCTTGCCGTTTTTTACAGTATACTTACAGTCTCAAGGTAGTCGAACATTGATGTTCAAATCAGTCGAACCCCTGTGGTCAAGACAGTCAAACACTGGTGTTCAAATCAATCGTGGTGGTAAAAACAATCGAACTAAACTGCTCAAATTCCATGAGATATATCGTGTACAACCAAAAGCCAAATGGGACGTTCACTTCCTTGAGACGAGTGAACCTCTTAACCGTTACCTGCTGGAGCCGGTCCAAGGAACAGTGTGATTCCCTGTACAGGGTAGATACCATCGTATCGTGCTATATTCCAGACAGTTTTTTCGGCACCTTACCCTTCTCTAAAAACGTTCTTCCCAATTCCACGCATCGCTGCTTGCCCACGTTAGGCTAACATATTACTTGTTATGTGAAATACAGGCCAACATTAATTGTGATTTCACTCTTTATAACTTATTTGTTAGGGGCGAATTTAGGATTTGACCAATGGGGGCGCAGCCACCCATCACCCCGTTGTGGTTCAACAAAAAACCTCCAACTGCACTCCTCCTTTCCTTTTGAGGCTTACGAAAATCTCCAAGTGCAACTTCCTTGTCGCTCACCAAAAAAACCGAATTGACCCATCTTCTCCAGGTTAAAACAGGAGCGTATGCCACCCACGCGCTTTGTGGATCCACGTCTGTATTACTAATACACGCACGTTTACAGGGGTCTACGACAGCTGAAATACGTGTGCGAGTGCATCCCCTGCCCCTGGGTCATTACGCCATTGAAAACACGTTCCACATAATCTATCTATAATATTTTACAGTAAGAATCCGATTTATCACGTGATATGCTCTGAACCACAGGCACATTGGCATATTGTTAGTTCATTTCCACAGAGTTCCGTACCTTTGGCCCGCCGACCAGGGCAAGACCTACGGATAGCTTTCTTTTGCACGTTTCAGTTAATGTTGTCACCTTTGCGTTCCTGTGTTTTTCTAGCAACATGTCCTGCAGACACGAATCAACTTCATTTCGAAAGTCTTCAGTTTTACAATGTCTCAGCTGAAAAAAATCATTATAATACAGTTTTTATCGTACACCATATGCTAGCATCATCCGCCCATCCCGCGTAGTTTAGCCTCTGTCGCCTGTCACTGGAAGCGCGTTGTAAAAGAAAAGAGGCGTGTTGTTAATGAAATAATTTGAACACGTGTAAGGAACGATGTGTAGATGTTGCCATATCTATACTACCATATCCTATACTAAAATGCACTGAAAGGACAGAGAGTTTCGGTAAGAAAATCAGTGAAGCGAAGACAAATGTGAAGGCTCTGAACGGAATGAGCCCAGAAAGGATAGGCGAGATTGAACGGTACAAATGTTAAAATTCTTACTATAGTATCGATTATTAGTAAGGAAGGCACAATATCAGAATATTAAAGTTCGGCTAGTTCAGCGATAAATATATCTGAACTGACATTGCTGACACATTTATGGCCGATGTATGGTCATTAGTAAAGAAGAGATGTGAGTTGGCGTTCAGTCTTGTAATATAATGACTACATTAAACATTGATTGATGTTGCATTCGAATTGTCTAGAGGGACACTAAATGCCAAACAGAGCCACATGCGTTGCATAATCGAGTACATTACATATCGTCGCTTAGCGTCAAACACGCCGGGAACCTTGCCTTAGCCATGAAGATGATGTGTTCTTCTAACGTCAGGTATTCATGCAGAACATTGAACTGTGGGCACAGACTCAGCATTGAGATGATATCCGTCATATCCGTCCGAATATCTTTACCATACACAGTGGCTGTACCTGACGTCGGTGGGTAAATACCTGTATTAACACAAACATTACGCTATTATACTGTAAAGAAATGCCTAATACTAACAATTGTTCCAATTAAAAGTGTGCATGGATCGTCATGTTGCTGACGAGAATATATGTTTATCAACTGAATACTGTACCCGTAAGCATGTGTGTTATTGACGTTTTCCCAGAACCGTTTGGGCCAAGCAGAACTGTGATTTGCCCCTCGTAGAAGCCTAAGGTAATGTCATCGACTGCCAATGTCTGTTCTGAACCAGTGCAAAACACCTATTAAATTGCATATGTTACACACTATTATACATTACACACTTATGATAGGCTTCGGTGTGTTTATGTTACCTACCGCTCAATCACATATAATCTGCGGTAACATATCTACCAGAATACACACCGTTCACGTTCGTTGGTGGCATAACAATTGTGGCTTAAATCATAGGAATTAAAATGCATTATTTTTGTAATCCAGATTTTACTATGTTCTATCACAGCTAATTGTATTTCGACGCCAAAAGCTTGTCGGCTGAGCGGGAGTCGAACAACTGGACATCTGCAAGTGGCCGACTCACGACATAGTACAACACACAATACAGTCTGTTATTTGTGTGCTTCCTGTAACTTCACGACCCAAGTGTGTCAAGTGATTACTGCAGTTCGTTAGAACGTTGGAAGGTTCCGGAAGTGGTGGAATCGTGCTCGGACTGAGCAACTGGATCTTAACATGTTAACGTCATTGCATTAAAATGCTTTCGAATGTTTCTTAAGATCACAAAGCCAGCTTTGGTTTGCGAAACGTTTGTTAAATTGCAATCCTTAGAGCATCAATGTGTACAGTAGCCTTATATCACCAACCTTTGACAAGTTGTTTAATTGAATTCCCGGCTCAACGGTCTTTGTCCATTCTTCGAAGTGCCTTTCAACATGCATTGATTCGCTACGGACTACGTTTGCGTGTAAGCTAGAACTTGATTCACCTCGTTTCGCGTCCAACCAGTAGGATGGCTGTTCAATAACATTTAACATTTTAGTTTGGAAAATAATTATTCCGAATGGGAGTTATACAGTCAGAGTTATTTGGTGGATGGTTTCTTCTGCAACAGCTTCAGGTAGTTTAATTCCGCGCCATATGTATTTGCACACAACAACATTTGTATGACTTCATGTCGCTCGATAACACGCAACAATAGTCGCGTGTATGGTTACATGATCGATACTGGCACCCTGAATATGAGTCAAATAGAAACAAACGTAAGCAACATTCTTACCAGGAAAAGAAAATTCCATGATTCCGCAGTCATAGTCTTTCCCGGGTAAACAGCATCAATATAGAAAGCAATACTCGTATAGAGAAACCCATCAAATATTAACATAACAAGGATTTGAGCAAATGAGACGACATTTGTATCTGTCATGTTTGTCCAATCCAACTTATATCCTACAATAAATTAAGTATCAGTTATTTATTAGGAAACTCACAAAGACAGGCCATCAATATATGTTACACTTGTAACACACAGTACATATATACATATTTACGAACATCCGCCTATGAATTACACCTAAAGACGTAAGCACATATCAATTGATGCCGATGGTGTGGCTTACTAAAACAACATAGTCGCTGTCATAGGAGCCACCACAGGTTTTTTTTTTATAATTCCATTGCTCTATTAGCAAAGTGTCTCTCTCATACATGTTGTGATTTATCTGTGAGTATGTCTTGTGTACACAAGTCTTGTTCGGAAATTTGTGTTTTAGTGCTAATCGTTTGTGTATATGAAGAGCTACATGATAATTATAACTTTTTGGTTTTGGAGACATGAGAAGCAATTGGCTAGTGTGCATATCACTATATTTTTGAACTTGTTTTGCCTTGAATGTAATTTGACTTTGCGTTTTTTGAAAAGTGGTTTAATGTGTGATTTCTTGTATAAAGTTATTACTTGCACTGCTTTTTTGAAGTGTGAAACGTAAGGCATGTATGAACAAAAACACAAAGGTGATTATTTACCTGCACCTCTGTATTGTGTGATCATAAAATGTCCATAATACATTGCGGAAATGCAGCTGATGACTACAGTCAGCACAGCAGAAGGTGAATCTTCACGGATGATCCCACTAAACAGTAAAGTTGGCGTTTCCAAAAAAACTGTGATAATTGCTGCAGCAACTGCCGCTTGATTACCTACAACATATCGCAGCCAGTACCCATGTAACAAATACTGAGCAAATGATACTAAAAGCATGTTCTATATGAACGTCACGTAAGGTTTCTTCCATTTCCAAAAGGATCCTTCAATAAAAAGGGAAGTCTGGTTTACAAATGGTCATGTTACTCTTAGGCACAACGCAATGCTGTTAATTTAACATGATTGAGTTGCTAATAAAATATGTTTTATGTTTGTCTTTTTTGTTTATCTTACAATGACAAAATGTACAACATATTATGTGTAAGTGAAAAGAAATATCACTATTTGTTCGACCAAACAGCGTCATTGTACGCGTCGATATACACACACACACACACACACACACACACACACACACACACACACACACACACACACACACACACACACACACACACACACACACACACACACACACACACACACACACACACACACACACACACACACACACACACACACACACACACACACACACACACACACACACACTAATGTCTGTATTGGTCGTTAGTAAACTAATTACCATGGGCCTCTTCCAGAAATAAAACACCTTCCATCACCTCCTTACGGTAGTTGCGTTCATAGAAAGTACATGTTGTATAATAAGAGACATTGTCACATAAACATAATCCATTATAAAGTGGGCCAGGACACGATGAGCAATTTCAAAGAAGTACCTAATGGTATAATCGATACATATACAAAATCTCCCATAACAAAACATAAGCATTATTTTTTATAAACATCGTCAAATTACATTTGTAGTCATTTTTACAATTTTGATTTTAATATGTATTAGTAATTTAAAAACCAGCAAATATGACCTCTTAAAAACCTAACAATATTTTCGTTTGAATATACTCAACGCTTATAATGCACCAGGTCTACATCTCGTTGGTCACGTTAGCATTTCGCCGCGTCAGCCCCGTGAGCGCGCGCTACTTCTGGCAAACAACACACTGCAACAATTCTGTGGAGTTCCAGCTACGGAATTTAATGCTTTTCTATATCATTGTGCATGTACTTATTCCATGTACAAATGTGTCACTGGGTGTATTAGTTATTAACATTACAAAATCCAGGACGCGTAATCCAGCTGCCTGTTGCTGGTAACGTCAATTACAGGGGTGAGCGCGTGCGACTTCTGGCAAAAGGTTGTCCTAACAACTAGGCCAGTGACCAATTTATTAATGCGGGTAGGCTGGAAACATTTGCGTACACAGATGGGTTTGCGGTGTCTGGAGCTCAAATGGTGGGCATTTGAGGTTTGGTATATTTTCAGTGTTCATAATTATGTCAACAATACTTTTTTAGATTTCAGTGCAAATGGTTTGATGATGTATATGACCGCCTTTTCCCCCGGGGCAACGCCGGGTAACACAGCTAGTAGATATATTATTTTTAAGAAAACAGTTTCGAAAATTCAGAAAAGGAAATATTATATATTGATGTTACTATGTATTATACTGTTATTTTCACTATAGATATATAGAGACAACATGTTTATAAGTGCGTACCGTCAAATGCACAGCTGTGAAACAGTCCTAGTACGCATACAGGACGACATATTGCTTTCTCTGGATAACAAGAAGAGCGTGATACTGGTGCTACTAGATCTCAGTGCCGCTTTTGATACTGTCGACCACCATCTGCTGTTCAATCAACTGCACAGAATTGGCGTGCGTTGCAACGCATTGTGCTGGTTGAAGTCGTATCTGTCACAGCGAACACAGGCAGTTAAAGTTGGCAACTTCATTTCAAGAAGTGTCGATCTAACATGTGGTGTGTCTCAGGGTAGCGTGCTCGGACCTCTTCTGTTCACGATCTACTGCGTTGGACTCAACCATGTGTTTGAACATCATCAACTGCGCTATCATATGTACGCTGATGATACGCAATTATAAGTGGACTTTCCCCGTGACCAGCCACTTACAATGGCCACCGATCGAATATATCGTTGTACCATCACATATGAAAGCGTGGATGTCTTTCCATAATCTCCTGCTTAACGAGAACAAAACCGAGGTGATCGTCATATCTGCAGTGAACAATCGGAAACTTGTTCACCTGCCTGTTGACCAAGTCACTGATGTATATGGCTGTGCTGTTTCGCCGAAGCCGGTTATCCGCGACATCGGCGTTCTACTCGACAACACTATGTCGATTACGAATCAAGTGCGTCGTGTTTGCCAGGTATTGTCACCTCCGAAGCATTGATTAGGAAATGTCTTACCACTATTGCTTGCAGAACCATTGTGAACGCCTTAATCATGTCACGTATTGCTGGTATATCGTGCAGTGCACCATCTCGGCCCTGCGTACATTTAATCGCTCGTGACATCCTACACGCCAACCAGATCACTTAGATCGGCCTAACAAGGTCTTTTGATTGTTCCGAGATAACATCACGAACATTATGGCCGTCGTTTCTTCTCGATGGCTGTCCCGATCCTGTGGAATGCCCTGCCTCATGCAGTCGGGCATGCAAACTGCGTTGCCACCGTCAAATCACTCTTAAAAACATATGTATTTCGACAGGCCTTCAAAGAACTTTGCAGTCCGCATCAGTGACATTTGTGCAATATTGACATTCGGTTATGCACTTAGGTTGCAGTTATTTATTATTTTAATTTTTTTTAATTGGCATATTATATTATTTATGTATTTATTTTATTTAATTATTTATTTTAGGTATTTAAACGTCTAATTCATTTAACTTATGTATAATATATACAACTGTAAATATATATATATTTTTTATTCAGGTTTATCAAACTGACATTTTACCTAATTTTTATATGCTACTTTTAAATCATTTTCTTTTATCTTTCTATTTAATATTTCTATTTAATATGGTTTAGGTCACTTAATGTATTTTTATTTATACTCTACGATTGTCAGCGCACACACGCCGCTTTATAATAAATAATAATAAATCATGGCTGCAAAAAGAGTTTTACGATATTATCAACTAATTAGTTTTGGATTGAAGGAGAAAATATAAATACAATAAAAACAACACATTCCAATAATATCGGCAACAACAGCAACTGCTGTCAGCAACAGTAATGCTTAGTGTGTTGCAACAAAACAATTAGATTTGTCATTTAACGCGGGCGATTAGCACGAATCGAACGTCTATGAAAGCTTGGCATTTTGATAATGAGGATAATCTGTAAGAAAAAGCAATTATCGCATCATCATGAGTAAAGGAAATTGTAGTTTAACTGGCATTAATTATATAAAACAGGTGACCTACCATTATAGAAGCAAGTGCTCACAACAATAGCAATGGCACTCGCTGATAACTCGAAGATGGCCGTGAAGACAAACAACAAAGAAGCATTGATGTGACCAACAGTTGGTCGATAATACGATGTAAGCGTCTCGTTACCATATATTTCTACATGGTTTATTCGAACTGGCCAGCACAAGATGACCACATAAATAAAATTCGCGATTAACAGCAACATGAAGTATCCGATGAAACAGGCAGCCCACTGAAGCCAGGTTTTAAAACCCAGTGTATAAAGCATATCCTGAAACAAAACGCATGCACTAATATTGAGAACGTATTACGTAGCAACACTATCCGTCAAACGTACAGAATGGCTAACGCACACGCGAATTTTTTGGACATTCTATCGTATATGTTTTGAATATCTAAGCCCATGTGTGTTTTTGGGGCGCAGTGGCCGAGAGTTTAGAGTGCCAGATTATCGTTCGGAGGAACCTGAGTTCGAATCCCCGTGTTGATCGGTAGATGGTTCGATACTGGTAACGGCGGCCGTGTCGAAACGTGTGAAATATTGTTCACCCTACTTTGCTTGTGCCTTCCAACCCGCAAGCAAAAATTATACCAAAACTGAGGGATCTTAGTTACGAAATACGCCTAAAAGAAAGTGGTTTAACAACACTAGAAACCTGGAGATTGAGAGGAGATCAGATAGAAGTGATTAAAATATCGAATGGGTATGCAAATAATGGCCGAGACAAATTAATTACACTTTTAGACAAGCAGGGTAGAGAAATATAACACCAATATATGATCATAGAACGAATAGAGGAATTCTACACCGAGCTATATGACAGCGAACAGAGTACCATAATTGACATCGACCCTAAAGAGGTTGCTGGGATAACACGATGGGAGGAGGAAGCAGCGCTAAGAGATGTGAAGAATGGAAAGGTTTTAGGCAACGACCATTTAAACATTGAAATATTAAAAACAGGAGAAGACACCATCTCGAAGACATTAGCTAAGCTGTTATAGCAAATGCTTATCAAGAGCGTTGTACGACAGGATGACAGTATATCGCCAAAGCTGCTTTCGGCAACACTGGAAAGCATATTCCGAAGACTGACATGGGAAACCAGAGATTTTAGGATAGAAGGAGACTGTTTCAGTCATCTTCGATTCGCCGATGGCATACTCGTGTGCGCTACTACACCTCAAGGACTACACAAAACGCTGCAGGAGTTTGCTGATGAAAGTGAAAAACACGGTTTGAACATGATCATTTCGAAGACAAAATAATGCTAGAAAACAACCACACACTATATATATCAATAGATAGAGAACGTTGAAAGCTACGTCTACCTGGGTCAACATTCAAGACAAGGAGATTCAAAGAACACTCACGACCGGCGTGCACCGCGACATCTTCAAGCGTAACTTTGAACATGCTTGAAAAGACAAGTCTACAACTCATGTTCACTCTCCAATCAGGCAAAAGAACAAGCTAGCAGCCACGCAATCAAAGATGGAAAGAAGTATATCAAACATCACATATCGGGAGAGAAAAATACATCTGGATATGAGTGAAGAAAAAGGTCATAGACGTGATAGAGCAAATCAGAAGACATACGTGGACCTAGGCAGAGCACATCAGTAAACTACGAGATAACCGATGGACATCGCCTATTACTACATGGATACGTTACGAAGGGAAACGATCTAGATGAAGAACGGCGATACAATTGAAAGACGAACTAGATGAGTACTGGAAGGGCACAATCTGGCAGAGGCATATCTGGAAACTACTTGCTGAGGCCTTCGCCCAATCACGGGACAGTATGTCTATGCATTGATGATGATTATATGTTCTTTTGCGACACACAAAACAGGGCTAAGTTGCATGGCATTCTAGGATGGCTATTTGGCGGAATCAATGTGAGATTTCGTGAGTATTATATCGAACAAATGCGTGACATATTAATCTGATAAGTATCATTACTATGTCTATACTAAACAAAATCCATGTAATAACTTGTTTAAGTAAATTCTTTGTTAACAGTAAGCCAGAGTTAGTAAATATGTAGATTAAGTTAGTCAACGGAGATCTCTTTAGTCCAAGCGACAATAAGGTGTTGCTATTGTACATGTAATCGCTGTGGCTAGCAGAGTAAAGAGCAATGAACGTCATCATTCCATACACCAGACAGCACTACCTTCTAAAACGAAACCAAATATATACACTTTCAAGGTGCTTACTGTAGTTTTAGAGGCTTTATAACAAAACGGGCACTTTAATCTATAATGTGTGTAAGGATATGAATGATATTGGCGTAACTTTATTATATAAATTATGTCACGGATAATACGGATAACATGGATAATACGTGCACATCCGACCGTCCAATTGAACCTCTCAACGTTAATATATGGGCACCTTTTCATTAACATAATTTAACATTGCTATCAAACAAATGCAACTCGGTGAAACCACACGATGAGACGGCATTCTAGTGTGGCGACTTCCCAAACTAAGCAAACACTTAATGAAATTATGTAATTAACTATACCTAGAGAATAGAACACCGGATTGAGATCTCGAGTTTAACACCAATCAGAACGGCTTCAGTCCCTCCGATCAACAACATCGCAAATCCTTGCATTCAGACGTACAGTGTGGAAAATAAGAAACCACCAGAAAGAACCAGTAATTGTTTTCACTGATTTTAAGAAAGCGTTTGATTCAGAAGAAACAAAGAAAGTCTTCTTGGTTGTACGTGGACGAGGCATCCCGGAGAAAATTGTCAAAGTCACAAAAATCATGTGTGAAAGCACCTCTGCATTTGGTTTTACTCCAGAAAAAGAAAGTACACATTTTGAGATTAATGCATGAATACTCCAAGGAGACCCTCTCGCCCCATACGTGTTCATCGTTGTCTTTGATTATGCCTTAAGAACTGTAATCGATGAGAGAAAAACTAACTCTACCCGGGCGTCATATATCCAGCCCGTCACCTCTCTGATCTGTATTTTGATGACGACATCGCTTTATTCGCTGACACACTACACGAATCAGAACTACTACTCGAAAAAGTCGAAAGTGCCTCTAAAGCTACTGGATTTTTTCTCAATCCAAGCAAAACCAAGTACATATACATCAATCCTGGTACACATCCCAAGCTACACCACTTGGATGGGAGTCGCTTAGAGAAAGTAGAAGACTTTAAATACCTTGGCTCCTACACTATCTCTCAACAGAACATTCAGTGTAGAAAAGGCTTGGGCAGCATTTTATGCACTGGATATTACATGGCGATCGTCAATACGCAGACACACCACACTAAACATCTTTAGGACTACGGTTGAACCGATCATGGTTGTGAATCATGGACACTGACACAAACTTTAGAGAAAACACTTGACGGCTCATACACAAGATTACTACGTAACATCTACAATGTGTCCTCGCGCGATTCCATCACCAACCCGAAGCTACGGCAATATATATCACAGATCTTCAGTGTCGTGAAGCAACCACGTCTACGACTGGCATGGTAGGTGATGCCGTATTGTCAAGGCGATATACATTGCACGCGATATGGGTCGCGTGTATACACGACGCAATGTAGTTGCTTGAGACGGGAAGTGTCACTTGACCACAAGAAGTCACGTGTTGTTAAGCATCAACGCAGCCATTACTACTAGGGAAGGTTATTCTATTTCTAGATGCGTTACGTGTGTTGACTGTGATTGGACAGATTACATGCGTCGAGGCGATGGTCGCCAGGATAGAGCCAGTTCTATCGCCAGCGACGGTGTCGGGCCGACGAAGCTATGGCATTGCAAGCGATACGATCACAGCTATGTAGTATTTACACGAAGCTATCAGATTGCAATCAAGTTGAGTGTAACGGCATTGCCTCGTCACGGCGACGGCATCGCTTGGTGTAAAGCCTGCTTTTAGTCCATCGGTCAATGTAAACAATTTGATCTTGTCATATTTTGTTATATAATCTTGGCAAATGCATTTATATTCATATAAATAGTATTTAGGACTTAAACATATATTTTGTTAGTTTTCTATTTGGTCCCGAAGTGATATCTTGAAAGAATTTGGCGACGTTTCCGTTCACCCATTGATCGGTCCCGCTATACTAAGCAGTTGCATCTGTGCAACCACATTATTTCAAAAGCAAAATCAGACTATTATACGAATTTAATATCAAAAAAATTCTGAAAACCCTTACCAAATGTGGAAATCCATCAACAGTGTGCTTCATCGGAAGAAACCAAAAGTATTGCCTGATACCTCTTCATTGGATACATTATGCAGCATGTTTTCAAATACTTCACGGATAAGATTGCTTACATTCGATCACGTTTTGTTATTAATGACGTTGATTACAAGTTAACTGAACAGCCGATTGTTGATAATACGTTGCAATGTTTTACACATGCAACTACAAATGAAGTTCGCACTATCATACAAGTGTCGTAACAGATCGTGTGGTATTGAACCTTTTCCAACATGTCTACTGAAGAGTTGTATTGATCAACTGATTTATCCTATTTCAAATTCGAATTCATGCAAGCTCTTCATTCCTCTTGTTAAAAAACAAAGTCTGTGCAAAAGTGACCTTTTAACAATTCCTATCTCAAATCTTAGTTTTCTGTCGAAAGTATTGGTGAGGGTTGTTGCAAATAGTCTCCATAAACACATTTATTCACAGCATTTATCAAATGATCTACAATCTGCATATAAGCGATGTTATCCAACTTAAAATGCACAATTACATTGTATGCAATATGGATACTAGCAAATTGACTGCTTTCACATTACCAGATCTATCAACTGCTTTAGATACATCAGATCACGACATTCTTTTACATCCCCTTACTAAACATTTTGGTATATCTGGCACGGCTCTTCAGTGGTTTAGTTCATATTTTAGACCGCTGCCAAAGCATTAACATATTTGGCTCACTGTCTTGTACAGAACATCTTCCATTTGGTGTCCCACAAGATTCTGTCCTTGGCCCTGTTCTGTTTAGCTTATGCACTACGTCCCTTAGTCGAGTCATTATTAATCATAATATAAATCATCACTTGTATGCTGACGACACACAGGTGTATTATCATTTTCACCAACTGATACACAGACATCTCTATCAACTTTAAACGACTGTCTCACTGACATCTTGCTGTGGATGAAAGCAAGTAAATTGAAGCTAAATCCAGATAAAAATGATATAATTATCATTGGCACAAAACAACAGCGAAACAAGGTTGTTAACTACTTTCCAGTTAAATTGCTTGATAATGATACATCACCATCAGATACTGTTCGTAATCTAGGTGTTATCTTTGACAATGATTTCAGCTTTCACCAGAGCAATTCCCAAGTATGTAAATCCTGTTTCTACCATATACGTCATTTCCGCCGAATTCGGCGTTATTTGTCTTTATCTACGAACAGTGCTTGCAGTGTTACTTGGTGAGCTAGAAGAGCCCTGTAGTGATGGTTGTCATTTATAATCTAGGTCACCGTGACACTGCTGTACAGGTCTGCTTCCTGCCACGCCTCATCAAGGCCGCTCCCCTCAAGTGTCCTGCCCAAGCACCGCAGGGCACACAGCACAATGTCAAATGCACCAGGGCATAGTACCTACTTGTTCTTGTACAGCGGATCAAGGTATTCAAGCTTCAGTGCCCTCTTGTAAAGGGCCATATGCATGGTTGCCACCAGTTTGCTCCAGTCACAAGATCATTCACTCTTGACAGCTGATCCAGTGCCGTGACCAAAGTGATCCATTCATGGGCTGCAGAGTTGATGATGGGAAGCACAAAGGCCTGGTCCATTACTGTTGGAACAGTCGCGGGCAGTGGGATATATGTGAGTAAATTGTAGGCAGACCAAACAGGTACAGGCACATCTTGTAGGCCTGCAGATGTCAGACTGTGATACAATTGCTCTGGTGGAATGGCCGTCTTGCAGGCATTGGTAGCGATCAAGAACTTCAATACCTGCAATGACCTTGGCAAATCATATGTCAACATCATTGACTCAAAAGCTCGAGGCTATGACCAAGTGAGGATTATCATTGATAACTATACCAAAGTATAATCACTGAAGGAAGCCACACGAGATCGGCACAGAGGAAACTCAAAGTAGTAGAATATTCAACTGGCATCAGAGAGGTATCGTGACTAACTCCGACTGCCCTGTCTTTACAGGTGTGAGCACACATGAAGAGGCAGACACTCTCATGGTACTGCATTTTGTGGAAGTTGCTGAAACATGACTCACAGTCCACCAACACTCCCAAGACACTGACGTACTGCTCCTGGCTCTTCGCAGGGTGCCACAACGAGCACCAAACCAGCAGTGATCAAGGGCACCAGGGAGCGCCGTCACAAAGTCATGCTGAAACCAATCTTAGAGCAACTTGGTGCAGATAAAGCATCTGCTTTAATCAACTGGCACGTACTAAACGGGTGCAATACAACTGGACACATACAAGGAAAGGGCAAAAGGGATGCTTCACAGCATTCCTTGCACCAAGCCCCACTGTACTGGCTGCACTTGGAGAAGGAGCAGAACCGTCCGCTGGTGTGGTTAAGGGCTGTGAAGAGTTCTTGTGCGTACTATTCTGTCCATGACGACTCCACATCATCCAGGCGACGGACCTCAGGTGACACCTCTTCAAACTACTGAAGTGTGAACAAGGAATGGACAAACTCCCACATATCCACGGTGCATGGTTGGAACATATAAGGCGAGCACATGTACAGGCGAGTATTTGGTCACAGAACTTGGTCCTAGAGCCAGCCATCCCTAACCCTCTGAAGCTTGGATGGCAGCAGCGAGATGGTCAACTGGTACCAGTGCTGAGCAAGGAAGCACTAGCTCCAGATTCAGTTTTGCAGCTGACGCGGTGCAGATGTGCATCCACAGAGAGGACATGCTCGGGCAGGTGCTCTTGCACACACCACAATCTTGTGTGCAACGAGCTCTGCCACTGTGTGGCAGATGAGGACAAATATCACAACACACAAACCATTGGAATCGGACAAGATGAGGAAGAGGACAAGATGAGGAAGAGGAGTGATGTAAGGAGCAAGTACTCATGTGTACATTTATATCGCTTGAACATGTTTCAAAATATTAGTGACTGATCTTTGACTGATGGTTGCACAATTCTTAATGTGACACTTTGTCCACTGGAAATTCAAATGCCAATTTTTTAGACTCCATGTGCTGGTACTTGTAGTGAATAATTACGCAGACAGTGTGGATTGGATCATCTTGATCATTGTAGGGGGTCACATGGTTAGCTTACTAACGGAACTAAATTTCTGATTAAAGTATTATCGTTTGTTTCCCCATCAATGTATATTATATGCCAACAATTACCCTGGGACCATACACAAAAACTGGCAACAACATGTTTCTGATTAGTGACGTATTTTAGATGGAATTAACACAGTTGCCAAGATTCTATATGAAAATTCGCCTTTTTTACATTGACCGACGATATTTAGGCAAAAAAATGCCATCGCGAGACTAAACGTTACAAATGAGAATTTACGCCTACTAAACGGCCACCGCAGTCACAAGCCGCATGCCACGTATATACTAGGGAAAACATGAATGACATTGTGACAATCAACCCCGGTCTCCCCTATATACCTTCAACATTGAATCAAGAACGGACAATATTAGTCGTATATTTTAAGTACAATCGATTCCTACAATGACCATACACAATGCTGACGTGTAGTATCACTCCATAAAAATAGGGAAAACAAACTTTCTGCATTGATTCTTTATCGTATGCAATATCCCAGGCGAGGTAGATGTTAGAAATGGTAACCGTGACAATCATGGCCATCTTAAGAATATCTTCATAGTCAACACTGCCGACAGACCGTTCGTAGGGCTGATATGGCAATCGTCTCATCAGTATATTAAACTTGCTAGTATTCAATGAAGGTTTCAAAGCCTTCATGATGCCCTCATCGATTGAATGTTGTAGATACAAGAATCCAGTGTCGAAATAATCTAAAAAAGAAAGCCAAATATGTCATGATCGAATGCAACAATAGCACAGAAATTGTTGCGAAAACGACAACAAATCCACACTTCCAAAACTACCCACCAACTGAAAGAAGCCATCTACAAATCAGGCTACGTCTCAAATAGTTTAGAAATGTGTAAAACAATGTTTGTCGTAACAGTGTATTCCTTGCACCACCAGTTTGTGTTGTTCTAAAGTGAGTAGTTAGAGGGTCCATCTGCATACGTAAATGAGGGTGCATGAAATGAGGGAATGAATACGTTGACTCATTTCCGGTTAGGAGCGTCCCCTAGCGACTTTTACCTATTTATATCGCCCACCATATTGGAGATTTTTAAAATCTTTAATTATTTGTCTCGTCATAGTCACTTTCATCCAAAACATATTCCCAGTTCCATGACGCCTCCCCATCACCGGTGTCTACGATGACGTCATCACCACACCAAGGAGAGCTTGGGTTATATAACGGCAAGCTTGCCCGAAGGTCGCGCATCACAGGAAATAAGTACACATACACACACACACACACAGACACAGACACACACACACACACACACACACACACACACACACACACACACACACACACACACACACACACACACACACACACACACACACACACACACACACAGACACACACACACACACACACACACACACACACACACACACACACACACACACACACACAAACACACACACACACACACACACATATATATGAACATGATTTCACATATACTCCATACAGTCAGTTTTCATATATATATATATATATATATATATATATATATGCATATATATATATATTTGCTTCACTGGATTGTTTATGGTAATAGCAGCAGATTTTGTTTATACCATCATGAAGTTTTGTTCTCATGTGAATAATGACTCTCGACTTTAAAACTGATTTTTCTCATGAACTACTTTTTGATAGGAGCCCTCTTTAAATTCTTGTAACTTTGGTTCTGTTGGGAATATTTGAATACAGTAAACTGTATTGGAATTAAAAATAGTGTTGCTTTCCATTTCTTGAATAAAATACATATTATTTTGTTGTCAATGTGACTGGTTTTCCTAGGCCGCCATACAAATAATGACCACAAAAGCAGATGCAGGCTTTTTATATAAGTTCGAAAGAAGATAAAGGTCACGTGAGTGTGCCGAAAGGTCACGTGGGCATGCCGAATAAGCACTTACGTCAGAGTTGAAAATACACGCGCGGACTGCAGAATAGAAAGTACACACACGGACTGCAGAGTAGATAGTACACGCACGGACTGCAGATTAGAGACTACATGGGCGGACTGTGATGTTCACACGTTTTCCGTCAGAAGGCGCTACTTGACATACTTATTCCGTTGAACTCCTATTCCCCAGGGGCCTCACTTGTTTCTTATTGTCCATGAATTACTTTATTTCTACATTCGAAGATAAGTGTTCATAATTTTATTATTGTCTAGGAATTAGTTCTATAGTAGTTGCACCAGTTTCGAGACAGGCAGTACTATAGTAGTTGAACTAGTTTCGAGATACGCAGTACTATACTAGTTTTACCAGTTTCGAGACACGCAGTACCATAGTAGTTTAACCCGTTTAGAAACACGCAGCACTTATGTCACATGAAGAAAACGCGACGAGGAGTAGTTACAATAATATTATACGTCGTGGACAAATTGAAACTTGCACAGTAGAAATGTTTGCACACGGGCAAAAGATTACATTAAAAAGGATTTCCCGCCATTTTCACCGAATTCCCGCCTTTTTCAACGAATTACTGATATATTTCTACAATAGTAAGTGTTATTATAGTAAAGAGCAATACTATGATAGAAAAGTCGTGAAGGTGTATGGTAATCGGAAGTAGGGTTGATAAAGATGTCCCAGTGTCTTGTGTGGCAGGTCCAAACCCTGTCGGTCTTCAAGTATGGGAAGACTACAGGTTGTGCACATAGACTCATGGTAAACCTATGTGGTAACGGGAAAACGATCTATTTACGATATGATAGACTTTTTTGTCGTTCACCACATAGGAGACACGAATTTTATTTTTGTAAACACATTTTCCGTCTGGGGGTACTACTTGACCTACTTATTTAGTTCAACACCTATTCTCCAGAGGCCCCACTTGACCTTGACCTTTTGACCTATTTATTGACGTCTTTGACCTTTTTGTAGAAACAAATAAGCGGCTCAAGTTTAAGCAGTATTGTTTCACCATTTTTCCGTACGATGACGCTTTTTGATCTAGTTACATAGTTCATCACCTATTCGCCAGGGACAACACTTGTCATTTGATCTCCATTTATGCACCGGAAATGACCTTTGACCTTGACCTTCGTTTTACTCTAATCCAAATCCAGCATCAGACGATTTAAAAGCAATGTACTACTGCCTCAGTCTCGAACGTCATCATTGATTCTGCAGTTAGTACAAGGAGGATTCTTTGAACCTACATATTGGCATGATGGTGAAAACGTTGGCTTCATACTGAAATAACACCTACAAATGTGAACATGGTTAGTGCCAGTTAATTGTAAGAATGAGCCTTGATGTTTATCTTACATATAATAATAATAAACATACATAATAAACATACATATATTGCCATTGTTTCTGTAATTAGGGTATAAAGTATGTAAGCACATGAACTACACCTGAAAAAAATTGTTGTATGCATTTGGTTACTTTTGAGAAAGCTGGTGAGTATTGTAAGCCTACCCTTATCCGCCAAACTCGTGGGAGCGGGGGAAATTAGTTTCATGCGGAAGCGCTCTGACGTGTTCATGACGTCTCCTCGACCATGGACACGTATCTTATATTGGGTATTCGGCGATAACGACTCTCCGTCCGGTGGCAGATTGGTGAAAACGATTCCCCCTATGATCGTACACTTGTCATCTACGCACTTCGCGTTTATCTCCGCAACCATTTCTTTCTCAGTGGGGAAACCCCGCAGATCTATTAAGCAGAAGAAGCAGCTATGTTATTACAAGAGATCGGTGTGTGTGTGTGTATGTGTGTGTGTGTGTGTGTGTGTGTGTGTGTGTGTGTGTGTGTGTGTGTGTGTGTGTGTGTGTGTGTGTGTGTGTGTGTGTGTGTGTGTGTGTGTGTGTGTGTGTGTGTGTGTGTGTGTTTGAGACGTATTATCTTAAAACTATATAATATTATTGAAAGAATGTATGTGGTGTTGACGAAAGTGTTATGCACTGGGGTTCAGTGGGAATTTGTACCTAAGTAATCGACGATCTTAGATTACAACTTCATTTAACGATATGTTATGAGCAGTGTGCATTCCAACTAATCGTCTATGCTGGAGCAATTCAATTTCACAAATACAAATGACTACACGTTAACAGAACTGTTAACACCGTGGACCATGTCATTTCATACGCTTCATTTAAGGATAGGTAGCAAACAACTTACATATATTGTTATTACTATCACTCAGCAGTGATTGCATAACCTTTGTTGATATATTCACATCAGGTGCATAGAAGACTTCCAGTTTCTGATACGTGCAGAACGTACTGTTTCTGTGTTCGCCACTCGAACACAGGTCTAAAGAGTGGGGAGGGTAGGACCTAGGATCTTTGTATATTTCCAGTAGTGTACTTTTGTGCATCATGACCAAGGCTAAAGATAAGAGTGTTGGCAGAATTGTTGTTATGCCGATGAAAATTTTTCGTTTCTTCTGAATTTGGAAGTTCCTCCATAACAGCACAACGAAGCTGTTCCAGCGGGCACCCATCACTGCGTGCTGAAACACATCAAACATGTGACTAATCGTCATCTAGAGTAGAAAGTGTTCCAAGTAAAATTTGTTGTAAAAAACACACGTGCGCTTACATGCTCATTTCCACATGTCACATGTTAACTGTTGGAGCGTACACATGTTCTAACTGAATGCAATAACAAACACAACTGATACAGCAAATTTACCATAGTCAATCATACTCATATTTATTAATTCCAAGAATGCAAAATACATTTGATCACATAACAGCTAATTAAAAATATTAAATTAAATGAGTGTGTACAACAATATAGAATTACAACAACATTGCTGAGAAATATATACCGTTTGTAGAAATAAATTTCCAAAAAATATATATTGTACAGGTATGAACACAGCAAATAATCAGTTTAAGAGACACAACTAAACTTAACATCATCAATAAGAAATGAGTGAAATTGAAGAAAAAAAAATCACATATTTATTATAGTTTAACTGTCCTATCCACGTGTGTGACAGTGAGTTGGATATGTTCAAGGGGAGAAAAACTCAATCCCAGCGATTTTTTTAGAATCGGGAGATCGCTCACTGCAGCTTCTGTCTCTTACTCTAAGATGATTGAAACAATATGTGGAGGTGAATGACTGTATAGTTTCTATAAATGCACGGTGGAAATGGTGTTGAATAGCCTTGTCCACTTTGAGTATTATCTCTGCTGTCCTTTCTTCTCCATGAGATGTTGAGTGTTTCAACTTTTCTGTTATAGTTACTCCTAAGATGTCACATGTTCCATGTCTCGATTTTGCAACAATAGTGATGGTGGCGTTTGTTTTTTCACAAATTCCACAATTATCTTCTTCGTGTTTTTTTTGGTTATCAGTCCTGACAAGCATTTGTCGTCTGCATATTTCACCAGAATGTCATTGCTGTTTTCGTTGATTGGCTTAGAGTCAGTTGTGTACAGAAAAAAGAGGATCGGCGAGCTCACACAGCACACAGTGTTTGTTGTTATGACGGTGGATGTGATGTTGTCTATTTTCACAGACTGATTCCTGTTGGTAAGGGTAGCATCCATCCAAAGTAAAAGTTCAGGGCTGATGTTCATGTGACGCAGTTTTTCAGTCATGGCTAAATGGTATTAAAAGCATTTGAGAAGGCTACAAAAGGGCACTCGGTGATTGGTGTTCAGTTAATCGAGATGCTGATGTAGGTGATGGAGAAATGCTAGTATGCTTAGTGCCTCGGTGTGTTTGGTAGGCAAACTGTATGTGCCTCTGTTTCTTTCTTAAGATTTTTCAGATATTTCGTTCGTAGCATTTCGTGATGTTTGAGGTGAGAGCGACAGGTCAAAAATAATTGTTCTTGATATTTTGGAACCGGTATGAAGCAGAATATGTTCCATGTTGAAGAGAGTAGTTCCCTTACTAAGGATGAGTGAGGAAGGTGGAAGATGGTTATAAAGTCATTTTCGGAGGTCGGTCAATGTCAAAGGTCAGAGGTCAAGTAACAATAGGCCTACATGTAGAAACAGTCAGAAAATCTTCAGCAGAACCTCCTCTAACAAGCAACCGGTCCAGGTAACATAAGCAAAACAGTGCTGAAGATGTGATGCGATCAGTTAGCTGAACCCCTGTGTAGATTGTTTCAACTTTCCCTCGGGAAACATTCTATCTCCTCAGTAGTATAGTACGTCCCTTACAAGGGATAAGTGAGGAAGGTGACTTAATGACTTCACTTCCGGAGGTAGGTCAAGTGGTGCCACCTGGCAGATAGGTGGCAAACTATTTAGTATGTCAACAAGCGTCCCCTGATGTAAATATGTTGAACTAAAAAACTAGGTCAATCAATAGCTTGAATCAGATGATTTTGTTCATTCTCTTTTCGAATCTCGAAAAGTAAATACCATATGTACAAGACGTCCTGGTTTGACCTATGCACAGGCTGCACCGTCGGTGCCGGAAGCTTTGAGGAGTGAGACAGCTGATTTCTCGCTTATATCCTTGCACGCGCCATTTGTGGTAAGTGTTTATTATATTTCGTCTTCGGTAGTCTAATTATTACATAACGTTACAAAAACCCTATACGAACTACAACGTCAAACGTCTGGAAGTCTTCTAAATTCGCCACGCTATGTTTTAGTCGGAATCATTCATTGCCGCCGCCGCCGCCGCCGCC
This sequence comes from Escarpia spicata, assembly GCA_963995525.1. Classification (NCBI taxonomy): domain Eukaryota; kingdom Metazoa; phylum Annelida; class Polychaeta; order Sabellida; family Siboglinidae; genus Escarpia; species Escarpia spicata. The sequence goes on along the minus strand of OZ023205.1, from coordinate 18,172,751 downwards.
GCCGCCGCTGCCGCCACTTCTGCCTCTTCTCCCGCTGTCGCAGCAACTATCACCAGCCGATATACTGATTTGCACTTTGAGGAGGCCGTCGAGGGCGTCAATTCAACCGCTGTTATTAAAGACTGGTTGACTGTTTTAGTAGAGGCAAGTATTAAACACTCCGACGTAACGTCCGAAGAGTTGTGTACTATCGAGAGTTGCTTGCGAGACCTTGTTTCAGAGGAGTTGTGAACCAGTGTGAAAGGAATGGTGCTTGCAATAATGGAGTGTGATCTGTAAATAACGGATTTAGTTTGTTATTTTGATGTAATCAATAATTGTTATTGTAAGTAGGTAGGTAGGCATCATGCAGTCTCGTAATATTATGGATTTGCGCCCTGGCGTCGAAGATCAGTCTATACCGTAAAGTGAAGCTGGAGTGTCCTCTCCAGGACACAGGCCTGGGCAAGTTGATATGGAGAACTAGTTGTTGTCCAAGTACCAGGTTCCCCTCTTCACGTCACAGGTGGAAACCAAAGAAACAACCAGAGCTGATCCCGTTTAGCACCAGTACCGTCATAGGAGCTGCAAGAAGGATGTTGAGCACAACATCGGACCTCCTTCGGGACTCCGACTGCGGATTTGCTGTCATGGATTTATTCCTTACCCTTTCCCGTGTGTGGGTATAGCGGCAAGGCAGCATAGGTTTGAAATAAGAGTTTAATCACTTTGAAAATGACTATGATTTTCTCAATGCTATCGCTGATGACTGGTTTGATCTTACGAATATATCCTTTTGTGAGTTACAAAATAAGTTACTTAATCCTTTTGATTTAAATAATAATAGTCATAATTTGCCTATGTATAATAATGATCAAAATCTGCAATATTTTAATAATGTGTACTCAGGTTTACTAAATAACTGTGACTACTTTATTGAAGACATTTTTATTAACAAATGTTCTCAGTTGTCACCAATGAACAACATGTTTTCCTTACTGTACATTAATATTCGAAGTATTGACAAGCACTTATATGAATTAGCCACTATATTCAGGTACTAGATCATAAGTTTTCTGTCATTGGTGTTAGTGAAACATAATGTCAAGACTACAATGTCAACTGTTGTGGATTGCCAGGCTGTAAAGCAGAACTTATGTATAGGCATATTAAGACAGGTGGTGGTGTTGCATTGTATGTTAAAAATAAAATTGCATACCATAGTATTTTAGACATTACTAAATTAAGTAAATACATAGAATGTCAGTTTATAGAGATTCATAAAGATAGTACTGCATATAGTAAAGCTATTGTAGTTGGTGTCATATACAGACCACCAAACAATGTCATAAATACCTTTATTGATGAAATGTCTAACATATTATACATTTTCAACAAAGAAAACTAATTATATTATATCATGGGATACTTTCATATTAACCTTTTTATTTATGAAGTATATTCCTTCTAAAGTAACAAAACAAACATATAAAAGTTGTATTAAACATTAACATACTTATGTAACTTTTCTATCAATACTGGAATATATCCCAGATGAATTAAAAATAGCAAAGGCAATACGTATTTACAAAGCTAAAGAAAAAACGTATTTATTAAATACCGGCCAATTTCTATATTACCTACTTTTTCTAAAATAGTGGAATGACTAATGTACAACACGTTGTCAAATTTTATTAATAAGCATAATATGTTGTATAAATATCAATTTGATTTTCGACAAAATCACTCTACTAACATGGCATTTATAACCATTGTAGACAACATATCAGAAGACTTACAAAACAAACAATTTGTGCTAGGGATGTTCTTAGATTTATCTAAGGCATTCGATACAGTTGACCATGACATACTGTGTAAGAAACTCTAATGTTACGGTTTCCGTGGCTTAGCCAATGATTGTATTTAAAAAAATATATTTAATAGAAGGCAATATGTGTATTACAATAACACTAGCTTCACTAAAGAAATTACTTGTGATGTACCGCAAGAATCCATCCTAGGGCCATTGTTTTTATTATTATATGTCAATGATATTTCTAATGCGTCAGATATTCTTCTTTCCATATTATTTGCTGATGACACTAGTATATTTATAAATGGTGATCATGTTGATTATATTACAAACAAAATATTAATTTTGAATTAGAAACAATTATAATTTGGCTAAATGCCAACAAACAATATTTAGACATTGATAAGACCCAATACATGAAATTTAGAACACCAAACAGAAAACATACCAACCCAACAACACTTAAAATAAAATTTATGATAATGCTATTAAACAAGTATCTTCTACAACATTTCTTGGTGTGACTATTGATAGCAAACTCAACTGGGCTGAACACATTAACCAAGTTAAATGTCAAATTTCTAAAGGTGTTGACATTCTCAACAAAGCCAAAAGATTTATAACTACATCATGTTTGGTCACCTTAAATTACTCATTTTTATTCCCTCACTTCATCTTTTGTATTGGAGTGTGGGGAGGTGTATTTGATTCATATTGTTCAAGTATTATTCAGATTCAAACGAACGCAGTCGGAATGCTTGTCTCAGCCAATATATTAGCTCATACAAAATCTTTAATTTACTAAATATCTTAACTTTTAGACAATTGTATGTATATCCAATACAAATGTTTATGTATAAATGCAAGATGTTTTTTTTTACCAACAATCTATGAACTTATGTATGTTTAGACTTAATCAAGATGTTCATAGTTATAATATAAGACAATCTGCACAAATGCATATATCCTTGGCAACTTTAGAAATAAGACTTCGTTTTATAAGAAATAAGTTTCGAATTATTTCAGCACAAGACTTAAGTTTACGACGTATTCAGTAATTAATTACAAATGTATACTTAAGCAATTCATTTTACACAATGATGTTAATATATAACATATTTTTCAATCACGATTATATCTTCTATGTACGTGCACGCTGTTTTTGTTTTCAATATCATGATATTTACATTGAGCTACGCAATAGGTACTATAATATTATGTAATGTTCTTCCCTTGTTGTTACAATAAATTTGATTTGAAATTTAAAAAACTTTAATCATTGGGAACGTATAAAGACCATCAAGCATACACAATGAAGACATAAATGTTTTTATAAATGTTTTTCATCAGCTGTTGCAACAATGAAAAAAATTATCGTTAACTAATTATTGCAGGAGATTTTAATATAAACTTACTCAAAATAAATGAAAATGATATATATAGTAATCTTTGTGATACCTTAATATCACACCGTCCTTACCCCGAAATAACTCTTCCCACAAAATTTACAAGAACACACGGAATCCTGATCGAAAAATGTTCTGTAAACTTGCTCAAGTTGCATTAGATAGTACGGCAGGGATATTAACTAAACAATTATCTGATCATCAACCATACTTCACGATTTTATACATTACCCAAAAGACAGAATTTCCTTCTAAATATATAAAAATAACTATATTAAGAACAGAGGCAATGCAGAAGGTTAGACATGAAATTAAATCAGACGTAATTTGTAATCATCCTAATAACATCCCAAATGCTAATCCAAATTTAGATTATGATATAATAATTATATTATATACATATATTTTACGGTCTAAAAATAATCATGTGCCGAGCAAATTAGTAAAATTTGATAAATGTATGCATACCAAATCTAGATGGATTACTCAGGGTTTTGTCAAGTCAATTAGGTACCAAGATAAATTTTATAAACAATTAAAATTAATTACATAAATTCACCAAATTATGAAACAATTAGCATTAACTTTAAAAGGTATAAAACAATATTAAACATTCGTGTAGCAAAACAAATCTATTTTGAGTCATTTTTTAATCGGTAAAAAATTATATAAGAAATACTTGGAAAACTATAACAACAAAAATGCTGTGGGACAGCCTGCATGCCACACCATCTGCAGTTCCTGATGAAGGCCGCCGAAAACGGTTGAAACGTCAATTATGAGTCGAAAATTTCTAGTTGTGTTCTAATAAAATTGTGTTATTTAATTTTTTCCAACTTGATGAACGTTTTCACGAAAACAACAGCAATTGTCAACATTTAAAAAATAGAAAATGATGTAAAATTCACAGATAAATTCATAGAACACTGGTGTCTCCATCTTGAAGCTTATCAGAGATGCTACGCTATTTGCCTATCTCATGTCATTATCTACGTCATTCTAAGTCTAGAAGACAAACGAGGGACTGGCGAGGGGAAGATGAAAGACAGCAGCAACGACAGACCTGGCTGCTATCCATGCCAGCCTATACAGATCTATGTAAACATATCAATGCAATAACTTACTTCAGTTATATACGACATAAGTGAACAAAAGGGCATGACTAAATTTAGAGAACATCGTGACATGAAAGACACACAAATCTTACTGCTGACAGAAGTCTATCACCCGCTGTGCATATAAGCTCTACTGTCGATGTGGATTGCGCGAAGTTCATTGGGCAGAAGATCACAGCGTCCGTAACTGGTAAATATGCAATGCCGTATTCAATATGTCATACTTCAGTCAAAATAAACCGTGCGTGTTGGTAGAAACCAGGTTCAGATGAACTAAGAAGATCCACTTTTAGCGTCGACTAAGTGTTGTAACAAGTTCGATTGAGCCACTAACTGGCTCTGCTTGAAGATAAACGCTGCGAGAACCCCAGAAAGATGTACTTGTTGAAGTCATCTGGTGTAGGTTCACACCCGACATTGCTGGGCAAATCGATGAAGTTCAGTACGTGTTGAATGATGTTATTTTGTCCCATTGCATCCTTTGGCCAAGTAGAATTCCCAAATATTGAGAGCTGTGCATGCTATTCTGTGACTATCTCAGACGGAAGTTTGGTTAATCCACCATCGTCTTTGATGGATATCAGTCCATTCACTAAGCATACGCACATAAGAGACGAATGGGAGAAAAAGCTGGTGCGGACGTTACGTTCCCCGATGATATGAGGATGACGGCAAATAAAGATATCCTCCTTGGAAAGAAAAAGAAGTAGCATAATTTCGTCAATTTGTTGAGCGGATACTTGCAGCACAGGATATCAAACCAAACCTGCTCAGGGCTGATGCAAACCTACTGATTTTGCAGACAGCTGTTAAGTCTGCAACGACGGAGAATACCTTCTAGTGGGGTAGACTCATATCTAGTTGTCCTCCTCTGTTTCCATGCTGACCCAAATGCCTATAACTGCTTCATGTACAGTGAGGCAAAGTCAACCACAAAGTGTGGGGAACATAGAGACGGTAACATACCAGCTAGGCAAAGATTTATGTAAAATTTTTCACCCATGCTGTATTAGAAAGTAATACCACACCCCGGCTATACGGCCTTGGAAAAGAGCACATTTGAAAAAACGAAGCCAGCGAGCACCAGAGGCAAGCTGAATCGTTGGAGACGCATGATGTTTCAACAGAGCATGTTATAGAATATAGAAGCAGGTGATGTACTGTTTGTATGTCTTTACAACGGAAATCGGAAGACAGTCTGGATTCTTTGAGGTACAAATGGTTTCGTAAGACGATGACAGGCAAGAGTTCGTACATTCAGCCAAATTCCGACATTTGCAGCCGCACCCTATCACAGCATCGGGTGTACCAGCAAGTGCAGGAATGGATGGGTGTTAGCCACTTAAGACCAGTAGCTTGGGGGTGGAAGATGAGCGACGGTTATCTTCTTCCTGTTACGACAGGTCTGCCCCCAACAACTGATGCCCTGTTGCACGTAATTGGGTGTACCTGCTCTAGTGTGTTTAAGTGTTATATATGTTTCTTTTAAATGTTAATGATTTTTATGACATTCAGTAGCTGGATTGGTTTAAAAAAAGATACTTAGTCAGCATATTCCCACACTTGTGATATTAATGAGCAAGTAGTACAGCGATTGTACATCAATTACGTTTTTGTGTGGAGCGCAGTGGCATTGTCTCTCAATCGAGGGAACCCTGGCTCGAATCCTGTGCTGCCGTATCGAACCTTGGGCACGTTCGTTCACTCTACATTGCTTCAGTTCACTCAGCTGTATGAATGAGTACATGGCTATGAACAGTGTGTATATTTGGGTACGGATATTCTTCGCGCATTAACTGCATCATAGCTGAATGATTCCCAGAGAAGTCGAGATGGTTCTCGATTGAACAGGTCTGCCAGGGAGTAAAGGGTAACGCGCTTTGAGCATTGAGCAGTCCAAAGGACTGGGTATTGCGCTAGATACAAGAACCTTGTTGGGCTATAGAGATTCATGTAGACATGTTGTGACCTTACGTCGCCGAAGGGTTCATTATAATTACTGTGCACAGTGCTAAAATGCATTTGTGTTATGTTACGGTCAATGTTCATGGCAGTAGCATACTTAGATGGTAATGTAGACTATAATTATGTTATATGGTAGAGAATACGGCAAGTTGTCCTCAATTAAGCATGAGCTAGATTCATGTATTTATATGTTGACCTTATATCAAAGGGTCATTATAATTATTATACAATGTTCCCCTGTTAAATAAACTTGCGCTATATTACATATACGGTAGATGCTCATGAGGATAACATACTTATACTTATGCAGAGCATAATCATGTTATATAGGAGACGAATTGGACAAGTAATTCCAGCTAGTCATTATTTTATTTTATACCAATAAGCATTTCCATTGAAAAACTAGGGGATTATTAAACTATTTTAATGTCTATGAATGTTGTTTTGTTCTCTGAATATAAAATGTGCATTTTTACGAACACGCATTTATATTATTTGAGGTTTACTGAAACATTACCTTGCTCATTCTTTGTCCCGAAAGTAAAATCGTTACGAAATCGCACAGGAAAAAGCTACTGATGGGGCCCCAACGTTTGTGTAATTTTAATAAAGTTCCCAAATTTTTAGAGCTGTTTACTTTTTAAATGTTATCAAGGATATATGCCTATTTTCAAAACTGCAAGAATTGCTTCTGTTGCAATTTATTCCAACATGTCCCTATTTGGTCATACCAGTCCTGGACTATCCGTCCATAAGTATATTGAATATGCAAATCAAGGGATTTATTCCTAATGGAACATGTTACAGCTCTTGAAAATGTTCAGCGTTGAGCAACCAAATTAATTCCTGCTTTCAAAGATCTCGAAAATAATGAACATCTGCAGTAACTGGAATTATCAACTCACGGCATATCGATATAAGATTTTAACACAGTAACACGATAAGGCAATGTCATCAAACGTTTTAACTTTGAGGGATGACGAATCACATACGAGAGGGCACCACCTAATGATATCCAAAGGACGATGTAGGTTAAACATAAAACAAAATGTTTATATTTGCACAGACGCATCGAACAGCCTACCGCACTCTGTGGGTGATACTTAATCGGTGCTGTTTTTTAGGGGAGATTAGACAAGAAAAAACACCCAATTAAGCAAAACTCCACAACCCCACTCTACCATGGAATTCGTCAGACGCATGCGCACCATATATTCTGACGACAAATGATAGAGCTGCGCAAGAGGCAACACAGCAAGAAGCCAGAAGAACACCTGTAAGAAACTGTAAGAAATAGGCTAGCGTTGTTGTAGGCGTATAGTTACCGGGTCGATGTCCGGACGACCCACTTCAAAATGCGTGCAATCTAGCCGCTTATCTCTCTATGGCATACGAGAATTTAGCGTGATATCCCAAGGCAATTACGTCGCGTGCATCAACGTGTGTTTTTCATTGGTTAAAACCGCTAGCACGCTTAATGAGAGACATCCCAGTCTGAAATACGTTTTTTTCATAAAGCTGATAAATCTAGAGAGTGGGGGGGCAGTGGCCGAGTGGTTAGAGTGCCGGACTGTCGACCGGAGGGACCGGAGTTCGGTACTGGTTCGGCCGCCGTGTCGAAACTTGGACAATTTCGTTCACCCTAATCGCCCCCTCCCCGCCAACAACACCAGCATGCAAAGTACAATTTAACAAAATTTTATTAGATTTAACAAGTTTGCCACCCAGAGAATTAACTCTAGATGGCATTTGGACAAGGAAGCCCTTTGGTTTATCGAGAGTCCAACCCTTTTATCTACAGGTATCCCGCCCTTCTGAGGTATGTGTCGATTTTATTTTAATATTGTGAAAACGAGAACTTTCTTATATAAAATCTACACTGCTCCTTTACTAATGCAACTTCATGTCCTCTAGTCTTTCTATCTGCCTTAACTGAGAAAAAAATATTTATATCATTATTTTCATAACTATTCTATATTTTAAACCCTTCTGATCTGATCTCCTCTCAATCTCCTGGTCTCTAGTGTTGTTAAACGACATTCTTTTTGGCGTTTTTTCATAACTAAGATCCCTCAATTTTTTTACCATTTTAGTCGCTCTCCTCTGTACACTTTCTAGCATATCTATATCCTTCTTGGGGTATGGCTTCCACGCTTGTATACAATATTCTAAATGAGGCAAACTATTGTTTTATACAGCGTTTTTTTTTCTTATACGCTATATTTCGCCTAATTAATCCAAGGATTTGATTTCGCTTTGAAGCTGCAATTCCACACTTTATGAAACCTTCATGTTAGCACTAATGGTTAACCCTAAGTCCTTTTCTTTTATAGTAGTACTTAGTACAGTACCCCATTGTATATTCTACATCTTCGTTCCCATGTCCTGTGTGGTGGCATTTGTGTACATTTCGTGTACATTTCCAAAAATTGGAAAACATTTGCCACTTTTAAGATCATTTGATCAAACTGTCAAGATCATCTTGTAAATGTTCCTATGTCCATTACCTTTAATCCTTCTAAACACTTTTGTATCATCCGAAAATTTGAGTTGATAAACAAGAGACCACCAAGTGTAGATACCACACAAATCGGAAGAGAAATGATCGAATCCCAACTCGAACTGCGAAATCGATTCGAGAAACTACAGGAACTAAACGACATCGACACCATGAGCAAAAACATAACATGAACCAACTAACTGTGACAAGTGTAACCAAAAGCAATCAACAGGCATGTAGTGACGAAAATATCGTCACTGACAGGAGCACTAATGAAGAAACGACAAGACATTGTGGATAACGGTGACCGTGAAAAACAAAACGAGTACGTAGAAATATGCAAGACGATCAAAAAGTAAGCGAAGGAGGACATCAGGAAGTACAATCAAGAGATCATACAAGAAACGATTATGTCATCAAAGAGCCTGAATAAAGCAAGAAGATCGCAGGCACTAGGACGAGACAGACTGGTTACACTTCTAAACAAGCAAGGTTGAGAAATACAAGACCAAGATATGATCATGGAACGAATAGAGGACTTCTACACCGAGCTATACGACAGTGAACACAATACCATAATTCACACCGACCGGAAGAGGTACCAGAGATAACACCATGGGAGGTGGAAGCAGCGCTAACAGATATGAAGAATGGGAAGAGAACAAGCAACGACCATATAAACATTGAAACTTTAAAAGCAGGAGAAGATACCATCCTGAAGACACTGGCTAAGCTGTATACTAAATGCTTATCAGAAAGACGAATACCGATCGCATGGAAGAACGCAAAGATGGTGATAATCTTCAAGAAGGGAAATAAGAAAGACTTGAGGAACTACAGGCCGATATGTCTGTTATCAAACTACAAATTACTCACAAAGATTCTAACGAATCGGCTAGATAAGACACTCCGTGAAAATTAGAAGCAGGTACTCAACGACAGGCCACATACACGTCGTAAACCAACTGAAAGAGAAGTGTCGAAAAAATATAATATCCCGCTCGACATCGTTTTCGTCGACTACAAGAAGGCTTTCGAATCGGTGCAAACTCAAGCAGTATTGACCTCCCTTCAAGAACAGGGGATAGACGACGTGTACATCGAACTCCTGAAAGACATCTACAGGAACAGCTCGGTGACAGTCCACCTACACAAAAAGAGCAACAAGATCAACATCAAGAGAGGAGTACGACAGGATGGCACAATATCGCCCAAGCTGTTTATTGCAACACTTGAAAGCATATTCCGAAGACTGACCTGGGAAACCAGAGGCTTGAGGATAGACAAGCATATTTCAGTCATCTTCGCTTCGCCGAAGACACACTCATACGCGCTACTACACCGTAATAACTACAAAAGATGCTGCAGGGGCTAGCTGATGAAAGTGAAAAACAAGGTCTGAAGATGAACATTTCGGAAACAAAAGTGATGCTAGAATATGACACACCCAGATTTAATCAACACCACGCAGATAGAGAACGTTGAAAGCTACGCCTATTTGGGACAGCGATATAGTATCAAAGACAAAAACAAGACAAGAATCACCGCCGGCTGAATAGCATTCGCCAAACACCGCGACATCTTCAAGGATAACTTTGGAACATGCTTGAAGAGACAAGTCTACAAGCGTACTTCCAGCGATGACATACTGCGCGGAAACATGGGCACTTACCATACAGGCAAAGAACAAGCTAGCAGCTGCACAAAGAAAGATCATAGAAGTGACAGAACAAATCACAAATCAGAAGTGGACCTGGGCAGGGCACACCAGCAGACTACGAGATGACCGATGGACATCGCGTATCACAATCTGGAGACCTTACGAATGGATACGATCTAGAGGAAGACCGGCAAGACGGTGGAGAGACGAAATAGACGAATACTTGATGGGCACCATCTGGCGGAGGATAGCGCAAGACAGGCAGATTTGGAAACGACATGCTGAGGCCTTCGCCCAACCACGGGACACTGCGGCAGCACAATTATGATGATGATGATGTTGAAGATGATAAATCTCATAAGAAATTAATTGTATGACGTTAGTATACTGAAACTAACGATATCTCTTGATTTAATTTTTTTACAAAAACTTCAGTGAAGGAGGGGTTAATAATCTCAAATAAATGTTGTGAAATAGCTCAAGTTTAAATGAATAAAAAACAGAAACATCTATGCTAATTCATATTTTAATATTTAGATAATGAATTATACTAACTATCTGTGCATAGACGTTTCTGTATATAATCCGTATTTTCTTAGAACTAAAAATAGTTTTTGTCCTCAAAGTTTTTACCTATAAAACTTCCTTGAATATCATCCAAATGTCTGTTCATTATTTCAATGCACGGTAATGTACATATTTATCCTATTATTGTTGTGTTGAAAGTTTAGTATGTATAGGTTGGTTACTTTTGGAATTGTTTCACAAAAAACACAGACACACACACTGAGAAAATGGCACTCAAAGTATGAACTAGTAATGTTAATGTATTGTACAGAATATATGTTGCATCTAAGCAGCATTTATTATAGTTTTCTTATGTAGGCTTATATAAAATATCTGAATGTTTCTTAAGTAATATTTGATTAAAAATGATACAATTATATCATAGTTTACTCCTATCCCGTAATCGTAGTCGTAAGGTAACCATATCCGACGCACCAACTCAGACAATGGTCTTATATAATGTATACTATATCAGCCAATCCAGCGTGACTTCCGGGACAATAGCTACTCAAATTGTAGAGATATTGTTCTACTGCAACTATATTTGAACTGTTGTACAGTTATTTCAAAGACCATGAACATTTCTTTAATTTATGAAAAACAATTTCAATTCTGTCAACAATTTCATGGGAAAAATGAGAGGTGAAAAACGTGACACTTCCGTGACACCTACTATTCCAAATATATAGACTGAGTACATGTTTCATCCATTTCGTAGCCTTCTAGGAGAGATACACCATTTTATCTCATGTAATTGGCTACATGGAAGTTTGAAGATTCCTAAATGAGGCAAGCTAACAGGAATCAGTAATTTTCTGTTTTAGAGAGTGTCGTATGTGCGTGACTTCCGTGACAGAAAAAATTGACTTCTGTGACTTCCGTAACGAGTAGCTCCACCAGTATAAAACAATATGCAAACCTTTTGAAATTTTTATTATTTATTTTAATAAAATCCCAAAACATAAAGCACAATACACATGGAGTCCAAAGTACCATTTGATCATAAAGGTTTCTCAAAATATGTCTTATTTCCAAATCGTTTGTATATATGAAGTAAATGAACGGCAACATGTTGCATGAATTACAGTTTAAAATGTGGTGTAGGCTCATTTATTCTTGTGACTACTTAAAATAAGCAGTTTTGATCTCTGGTATGCTCAAAGCTAGTTTTTTGTCCTGGCTTCCTACTGCGTAGAGCAGAAAATAATTACCCGTATTACCATTAAATATAATGTATTAACTATATCTGGGATTGGTATTACTATTATAAATATATGACATCCTTGATGGGATGTCAGTTGTAGAGATTACCACTTCTGTTCAGGAAATTCAGACAAACATCATTGTCATTTAGCCGCAGCACGTAGAAGGAAAATCAATTTAATATAAGAACTGCACATTAACTAAATCTATAATGGTACATGTTAATAACCGCACAATGTTATTATAGTAAATTGGGTTATGATAGTAAATATTCAGTGAATAACGTACATTGTAAAATTTTCTTGCACTACGTAATGTAATGTTTGATAAGTTTTTGTTCCTACATTTTCACTGTTTATTTATCTGCTTCTTTCTTCTACACAAGTTCTGGCTATTCTTTGTTTAATCGCTTAAAACATTCATGTAACATATGCTTACCTTTAATTATTTTGTCCATCTCCTACTGTTATCTATGTATTCGGGAGATACCCCACTTGATTGTATTTTCTCTGAGTGAGTGACATCCTGGTTCAAAAGTATTAACTTAAGGAAATAATACAACTGTAATAACATAATATTATGTTGTTTTAAAACCAGAAATTCCATCATTTGTATGATCATACATGCTTGACAAAGTTTATGTGTTACTTGTATAATGTGACTTCCATGGCAAATCAGCATGACTTCTGTAACATACTTTGATGTGCATTTATTCACTACAATAATACACTTAATTATACGTTAAGCATGCATCAGTTACTCTAATCGTGAGAGATTCATAAACATATTAAACATTTCTACATTATGTATTTCCTAGGAAATAAAAACAAAACACTTGTGTGGCTTGACTTCCGTGACAAATCATTGTTACTTCCGTGACAGACCTTGAAGTAGATCTCCTAACTACATTAAAGCACTTACATTATACATTAGGCCAGCCGTAGTTAGTTTAGTACTGGGAGACTTACAAACATAACGGATTTATTATAAACTACATATTTCCCTGGACATAAGAAAAAATATTTATTTTTGTGACTTCCTTGACATCAAAATGAGGTAGATTAGATCTTCTCAGCTCAAGAAACTGTGAGCAATTGTCAAACCAAATGCACTTTGCTGAAGTAGTGCTGCCAGTTGGCTATTTTTAGCTGCCAATTTCAGCCTGGCCAGATGAAGCTTTACATAAAATTCACAAACCAAAAAACTATGTGCATTTTCTATATTTTAGGGCATTCGGAGAGGTGTGTCGTCTTGGACCATGATGATAAGGAAGGAAGTTACATATCCATGGGATATGTTGTACTTATCATTCCCAAATATATATCTTTCTAAAAAATTCCAGTTTTCAACTCCTGGTGACCTTTGAAAAAAATAGTATGATGTATACATTAGCTTGGAATTATTGATATAGGTTTTAATTTGTAGCCAACATAAAACATACATACTGACATCTTGCAACATAACATAGACATAGTTGTATCAGCCCTTTATAAGTTATTGTGTAAAGAAACCTGTTTTAAGATGACTAGGCTATATTACCATAAGTATCGCTTTCTTGTTACAAATAGAGTGTTTGTGCATCAATATGTAACCGTGACGTAACAGTCAAGCATCGCTAACTCTGAAACACATGCTAGACAAAGAATAGCATAAGTGCCATAACTTTAATATGTTTGTCTACATTGGTTGGTCAGTTTTTGGGGACTAATTGTTTTTTTTTTAGTGCTAAGGTAGTGACCGTTACAAACGTTTTTTATATTGAAGTAGACATGTCAATCTGTCAAAAATAAAGGAAACACAAATTGTCATAAAAATAAATTCCGACACATTTCAGACTGGGGTGTCTCCCTTTAGCCGTTAACGGCATAACGCTATAAAAACTGTATTCTGTAAGTATTTCAATAAAACCTTTTCTGAAAATGTATTTGCATAACGTGATACAAATAAATGGTAGGGTAGTTACACTATGGATAACTTTCGCAAATGTTTCTTAAGGTTTTATAAAAACGGCATGCTTATATTATTGGCACGATCGTCGACAAGACCACTAAATTATGAAATAAATATCTTCCGTTTGTGAACGACAATACTAATTAGTTGATATGTGTATTTAGACTTAGAGCGCAATTCCGGCCGCTAAGTGCTCAAACACACGCTATTTGGTCATAGAGTATGCCCGTTTTGTACCGTAAATTATTTGTTATGATGAAATGAACACATAAATTGATAAATCCAATGCCTTGTAAGATAGTGTAACCCGTAAATGGCGTAATAAACAATTTATGCCAATCGTCCAACCGGCCAATCCAATGTCAAACGTGTTTTCATTTTTAGAGTGCAATATATAAGAACACACACATATCGTGTAAATAAATATATTAAGACGCTATATACCCACCTTTGACTTATTTACTTCCGTTATGTGTAGTCATAGATATGGATGCATAACTTATTCACAATCATACCGTTGTTCTGGTAAAAGTATGGTTCAGACAAATAGAAAAGGAATGCACAGTTCTTGCGTCCTTCAAGTCGGCTTGAAATACGGACTACTCCCTTCCCATGATTCAGAGCACATGACAGGAAGAGGCGGGTTAAGCGTGCGCCATTTAAGTGGGTAAGTAAATACACCCTAATCAAAATAAACGGTACAGATGATCATTGACATTGTTCATCAGAAGATTAAAACGCAGCACATTAGCTTGGCGAAAACGTGACCCGTTGGATCTAGTTGTATTTTTTTAGTTTTGTTTCCAGGTACCGGCTAGATTTAGAAAGCTGGCCGAAAATACAAGACGGATACGGAATTATGTAAACACACGTTCGTGGCAGTCCTGAAATAATGTCACTGAAATCTAGTGCACACATTTTAATATACTGCCCCGTCTCGCACTGATTCACGTGACACATAGCACTAGATAGAAGGCATATAGTAGAGCGTTTTATACAGTGTAGATTACTGCCAAATATTCTCAATAACTGTATAGCCAATACTGCAATAGGCTGAATAGGACGAACGGTTTTTGACGCAGGCGTCTTTTACGAGATTTGCCCGGTCTATTTTCGTAAGTGCTTCACCCAAAACAACGTTTCTAGCAGTTTTTTGCAGAAAATTTATGGAAATGGCGTTAGAGATTTAGTACATAGATATCTTACGGAAGTATTTAATAAGTTTTTGTTTAACACCGCAAAAGACGAATGGACGCACTCTATTATTATAGACATAGTCATACTCATGACATAGTGTTCTACAAATACGTCGAATAAAACATAATATATTTACTGTTATCTTGAAAATGCTATTCTAGAATCGAGTTTGTAGACAAATTCGTGCTAACTGAAGAGATCGTAACTAGCTTACTAAGTTACTAAGTCTGAAGTATACTAAAACTAAGTCTAAGAGTAAGTCAAACTAATTTATAAACGTCAACGTAAGTAAAGCCTAAAGGCCAAAAGGCTCAACTTTAGACTAAAGCCTAGCCCTGGCCTATCCCACTGCTAGCCTATGCTAGGCCCAGGCCAGGGTCAAACCGTGTCAAATCAACTCCAGGAAGTGCCCTGGAAGTAGGGCTAGTTATTGAAATCATCAGTCGCCTATCACTATGTATATGAGTATGTGCGATTAACTGTGCTTGCACGTGGCAAGTGGCAACAATTATTTCAGAGTACTAAAGACGACTATCCCACCTATGATAATAATTACAGCTGCAGTGGCAGTGCAATCACTTGAAATGTACCTGATATTTTGACAAATACAATTGACCATGTATAAGTACAAGTACAGAACAAAAGTTCTAGTACAAATGTTTTCCCCCAAGAACCATCCACCTCACCCTATGGGTAGGAGATCGCCGGGTCAGCGTGACTAAACATAGTCTCATAATCATAGGGGTCGGGGTCTCTGGGAAAGCTCTGCGTAATAATTTACAAACAAACACGTGTTAGCTCGTTTAGCTGTCTACATCACACTAATCGCAACATTGTCAGTTGTAATCAGACATGTGTGTCTTATAATGGAGCATCAGCTCTATGCAAAATTTCATTTCCAATTCAAGTTCTTGTAAAAGTTAATTTTTTGGTACCGCCTGATGTATTGGAGCATAATAGATTTTTTGGTCCGAGTCTACAACGATCACCCGTCTATGAATTGTGGGGTGCACGTTTAAACAACAATCTTGAAACAGCCGTAACTTCTAAACAGTTCACCCTACATCAACGTATTATGTCTCTATAAATTGGAAATTTGGAGTAGCAGCGTGTATGCAATATGTGTTAGTAGGCAGCCACTTTAAGATATTTGCGAAAAACCATAATTTCATGTAATGTTCAATTGTCCTAATTATTTCCATCCACAACCAGTCAATTTAACAGTAAACATCGCCTAACCTAGACTGAATTACAAAAGAAACCCCGAACTCCTGCTAAGTTAAAATGAATTATACTATATGGAAGAAAATAACAAATTTAACATGTTTATTGTTATCGTGTCAGAGCAATATTAACATGACGCCACCTGGCGGGTAATTGGTAAAAACGGCCCTAATTTATTAACTGTTTATCCTATATCAACGTATGATCAATCTAGAGATTCGAAATCAGGAGTAGCAACTATTAGGTTGTGTATTTCGTGCGTAAATGCAACCACCTTGATGTTATTTGCGAACTCCTTATCATCTTGTAAGGCTAATGTTTGTTTCTCTTTGAAAAAATATAAAGAACACGTAATTTTGGACGGTATCCTGCTTGAGTTTGTCTTGCGTATATAGTGTGTCAAAGCATGTCTTGCATATTAAACATGCAATCTAAATAAAAGTTAAAACAACCTGCCTCAGTTACAAAGCCATTTATCTGTTTGGCGAATGAGGGATCAATACATTTTGTCATCGATGGTGGAAGAATCCAGTAATACACAAATGAGACTTTTACTGGTTTCGAGAATGCATGCCAAAAAGTCCGGCTCGGGGCATCAATTGAGGTTCCCTTGACCCAACAATGTAGGAGGTAGGGGGCAATTCAAGCCAGAATAGAACACATTCCTCCAGGTCTTCGCCTCGGCTCTCACGCACAATGAAAGTTTATCCGTTCTGTAGTTACTGTGATCTGTGAAGTGCTGGATCCTCTCTTGGTCGCTCTAATTGTCTGCTATCTGTGTTATTGGATCAGCTGTTTCGCTTGATTGGTGTGGTCAGATACAAGGCTTTCGAATTCAGCACATTTTCATTGAAGCTCTCGTGTTACTCCTATCGATTCAATTCAAGCTTACTAACCTACGTTACCCATGCCATGTGCCACGTAATTGAGTTCTTTCGCTCTTTTTAAAAATTACATTCTCTGTTCATCAAGACTTCCAACAAATTCGGTGGCGTCGAAAACGTTCGTGGGATGCATAGCCTTCTTCGTAGTATTTCATTGTCATCATCGTCGTTATTGTCACTGGTAATTTCCCCAACTATTCGGTTGATATCCTGGTCAACCATTGTCTAGTATTCTAACAGGTGCTGAGTAAGGCCGATCACATCGCAAACTCCCTTTGCCCATGTGTTGGCATGCTCATGGGCTGGACCAATCGGTAGAGTCGAGAACCGTCAATTGCTCCTTGTTTTCCTCTACTGACCTTCGTCTCACTCATTTTGCGTGCTCGGAAAAAACACATCGTGGTCTCGAATGGAGATGGGAAACCATCTGATATAATTATGGTGATCGAGAGAAAAGAACAGAGATGCGAGCAGCTTCAGTGTGTCAAGTTGTCAACCATGGCTTGAATGTTCTCTTTTAGTGCGCTCGAACAAACATGAAGATGATCTGTTGGAACCACATGATCAGAGCAACTGCATCCATTTCTGGCCTTCCACAAAGCTCCTGATGCATTATATCTATCAATGCTACTTCATTTACAGGTACCCAACCATCCAAATTGTAAACCAATTTTAAGCAGTTCTTGAGCGCTGTGAAATTAACTTTGCAAAAGGAGGGTCATAATTCATGTTCTTAGGAAGGGAAGACATCCAGCATTGCAACCTGACACACGGAGAGGATCTTTGTACAATGTTTGTTTCTGCAGTAGACAAATTAGGTCCTGCTAGGAGCTGGCGGAAGAAGTATTTCATCACTGGTGGAACGACTGGCTCTTCACAACCGTAAGGGAATGACCCTCGGAATGCGAAAAATGCTTCATGATCTGCCACTACTTTACATAATAAATGTGGCTTTGGGTTATTTGTATTGCGTATTTATTTTAAGATGAAAAACATGCTTTCACATAATAATTCGTATAAGCTGGACAAAATCTTAATGAAAAACAAAATTAAAATGACATGATTTTACAGGTTTTCATAAATAACTTAAATATGGCTGCATGATGCACACATTACATATAGGTTGCTACTCGTTATTTAGAATCCACAGACACTTTACACTTTGATGTATAATGCACGTTTAACGCATTAGCCCATGTCCACGTTCTCTTATTTTATATTGATATGGAAAATAAGTCATTTTCTTCAATATCAATTACATTATTTATATATTGTTCGGAAGGAGCATTTTTCTTCTGCAATTTAATCTAGGTAAGGTGTTGCTTAATCCTAAATTCGTGAAATTCCACAATTTCCGCAAAACAGACAAGTAAAATTCCACAATTTCCGCCAAATAGACAGGTACAATTCCGAACTTACATGTAGACCAACGCGTTCCATGAACCAAACTTAGAGTAGCGAATTGCACGAACCAAACTTAGGTCAGCGAGTGTCATAAACCAAGCTTAGACCAGCGAGTTCCGAAACCATTTCGTTCTTTACATTTGAACCATACACACCTACAACACGAGCTTATCGACTAGTCTACTAGCTGTCAACAAGCTCACACCACCATCACGCGCGGCCTTCCAGTGCCACAATTGTAAGAGACTTCACGACAAGATAGCTGGAAACTGCACAGTACCAGCAGTCGTTGTGGACGATTGACAAACACCACGTCACTAAATTCACTTGTCCCGGTACCTACTATGCCATATGTGCCCATGACTCCAGCGACAAGCTCGAAATTCATGTTTCCATGTCAGGTGACCATGGAGCATACAAAGAAAATGGCCCTGGTCAATCCTCGTATTTTGGTTACATTCAACCGCAACGTCCTTCTCCTGCTAACCCTATCGAAAGTGTCTTGTGATGACTTGACGATGAAATGCGAGACATATTAGAACGAAGCAATATAGACGAAAGGGAAAAGGTCGTATTGTATAACAAGGTGTCGAGTTGGTACAACGATCTTTCCAAGATACATATGCAGGAACCGTTGCGTGTGGCCATCGAACAAATTCCCAGCAAAGATGAAAACAAAGTACAACCTGCTAACGAAAATGAAATCATCGAACAGGAGAGCATCGAAAATTTAATCATCGACAGCGTTTCAAAAACTATGAAGCAGAAAGCACGGCGACTCGTAGATAAAATGAAAGGCGCTGTAACTTGGAATGATCGTAGCGAGATGGTGTACAGTGGGACGGAAAACGTTCGCTCGTGGTTTTAAGGACGTCAATACGCCAATGGATTTAGTGGGGAACTCAGATCGTTGGATGTACATCCAGACAGCGTCAGTGAACGACGACGACATGCCAAAGGAAAAAACCAGTCCGTTTACCAGCGGTCGTCATCGTCGTCGTAGCGCCAAGCTTATTTGGCAACACCATTGCAAATCATACGTTGGGAACTTTACTAAAATCATTACACTTCACAAACAAAGATAGACTAACCGTATTGTCAATATCAGGATTATAGGTTCGCGTAAAACAGATTCGTGTGCGACATACAATGTGCAAGAGACATCATGTCGGGAATATACTGTTTATAATTTATCAGAGATATATGAACTTACAAATAAAATTGTGTTGATACCATGGATGAGCGTATTTGTTTTTACTTATCATAGTCGTCATGACACACCTCACTTTTACCAATTTCAGTGACAACAATTCTTTTTTTAACGTCAGTGTGGGTGGCGTTCAATTTCCCTAAGGGAATTTTAAAACTACTATGAGCGAAAACTAATATCACCCTAACATCTAAGGAAAATCACTTCACATGATTCCATTCAAAGAGGCGGCCATCTCGTTAATTTTCGATGGTCTCATGTTCGATGATTTCATTTTCATTAGCAGGTTGTACTTTGTTGGGAAATTTTTCATCGTCAAGTCGTCACAACACACTTTCGATAGGGTTAGCAGGAGAAGGACGTTGCGGATGAATGTAGTCCAAAGTACGGAGATCGACCATGGTCACCTGCTATGGAGACAGGAATGTCGAGCTTGTCGCTGGAGCCATAGACACATGTTTCATAGCAGGTACCAGGACCATTGAATTCAGTGACGTGGTGTTTGTCACTAGTCCACAGCGACTGCTGGTACTGGGCCGTTTCCAGTTAGTAACTGCTAATAAAATGGTTAGATAATCGTCGGATTGCATAAATATAAACTCATCGTTGCACATTCTCCTAAAGGGGAGAGCGTGTAGCGTTTCCAGCCGCATTGCGATTTAATGTCGGTAAGCATTATTCAGACCCACGCCAAATCAGCGAGAGTCGTCACTTTACGTTTTGTCCGACTTCGCCTACCTAGATGTAAACACAACAGTTCTGTGACCACGCGCTGTGGATCTTGTTATCGCGCTTCAGCAATGTCGCTTGCCTGAACAGTTCGCTGATCAACTTTGAAAGGTGATCGTTCAAATAAATGTCAGTTCCTTTCAACGTACCCCGTTTCATCATAATCTCGGTGTTCTTTTCAGCCGAATAAAGTTGTACGATTATCGGCCGCTTACCGGTGGTAAGTCGTAGATCGCCGTGATGTCGTATGGCGCGAGCGTAATGCTCAACTTTCGTCCTCATCGTGGTGATCTCACTGATGGTCGGCGTTTCGTCTGCGTTGGTCGATGTGGAGCTTCGTGTTCTGAGCGTTGTTGACGTAGCGATTGATGCGTAACTGTGAATGTTGAGCCCGGTGACGATAATGTTTTTTTTTACTTTTGTTCCAGGTAATTCACGTGCGCTTCCAATTTATATACGCTTTCGTCTTTTGATTTTATGATTTCGAGCAACTCGGCGATTCGTTTGTCTCCCGCATTGTTTTTTTCCTTGATTTCGTGAAACGATTTGCAGAGAAAGTCGAGGGAACGACGAATTTCGGTCATATCTGAATCGGTATATTTTGGATTGGTGTATAGTGTATAGTGTATTGTTAGTTCGTAGAAACTAAACACATTTCAGGTGTGCATCGTCACCGTGTTACTGATGTTGATGCTGTGGTTGCGCGTGATGGTGGTGTGGGCTTGTTGACAGTCAGTAGACTAGTCGATAAGCTCATGATGTACAGCACTGTGGGTGTTAATGGTTCAAATGTAAAGAACGAAATGGTTCTTGGAACTAGCTGGTCTAAGTTTGTTTCATGACACTCGCTGATCTAAGTTTCGTTCCTGCAACTCATTGGTCTAAGTTTGGTTCCTGCAACTCGTTGGTCTAAATTCGGTATTTTACCTGTCTATTTTGCGGAAATTGTGGAATTTTACCTGTCTATTTTGCGGAAATTGTGGAATTCTACCTGTTTGTTTTGCGGAAATTGTAGAATTCTACCTGTCCACTTTTCGGAAATTAAGCTTGGTTCTTAGACCTCGCTACTGTAAGTTTGGTTCTTGTAATTCGCTGCTCTAAGCTTGATTCGAGACACTCGTTGGTCTAAGTTTGGTTCTTGAAACTCGCTGGTCTAAGTATAAGTTCGGACTAGTGAATTTTTTACCGTTAGATGGCGCCGTAGTACTCCAGTTATACACTATATTTAACAAGATTTAACAAAACAAGATTTAACAAGATTGCCATCCAGAGAATTAACTCTAGATGGCAGGTGGACAAGGAAGCCCTTTGGCTTATCAAGAGTCCAACCCTTTTATCTACATACACCCATCACTTCTGAGGTATGTGTCGATTTTATTTTTAAACATATTCACATTACTAGCACCCACACAATCAGGAGATAATCTGTTCCATTCATTCACAGTCCTTTGTGAAAATGAAAACTTTCTTACGTCTAATCTACACTGCTCCTTTACTAATGTAACTTCATGTCCTCTAGTCATTCTATCTTTCTTAACTGAAAAAAACATATTTCTATCAATATTTTCATAACCATTCAATATTTTAAACACATCTATCATATCTCCTCTCAATCTCCTGATCTCTAGTGTTGTTAAACCACATTCTTTTAGGCGTTTTTCATAACTAAGATCCCTCAGTTTTTGTATCATTTTAGTCGCTCTCCTCTGTACTCTTTCTAGCATATCTATGTCCTTGTGGTATGGCCTCCACGCTTATTCTAAATATTATTCTATATTCTAAATGAGGCCTAACTATTGTTTTGTACAGCGGTATTATGAGTTCTTTTTCTTTATATGCTATATTTAGACTAATCAATCCAAGGTGCTGATCGGCGGCCATTATCTGAACTCTTTTTCCTTAGCCGCGACCGTCAGTGCGCCGTCCTTATCTTAATTTTTTTCCATAACCGAAAACGCATTTCGACAGTGGCTATTGTTTTAACGTATCGCCTTGACCTCGGCGGTTCCCAGGCTATTAGGGTTACACCTCTGTTTGAGGCGAAGTATGCATATATGTGCTCAGGTGGGTATTAAAATCAATAAACGAATGTATTACTCACAGTTTCTTTTATTTCTAACAATGTGTAATACTCCGCATGCCCTCAAGCTACTCCTCGCTATCTTAGTCACTGTCGAAATATATCCAGTCATCGAAAACACCCAGTTTTCTCGGTCTTCGGAGATTGGGATTGGAGGATGGAAGTGGTTATGAAGTTCTATCATTACTTCATACTAGTTCAGGCTATGAACCCACTGTTCATGTTTCCAGTCATAAAAAAACATAAATGTAAAATTTGCTCTTAACAGGAAGGTTAAAACGTACAATACGGTTTAAACCCATTGCTCACGCCATCAATCTGAAAATGGAGGGTACAATTAAAACGTGTAAAAGGATAGGTAAAATGGAATAATCAAAAGCTATATGATCGTCATCATCATCATTGTGCAGCCGTGGTGTCCCGTGTTTGGGCGAAGGCCTCAGCATGTTTCCAAATCTGCCAGTCTTGCGCTATCCTCTGCCAGATGGTGTCCTTCCAGTATTCATCTAGTTCGTCTCTCCACCGTCTCGCCGGTCTTCCTCTACATCGTTTCCCTTCGTAATATCTCCATGTTGTGATACGCGATGTACATCTGTTATCTCGTAGTCTCCTGATGTGCCCTGCCCAGGTCCAATCCTGTCTTCTGATTTGTTCTCTCACGTATATGGCCTTTGCTTTTCTCTTACCCAGATGTTTGTTTTTCTCTCCCGATATGTGATGTTTAACATACTTTTTCCATCTTAGCTTGTTCTTTGCCTGGATGATGAGTGCCTATGTTTCCGCGCCGTATGTCATCGCTGGAAGTATGCATGAGTTTTAGACGTGTATCTGTAAGCAGGTTCCAAAGTTACTCTTGAAGATGTTGCGGTGTTTGGAGAATAATGTCCAGCCGGCGGTGATTCTTCTTTGAGTATCCTTGTCTTGGTTTTTTCTCTGATACTGCATCGCTGTCCCAGAGATACCTTCAGACCTTGTTTTTAACGTTGATCAGCTAGCTCATGTAGCATCTTTTGTAGTTCTTGCGGTGTAGTAGCGCATATGAGTATGTCGTCGGCGAAGCGAAGATGACTGGGATATTCTCCGTCAATATTCAAGCCTCTGGTTTCCCAGGTCATTCTTCGGAATATGCTTTCGAGTGTTGCCGTAAATTGTTTGGGCAATATGGTGTCACCCAGTCGCACTCCTCTCTTGATGTTGATCTTGTTACTCTTCTTGTGTAGGTGGACTGTAACCGAGTTGTTGGTGTAGATGTCTTTCAGGAGTTCGATGTACACGTCTTCTATCCCCTGTTCGTGAAAGAGGTCGGTATTGTTTGAGTTTGCACCGAGTCGAACATCTTCTCGTAGTCGACAAAAGCTAAGCAGAGCAGGATATTATACTATCGGCACTTCTGTTTCAGTTGGTTTACGACGTGAATGTGGTATGTGGTTGAGTACCTGCTTCTGAATCATAGTTGCTCTCGTGGTTGGTTTTCGTCAAGTGACTTCTCTAGCCTATTCGTTAGCATCTTTGTGAGTAATTTGTAGATGTTTGAAAACAAACATATCGGACTGTAGTTCTTTCTTTAAATCTTTCTTATTTCCCTTCTTGAATATTATCACCATCTTTGCGTTCTTCCATGCGGTGGATATTCGTCTTTCTGATAAGCATTTAATATATAGCTTAGCCAGTGTCTTCAATATGGTATCTTATGTTGCTTGTTTATGTGGTCATTGCCTGATGTCTTTCCATTCTTCACATCTCTTAGCGCTGCATCCACCTCCCATGGTGTTATCTTTGGTACCTCTTTTGGGTCGGTGTGAACTGTGGTACTTTGTGCACTGTCGTATAGCTCGGTGTAGAATTCCTCCATTCGTTCCATGATCATAACTTGATCTTGTATTTCTCTACCTTCTAGAAGTGTAATCTGTCTCGGCCTAGTGTCTGTGTTCTTATGGCTTTCTTCAGGCTCTTTGATGCCATACTCGTTTTTCATATGATCTCTTGTTTGTACTTCCTGATGTCCTCCTTCGCTTTCTTTTTGATGGTCTTGCATATTTCTGGATATGATATTTTTTTTACCGTCGCCGTTATACGCAATTTCTCGTTGTTTCTTCATCAGTGCTCTTGTCGGTGACGATATTCACGTCTTTACATGCCTGTTGATTGCTTTCGCTACACTTGTCGCACTTAGTTGGATCATCTCAGTGACGTTTTCGCTCACGGTGTCGATGTCGTCTAGTTGTTGTAATGTATCGATTCAATTTCGCAGTTCGAGTTGGAATTCGATCGTTTTGTTTCTGTTTGTGTGGTATTTACACTTGGTGATTTCTTGTTTATTAACTTCGTCCTTTCTGCCTTGACGTCCAGTTCGCAGTTGCTCTTTACCATTCTATAGTCAGTTTCGATGTTGACTACGTTGATGACAGTTACGTCAGTGACCATGTCTGGCCTGTTTGTGAGGATATAGTAAATTTTATTTCTCCTTTCGGGTTTCCACGTCGATCTCCTCCCTGCTTTCTTCTGGGACATGGTATTCATGCTTTTGTATTTTCTTGATGTTGCCCATTCTACCAAGGTGTCGCCTCTTTCGTTTCTCATACATAGGTCAGATTTACCTGTTGCCGTTTCCTGAATGTTTGTTCGTTGTCCTACTTGCGCATTCGTTTCCCATCACTATTGTGTAGTAGGTTGGCTTTTCTAAGGTCTCATCCACGTCGTTGTAGAAGTTGTCTGTGTCTTATTCTGCGTATGGTGTTGTTGGTGCATATACTTGTACTATCATCAGTTTGTAGCGCTTTGTTATGTATAGAACAAGTTCTGCTACTATGTGGCTGTTGCTGTTCACCCTCACTATATTGTTTTTCGATTTTTGTGTGTGAGAAAGCCTACTCCTGCTTGGCCGTTGTTCGCCTTGGAAGGGTATAATAGGTGGCCTGTTTGTAAGGTAGTGAAGCATTCCTCTCTTCTTCTGAATTCTCCGATCACATCCCATACCAACCTGGTTTCCTTAAGTTCTTCCTCCAGTTCTTGTATCTGTTCATCTCTTAGTAGTTTTCTTACGTTATATGTTGTATATATCTCCAGCCTACTTACCTTCTCTCGGCGGATCTTCTTGACCGAGAGATTCTTATCACTCCCTGCAGGTAGCCCTAGTTGACCTAGTTGACTCCTTGGTCATAGACCCTTTCGATGCTGCTGGGGATTGGGGGCCTTGGCTTCACTGTACTTTGCATTTGCATGCTGGTGTTGTTGGCCTACCCTTGGAAGGGGGGCGACGTAGGGTGTACGAAATTGCGCAAGTTACAACACGGCGGCCGTCCAGTACCGAACCACCGCCCGCCCCCGCCCCCGTCCCTCTGGTCCACAGTCCGGCACTCTAAACACTTGGCTACTCCCCCCCCCCGGGAGTAACCAGAATAATCAAAAGCTGTATGTACCGCTTCTATTATGACGATGTACCTAGATGTACTGTTAAAATACTGTGTTTAGCAGTTCTTACAATACTACTTAATTTAGTTTTATTTATGTTGTACCTGGTTTTGGAATTAATTGATCTACTTAATAAAAATGTTTTTAATAATTTGTTTTTCTTGATACGTGCATTCTTCAGTCTTTTGGTAAACCATGCGGTTTTTTCAAATTCGACTTAGCTACTATAGGCAGGTTTGTTTTTAGCGGTCAGTGTTTATTGTACATTTTTGTAAACGTCTGTAAAAAATAGTAATATGGTAGATTAACATCTTTATCATTTACAACAGTACTCCAGGAATGTTTGGTTAAGTCAGTTTTCAACGCGTTGATGTTTTCATGACTAATGTGACGTACACATTTGTTTGAAGAACTACTTAGATTATTTTTATATTACAACTGCACAAAGCAAATATAGGGAGATGATCGCTAATAGCATTGACATACAGTCCACTGTCAATCTTGCATTCAAGTTCTGAAGATATTTTCATATTAAGGTTGCAGAGGTAGGAGTAATTCTACTTTGTCTTCTAATTAAAGGGTAGACACCAAGTCTATACATTAAATCAATCAATTGTTTCGTACCACTATGACTGCCGCATTTAAACAAATCTATGTTGAAGTCACTACATAAGAATAATGCGTACACGATTAAACAAACGTTCTATCGTATCACTAAACTATATTAAATTGGAAACGGCACCTGTATATACAACTGACTAATGCAATCTTGTTTCGGTTAATCCTAAATTCAACACTTGCGCATTCAAATACATCGTCATAATAGAAGCGGTGCATATAGGTTTTGAAAACTCAGTTTTATTTTACCTATCCTTTTACACGTTATTATTTTACCCTCCTGCTTCAGACTGATCGCGTGAGCAGTGGGCTTAAAACGTATTGTCCGTTAAGAGCTAATGTTACCCTCCTGTTACAGAGACGACTGGACACATAAACAGTTGGTTCATAACCTGAACTATTATGAAATAATGATAGAACTCATAACCCCTTCCATCCTCCAATCCCCTGTTGATGGCGATCGAACTGGGTGTTTTTCGATGAGTGGATACATCTCGATAGCAACTACGATAGCGAGGAGTAGCTAGAGGCCATAGGGATTAGTTTACATTGGTGGAAATAAAAGAAACTGTAAGTAATACATTCGTTTCTTGTTTTTAATACCTCTGCACGAATATACATACTCTGCCTCAAAAACAGTGGTGTGACCCTAATAGCCTGGGAACCGCCGAGGTCAAGGCGAAACTAAATTACAAACAAATCTCTAACCGGATGACGTTGCACATGACACCGGGCGTCGAGATTAGCATTTAACAAAAGGGTTACAAACCTCCAGCAGCTCTTTTAGGCCTAAACAACACAGTGGCTTTTCTACAGCTATGTTACAATAACGTTGCACCATAGCCGTTGCTGAAATTGAAGCGATATTCCCACTAAAATTCCCACTGCGTTGAAACATAGGAGTTGGCTAAGGACTCAGAAGATAGGGTTACAAGCAAACCCCACACAGCGCCGGTTGCTAAAATAAAACAAAATGCTTATAAACGTAGAACACTGCACAATCGCCTGGCTTTTTTGTGTTTTGGGTACTTAGAAAAGTCCCACTAACGTTGAAATAATAGCTACTGTTGAAAAGCCAGGGACGGTCACGATTATGGAAAACAATTAAGATAAGGACAGCGCACCAATGGTTGCGGCTAGGGAAAAAGAGTTCATACAAGGGCCGCCGATCACCACCCGCCACCCCTAATAGGCACTTTCAGCTAAAGCGTGCTGTAGAGGATTGACTGAGTCGTATAACCTATAAAATAGTATACAGCGTCAGCAAAATGCCAAAATCCTGTGTGATCTTTTGACGCATTTGATGTCCGAAACGACCCTATATACTACTTGCGTGTTGGTGGAAACCAGGTTCAGATGATCCAAGAGATCCACTTCTAACGTCGTCTAATTCTCGTATCAAGTTCGATTGAGACACCGACCGGCTCTGTTTTAAGATAAACGCCTCGAGAATCCCAGAAATATGTACTTGCTGAAGTTATTTCGTGTAGGTTCACACCAGACATTGCAGGGCCAATCGGTGAAGTTCAGAATGTATTGGATGATGTTGCTTTGTCCCATTGCATCCCTTGGCCAAGTAGAATTCCCAGATATTGAGAGATGTGCATGCTGTACTGTGACTATCGGACGTTTGGTCAATCCATCATTGTCTTTGATGGATATCACAGTCCATCCACTAAGTAAAGCTCATATATGGTTGTCCTCCCCGGCTTCCATGCTGAACCAAATGCACGCAACTTGTTCAATCACAATTAGACAAAGTCAACCACAAAGAAGGCTGTGTGAGGAACCTAGATACCGTAACAGACCAGCTAGGCAAAGATTTGTATAACAAAGTCCTTTTCACCCATGCTATATTACAATGTAATACCTCTTCCCGGCTAAACGTACTTTGAAAAGAGCATATCTGAAGAAATGAACCCAGCGAGCACCAGAGGGAAGCTGAACCGTTATGGACGCATGATGTTTCAACAGAGCATGTTATAGAATATAGAAGCAGGTGAGATTACAACGGAAATCGGAAGACAGTCTGGATTCTTTGAGGTACAAAAGGTTTCATGAGAAGATGACAGGCAAGAGTTCGTACATTCAGCCAAATTCCGACATTTGCAGCAACACCCTATCACAGCATCGGGTGTACCAGCAAGTGCAGGAATGGATGGGTTTTAGCCACTTGAGACCAGTAAGTTGGGGGTGGAAGATGAGCGACGGTTAACTTCTTCCTGTTACGACAGGCCTGCCTCCAACAATTGATGCCCTGTTGCACGTAATTGGGTGTACCTGCTCCACAGATTGCAGTTCCGGTGCACATAACGCAAAAAAGTGTTCCCTGTACGTAGTCATTGCCGTGGCACAGGGTGCTCAAACTATATCTAGATCGAGTTACGTAAGTGATGAGGAGATGGACGATCAGTAGTCATGCTTTTGTCGATGGACAGACAAAATTAAAACTAATCTTGGTAATATACTAGTGGTTTTAAGTCTTATATATTTGTTTTAATGTGTTGATGATTTTTATGACATCCAGGTGCTTGTTATGGTTTCAAAACAGATACTTCGGCGGAATTGCTGTGAATTAGCATTAGCACACTTGTGATATAAATCAGCAAGTAATACAGCGATTGAACCTTAATTAAGTTTTTGTGTAGCGCGCAGAGGCATTGGACTCTCAATCGAGGGAACACTGGTTCGAATCCTATGCTGCCGTATCGAACCTTGGGCAAGTTCGTTCACTCTACGTTGCTCCACCTGTATTAATGAGTACCTGGCTATGAACAATGTGGATATTTGGGTACGGATATTCTTCGCGCATTAACTACATTGTAGCTGAATGCTTCCCAGAGAAGTCGAGTTTGTGCGCGATTGAACAGTTCTGCCAGGTTTTAAGTCTTATATAATTTTTAAAGTGTTAATTATGTTATGACATTCAGGTGCTTTGAACAGTCCAAAGTGGGCACTGCGCTAGATATAAGAATCTTGTTGGGCTCTAGAGATTCACACATACATGTTTTGACCTTACGTCGCGGAAGGGTTCATTATAATTATTGTGCCTAGTGCTAAAATGCATTTGTGTTGTGTTACGTATACGGTCAATGCTCACGATAGTAGCATACTTCTATGGTAATGCAGACTATAACTATACAATTTGTAGAGCTGTATACTTTTGATATGTTATCTAGGATATATGCCTACTCTCAAAACTGCAAATCTGGTGCAATTTGTTCAAACATGACCTTATTTTTTAGTCCTAGACTTTAAAGGGATATTAGCTTTAGAATAGCAAGATTCTATTTGTTTTTCGCAAATAACATCAGTATGGTAGTTATTACCCATAGATTACATAATCTAAAAGCTGCTACTCCTCAATTGGAATCTCTAGATACATCACACGTTGATGTAGGATGAATGGTTCATAAATTAGGGCCGTTTTACGAATATTCCGCCAGGTGGCGTAATGTAATATTACTCTGACATGGCAGCAATCAACGCGCAAAATTAATTACCATCTCCCACATAGTATCAATTCTTTTTTGCTTGGCAGGCGTTTGGGGTTTATTTTATTATTCAATCTAGCTTAGTCGATGTTTAGTTAAATTGATTGGCTAAGGGTAGAAATAGTTAGGAAAATTATCGTGAAAATTACATTCATGGTTTTTCATAAATAACTTCAAAATGACTGCCTCCACGCAAATAATGCATAGACACAAAAGTTGCTACTCCAAATTTCGAATCCATAAAGACATAATTCTTTGATGTAGGATGAACGGTTCATAAGTGAGGGATGTTTCAAGATTGTTGCTTGAAGGTGCCCCCCACGGCTCCCAGGTTGATGATCGTTGTACACTCGGACCAAAAATGTTCTTACGCCCCAACCAATCGGGCGGTACCGAAAAGTAAACTTTTACGACAACTTGAAATTACACCACTGGTGTTTTGAGCGTATATATCACAATAAGTTCCCGATGGCTTCAATAAACTAGTCATGACGTGTTTTCTTGTGTATTGCGCTGGTACCGCCTAGACAAAGCTGTCGTAGCGCTTATGCAGTGTATATGGTTTCATTTATGTTGTTTTTCCTCCTGAAATGTATCCGCCATTTCGCCGACCCGGTATGTCTCAGAAATAGTGGTCTAGGTTATACGGCGGTGTTTATAAAATGTGGGTCTTTACTCTACTTATGTCGTTGTAAAGTAGTCGATAGAACGATTTACAGTCACGTTTCGTCAACTTTTCAATCAATTCTGAAAAAAATTATAATTGCAGACATTATTAGTTGGAAATATCCTTCATTACCTTAAGATTGATTTAAAGAACATGTTGGCGCATTTTATAAAAGCCCCACAAACATAACGACGAATTCTGTATAGTGACGAATTTTTCCATAACAATTATAATTGTCTTAGTGAAACGGTCCCCTGATCTCTAGTTTTGTCAAACCATACTCCACCAGTTCATAACTGCGGTCTCCCGATCGTGGAAACAGCTCTGTCATGGCAAGTTGTTGTATGTTTTAGTTTGTAGTGATGGGTTCCAACTGGGATCGATTCGTTATTTTGCTGTGGAGGAATGCGCAGATACTGAAAAAGCGACAGCTTTTCCTTTGCGGAGCGACACTTGTGCCGACTGTGTTCTGTTTGGTATGCCTGGTGATACACAGAGACACACTGCTAGTAATAACGACGTCGACATCGTGGCAGCCCGAATATCTCCACCTGTGTTCAAGGCGTCCCAGTCTAAAAGCGGCTTACTGTGACGCTAACAGACTAGAGGTGTTTTACGCACCAGATGTGAACATTTCAAGACAAGTTATGAACCATCTACGAAGCGGTGCAAGACGTGGCTACAGTAAAGTTGGATATATAGGTAATTGGATGCAAACTCGCATCCACCCATTCACGCACGCACGCACGCACGCACGCACGCACGCACGCACGCACGCATGCACGCATGCACTAACACACACTGAGCTAGTGATTAGGGGAATACTTGTTTAGTTTCCATTTAGCTAAGTTATAGCTTGTTACGACGACATCACACCATGGTGCACGATTTTGGATAAATTGGTATTTAAACACAATCCTCTTCCTTCTTGACAGCCGTCACGGGATTCCGTACGGAGGAAGATATGTACAAGCAGATACGGGAGAAATGCATGGTCCCAAATGAATGTAAAATCGTCGGGGGCATCGTTTTTACTAATCTTCCACAAAGAGGAGCATCATTGCCATCAAATATTCAGTATACGATAAGAGTTCTTGGCCGGGGTGAAGTCAAGCGAACGACGTTGTTGTTCCCCGAGTTGAAGTCGACTACTCCGAGGCCTTTCGAAAGATATGGTGCGTCTACGACTCCTACTTGTTTATTATTATTACTGTTTGTTAACTTACACTTTGCTAACACCGCTACTTTACTACGATTAAGTTGCTGCAAACTGTATGTCCTACATCTGAATGTTAAACATTCCTCCTCATTTTGGAGTGTTTCGCTAATATCACTTCACAATGGTCACCATAATTAAATAACGCTTTTACAATTTTACCACTACCATGACATAAAACTATTCACACCTTTAAAAGTTACCCGACCTAATGAACAAGGAATATTATGTTGATGATTTATCTCTGCATAAATCTGGTCCACATAGATCGATTTTAAAACCGTTAAGGGTGGACGTGCAAATATAAGAGCTATAAGTTTTATTTACGAAAATCACCCAAAAATCCTAATTATTTATTCATTTCTCGGAAGGTGACCCTATTTCATCATCATAATCATCAGGTTGGGCTACGTCATAATGAATTAAAGGAATATTGAGGATACCACCGAAAATATTGAGACGTGACTACAACACATGATAACATTTGTATAACAAAATCACAACAACATCTTTGTAATTTCCCAAAGTTAAAATGTCACCATATTTCACCTGAATCTATTTTTG
This sequence comes from Escarpia spicata, assembly GCA_963995525.1. Classification (NCBI taxonomy): domain Eukaryota; kingdom Metazoa; phylum Annelida; class Polychaeta; order Sabellida; family Siboglinidae; genus Escarpia; species Escarpia spicata. The sequence goes on along the minus strand of OZ023205.1, from coordinate 18,139,895 downwards.
TTAACTAGAATCAACAATTTACGACGCCTCGAATGAAACTTTTTATTATTTCTTTATGTCCAGTATGTCAAGGATTCTTAACGATTTTATGTGAAATCATACATATGACGTATACATTTATCGCTTAAAAATCGCTTTTTGTCACAAAGAAACACATTTTGGGCCACAATTTAAACACAATATACGACGGAATGTGTTATGTCTACGATGAGTGTTTTCGCATCCACCTCGAATATCGAAATGGTATCTGGTCACCACATACGATTTAAGACTGCCGTGAAATTGAAAGGTTTAGTATGCTTTATTCATATTTTTAACGTCAACAAAACAACAGCTATATCTGAAAACCAATATTCCGTTACGCAAGTATAAAAGTTAGACCGGGACGTCAACAGGCAATTGCCTAACACAAGTTCCGTACAAGACGACGACGACGATGATGATGATGTATTTGTTTAGATTATACGCCCACACATACAAATTAAGAAGTAGTTATCTGACAGTGGAGGTACCCAACTTACGTTACTGTGTATTCAACTGCGATTTTGTTCAGAAACAAATATCGTATTTACTTACAATCTAAAATACATTCCAACATAGCAGAAGGATTGGTCACGTGGCATTTTATTTGCCTCTACTGTTTCCCCGTTTAATCATATATCGTGCGTGATAATTCAATTACCATTTAAACATCTATCGTGCGGCTGTTATCCAAGTTATGAATGTTGTTCGTTTCTTTCAGATTATTTAGGTACAGGTTTCTTATATCTCCAATATAATGTCGATGTCGGTATCATGAAGGCGTTAAATTCATCGGTAGATGCTCGAAAACTTCACGTGCAAATGAGGAGATTTCCATTCCCCTCATTTGAAAAAAGAACCATAACATCTAATGTGATGAAAGAAGGGCCGCGCACTCTCCACGTCGTCATTCTGCTTACCTGTGTGGTCTATGGCATCAGCACCGCAAGAGATGTTTCATACGACAAGGAAACGGGCATGAAAGTGTGTATCTATCATTTCGTGTTATAAACAGCCATTTCACTGGCGTATGGCGGAAATTAATATTGAGGTGGCTGACCCCGAAGCTTCAGTTCAGTACTCCTCCGTTGTCGGTTCGCTCGGACATGATATCGAAAGACGGGGGCGGGAGGGGGTGTTGAAGATTTTTCTCAGCGACGTTTATAAATGTTTAAGTTCACCAACAACTTCGATTTGCACCTCCCTTGAGGCTCGCCAAACAAACCCACCGTCAGACTCTCCAAAAGATCCATTTCCACCCCGTTGAGGCTCGCCAAAACCAAAAATGTCCACTTTCAAAATGCACACCATGTGTGTGATGTGTGTGATGTGTGTGTGTGCTCGCGCGCGTACGTGTATGGGCGTGCGAGAGAAAGTGAGTTCGTATGTGTTTGTATGCATGCGTGCATGTGTGTGTATTGTATAATAGATCCTTAATACATAATTGACACATGAGTTGCTATACAAGATATTAGCTTTAAGTTTAACGTCGTAATAATGGTACGTGTATTTTGTTTCAGGGAATGTTAAACATAATGGGAGTGGACACGTGGCTTCAGTGGTCAGCCTGGTTTGTGGAATACGTCCCACTAACATATATCACACTTGCGATTAGTTGTCTCATCTCATGTTGCCCAATGAAACTGAGCAATGTTCAAATAGATGGCATCCGGACAGACGTACCGTATTACCGGGCCTTTATTGGTGACATCGACGTGTCATTGCTGTTGTTCTTCCTCTTCGTCTGCACACTGCCGTGCGTTGCCTCGAATTTTGTTATCAGCGCGTTTTGTAGTAAAGGTATAAACATGGCTTAATTATAGTTGTGTAGAAAGAGACATGTTATCTATCTTTAATAATGAAAACAAAATAACAGTAGCAAAAGTAGTGCAACCTTTGTCCACCTAACACTAACATTTATATATTACTTCTTATTTATTATGCAACTGTAAATACAGAAAATAAGGGCTATGAAGGATAATAAATCACCTGGAGTGGATGGGATTCCGCCCAAACTACGATTAGAAATTGTAGAACAAATTAGCATACCGCTTGCAACAGTTTTCAATTTGTCATTAGAAGAGGAAGTGGTTCCTTTAGAATGGAAAGAAGCAAACTTTATACTTTTATTTAAAAAAGGTTCGAGAAACAAGTAAGAGAACTAGAGACCAGTGACTTTAACATTGGTGATTTGCAAATTATTAGAAAGACTAATTAAAGATCAAAAGGTCGATTTTCTTGTTAAACATAACTTGATAAACCCATTTCGACATGGGTTTCGTAAAGCGACGTCATGCTTAACAAATACGTTATGTTTTTGGAAGATATCACTAAGTGGGTAGACGACGGATCTACAGTAAATATCATCTACTTAAATTTTCAGAAGCTTTCGATAGAGGGCCACATCAAAGATTACTGCTTGAACTAAAGGCTCATGGCATAAGAAATGCTGGGACCTATATTAATATATATATATATATATATATATAAATGATTTGGACGATGATATAACAAGCAAGGTGTTGAAATTAGCGGATAATACAAAGTGTTTAGAAGGATTAAAAGTGATGGAGATATACAGCTTTTACAAGATGATCTTGACAGGTTGATCAAATGGTCTGAAAAGTGGCAAATGTTGTTCAATTTTGGGAAATGTAAATGTCTCCACACAGGACATAGGAACGAAGATGTAGAATATACAATAGGGGGTACAATAGGGGGTACTAATTACTACTGTAAAAGAAAAGGACTAAGGGTTAACCATTAGTGTTGATATGGAGGTTTCACATCAGTGCGGAATTGCAGCTTCAAAGGAAATTCAAATCGTTGGATTAATTATGCGAAATATAGCGTATAAGGAAAAAGAACTAATAATACCGCTGTATAAACCAATAGTTAGGCCTCGTTTAGAATATTATATACAAACGTGGAGGCCATATCGCAAGAAGGACGTAGATATGCCAGAACTAGCACAGAAGAGAGCGACTAAAATGATACAAAAACTGAGGGATCTTAGTTATGAAAAACGCCTAAAAGAATGTGATTTAACAACGCTATAGACCAATAGATTGAGAGGAGATCAAATAAAAATGTTTAAAATATTGAATGGTTATAAAAAATATTGATAGAAATAATTTATCTCGGTTAAGAAAAATAGAAAAGGACATGAAATTACATTAGTGAAGAAGCAAGTGTAGATTAGATATAAGACATTTTCATAAAGGACTGTAAATGAATGGAACAGATTATCTGCTGATTGTGTGGGTCTAGTGGTGTTAATATGTTTAAAAATTAAATCGACACATACCTCAGAAGGGCGGGACATGGATGTAGATCAAATGGTTGGACTCTCGATAAGCCAAAGGGCTTCCTTGTCCACCTGCCATCTAGAGTTAATTATCTATCTTCAGCTTGACCTATGAGAGGAGATAAACAATTAAATGTCACATGTAAATGTTATCAGCTTCTAAATCGAGTGAGGCGCAATTTGTCTAGAGGGAATCTCCCTCTCTGACCAACGAAAATTATCGCAATGAAAAGAAAGAAATGGCCGCTTGGCAATCGTCATGGTTGTCAACACAAACCAAAGGGTTTCCTGTGTTGCTACCAACTAATAATTACCCTTTGTGGCCTTCGCATGACCTTGACCTAGGCCAGTCAGCCCGGGAATCCTCCTCCAAAATGTTTTCTATGGGTCTAATCAACATGAATGCCAATTTGATATTTCGGTTCGTTTTGGTCTTAAAATTACTCATGGCTGTAATTGTTTGCCAGCAAATTGAACGACATGTAGATTGCTGTGCATATATTTCATTAATTAATAGAACACAATATAATGATGAACATGTCGAACATTATCATGTTGTTTTCGCCACGTATCTCTATAGCTGCTTTCTCCACCCCCAACTAGGGTGGTTCGGATTTCGGACGAACACCCATGATTACGGGCCTGAATATCGCATCGTCGTTCACCCCAAAAGCAAATGAATCGATTAATTCAAATAGGACCTATCTCCACTATATAGATAATTCGGGGAGCAAGACAATTAGCCCCATCCTTCATGTATTTTATGACATTGGAACAACATGATTTGAATCAATATATTTTTTCATAATATCAACACAATAATTTACACGTATTGACTTTCGACCTTGAATAAAGTGACCGGTTCAGAATAAAGTGTGTAGAGCTTGGTGCTACAGCACACAAAAGCTTGGCTGATATGTCGAATTCGTCACTGCGTGTAATGCAGTTCTTGCAATGTATGATTATATTGTATCGTATTGTAGCCAGTCGAGCATCAGCTGCCGCGGCTGTACTGATGTTTATCGCGGAAACCCCAGCAGGACTTTTCTATGATGGCTTAAATAAAACGCTCTTGTTCAAACTGTCCACATTCCTGAGCCACGTTACGGCAATACATTATGGCTTTCACATAATTCGTCAATACCCGCGAACAGGTATGTCAACCTCATTAATGCAACGCTCATTAATTAACGCATTAACTCAACAAAACATAATTACATGTCCCATTATTTAGATGAGCACACACGCCTGTACGCATGCACGCGCACTCGCTCTCAAACACGTACTCAGACCACATACACATGCACGCACACATGCGGCTGCGGCGGTGCGCGCACACACGCACATACACAAACAAACACAGGTTTTTAAAGTACAAGTACATTAGTTCAAATACAAGTCCAAGTATACCTTTCAGTTGTTATGATTAACAACAATAATGATTATTATTCATGTTCCTATTCTTAACGTGGTTGAGGACATTTAATATTATGGGCCTAATCGTTGATAATAATCAGAATGAGCATTTACTGTTATGCATCGCAGGGAGGGAAGGACACCTGATCCGATTCAAAGTTTCGGTATATGGTGACATTGACAAATCGATTTCTAATCATAATGTTTGTATTTAGGAAATCGCTTGGATTGGACAAACGTGAATTCGTATGTGTCAATAGAAGAGAACGTCACGCTGGTTTACATTATGGCGATGCTCATATTTGATGCCGTTCTATATATGGCTTTCGCTTTTTCTGTCGAAGTATTTCTAACTGAACTTTACGTGATCGCCAGGCCGTGGTACTTCCTCTGTCAGGTAGTGTGTGTGGGGGGGGGGTGCACGTGCGTACGTGCATGTGGGCGTGTGTGGTGGTGGCGGTGTGTGTGTGTATGTGATGTGTGGCCTATGCATGTTGACATTGTCAACTAATTCATTTTGGGAAGACAAAAATGTATCTAAACAGCTTGTTATTGTCGACGTCACCACAGGCAATGCCGCTGAGCGCGATCCTTTAGCGCTGCGAGCGGCGATGCGGCTTGTTGTTTCAGACTATTCATGAAATTGCAATTGCGAAATTTCATCTTTTTATATCACTGTAAACCCAATAACTTTATCTACAAGCTGGGTGTACACAGGAATTGTGTGAACTTTTTTTAGTTTTTGCCGTTTGAACATCGCGAATACTCAACCCTGCATTATATCCGGTAAGCATTCTCGATGTTCAAACGACAATAACTCAACAAATAAAAATAAATCATGGGTACATCCAGCGGCAAATTTTTTGATACGATTATTATCTGTATTGTGAAAACATATTGAATCCCATTGCAAGTTCGAGTATTAGCAATGTTCAAACGGCAATAACTAAAGCAGCAAACTAAATTCCTGTGTGCGTCCTGCCACACATTTACAGGTAAGGTTATTATCTTTACGTTGATAGAAAAAAATAATATTAAATTCCGGGATTGCAATTTTAGGTACGGCCTGAAACATAAACCCGCATAGATGCGCGCCATGCTAAATCCTAGCGGTGATGTCACTTCGACCGCTAGGTGTCACAACAAACTGTGCAGAAAATGTGCAGAAAAGCGCGGAGGGGGGGATAAAAATAGTTGAATATCAGGACACTATTTTAAAATATGTTCCATTCAGATTCGGAATAAAATAGGTTCGCTTAGTCGTTAAAACATGTTATGCCTCACCTCCGGTACACTGTAGGGCTTTCCACTGTATATGTCTGATTAATCCCCCATAACAACACAATCCCGTTTAATCACTTCCTTTATAGCATTTTGTATATTTACATTCTCTCCAATGATTATACTCGATAAACTATCCAACCGTTAACATCGAGTTTCCTTTAATTATGTTACACCAAACAGCGTCTTCACAATCTGCTTATCTGACTAACGCTATTTCATAAGCATGGATTGATTCTTTAATAATTACTCCACCTCTCCTCCTTCGTATTCCAAATATACATCATCTGATATATCTTGGATGGGACATGATTAAGTTATACCTATCACGTCAGTGTCAATTTGTTCCACCGTATTGTTTAGTTCGTTTCTTTTCTTTACTGTATATAAGCAATTGCATTTATACCAAGCTTCAGAACAGTTTTCCATATTATTCTTGACTGACTTATTTGTGCTATATGTATATATGCCCTCATGTTCAGGCTTCTTTGTTATCTCCCTCCCATCATTTAGTTTAAATAGATACCACCCTTGCCACTATCGTTATGTCGCAGGAGGTTTTCTGCGACAACTGCTGCCCCCTTTCCGTTTAGATGGAACTCAGAATTCAAAATGAACGTTTATTCAACAACAACATAATACAGTTTATTTGACCTATAAATACGATACACATACACCGAATAACATAAATAATAGATACGGTCGGGAGACTCCCATTAACAAGATGTAACAAGAGTGCCACCCAGAGAATTAACTCTAGATGGCAGGTGGACAAGGAAGCCCTTTGGCTTATCGAGAGACCATCCCTTTTATCTACATGCATCCCGCCTTTCTGAGGTACGTGTCGATTTTATTTTATTTTAAACATATTTACACTACTAACACCCACACAATCAGCAGATAATATGTTCCATTCATTTACAGTCCTTTGTGAAAATGAGAACTTTCGTGTATCTAATCTACACTAGTTTTTCTATCTTTCTTAACTGAGAAAAACATATTTCTATTAATATTTTCTTAAATATTCAATATCTTAAACACTTCTTTCTGATCTCCTCTCAATCTCCTGGTCTCTAGTGTTGTTAAACCACATTCTTTTAGGCGTTTTTCACAAGTAAGATCCCTCAGTTTTGGTATCATTTTAGTCGCTCTCCTCTGTACTCTTTCTAGCATATATATGTCCTTGCGATATGGCCTCCACACGTGTATATAATATTCTAAATGAGGCCTAACTATTGTTTTGTACAGCAGTATTATTAGTTCTTTTTCCTTATACGCTATATTTCGCCTAATTAAACCAAGGATTTGATTTCCCTTTGAAGCTGAAATTCTGCACTGCTCTGAAACATTCACATCAGCACTAATGGTTAACCCTAATTCCTTTTCTTATACAGTAGTACTTAGAACAGTACCCCCACCGTATATTCTACTTCTTCGTTCCCATGTCCTGTGTGGCGGCATTTACATTTCCAAAAATTGAACAACATTTGTCACTTTTCAGACCAATTGATAAACTTGTCAAGATCATCTTGCAAATGCCGTCTATCTCCATCACTTTTAATCCTTTTAAAAACTTTAGTATCATTCGCAAATTTCAACACTGGTTGATATATCATTATATCAAAAACGTTGATATACATTAAGAACAACATAGGTCCCTGTAAAGATCCCTGTGGTACCCCACTCAAAACTGATTTCGAGTTTGAAGCCTCTCTACCAACTACTACCTGTACCCGTTGTCTTCTGTCAATCTGTCATTTTTCTAGCCAGTTAATTATACCATTTCCTATGCCATGGGCCATTGGCTTAAGTAGTAATATTTGATATGGCACTTTGTTGAAAGCTTTTTGAAAATCTAAGTAGATGATATCTACTAGTGATCCCTCGTCTACCCACTTAGTGATATCTTCCAAAAAACATAACATATTTGTTAAGCATGACCTCGCTTTTAAAAACCCATGTTGAGATGGGTTTACCAAATTATGTTTAACAAGAAAATCCACCATGTGATTTTTAGTCTTTCTAATAATTTGCAAATCACCGATGTTAAACTCACTGGTCTATAGTTATCTGACTTATTTCTCGAACCTTTTTTAAATAACGGTATAATGTTTGCTTCTTTCCATTCTAAGGGAACCACTCCCTCTTCTAATGACAAATAGCAAGCTAATTTGTTCTTCAATTTCCAATAGTAGCTTGGGCAGAATCCCACCCACTCCAGGTGATTTATTATATTTCATAGCCCTTGTTTTCTTAGCTACTAACTCTGGGGTTACAATTAACTGTCCTAAATAGTATGATTCTGCCCCCTTGAAGTTAGCCTCTGGTACTGGCAGTGAACTAATAACTTCTCTGGTAAACGCCGAACTAAAATAATCATTCACGTATTCTGCCATCCCCTGATATTATATGTCCAGCATTATCTTCTAGAGGACCGACCTTATCCAGAACTTTCTGTTTGCTTCGAACATACGCATAAAACCCTTGCTGTCATGTTTTTATATTACTGGCTAATTTTTGTTCACAGCTTCTCTTTGTATTTCTAATTTCAGCTGTGGGTTGGTTTAGCGTTTCTTTATAAATGTTGTAGTTTTCACCATTTCCAATTTGTTTGTTTATACTTATTGTTTCTAATGCTTCTTTCGATGAGTGTTTCTTTTGGACCGTTTCCCTTGTTTTTTCAAGGGAACACATTTATCGACGATGCACTCAATTTCACCCTTTAAGATATTCCAGCATTCTGTTGTTATCTTATTCTTCGTGTCCTTATATCTTCCTTTGTGAAAATTTCTCCTGTACTGCTTTTTACTATTCTTTTCTGATTTTTCTTTGATGGTAACAAAATGTATCTGGTTGTGATCATTGCTCCCAGTGGCTCACATATCTTCACATTGTGTTAGCAAAGTAATTTTAGGGAAGAAACCATGTGAAACGAATATATCAAAATATTCACATATTGTGAGTTTTTCGTTCATTTTAACCAAATCAATATTGTAATCTCCTGCAATTATTATTTAAACTTTTATATTTTTGAAAATCAACTAAATTTGATGCAAAGTCGTCTGTAAATGTACATATTTGTAGCTGTATTTGTTTCTAAGGTAGATTGTCAAACCAGCATGTGCACTACAGATTTTACCTTGGCATATTAATATACATACATCTATTTGAAATAAAGAAGTGTCAGCTTCTTCATCGAGCCATGTTTCCTGTAAACATAAAGCACAAATCTCACAGCCACTACTTCTGAATGCCTCTAGCTTTATTTTAATTTCGTAATTTTTTGCATTTGCGTACAGTTAAGGCTTAGCACAATAAATTTTCTTTGCTTGTTTGCTTTAAATGGTTTATTAAATTATTATCGTCAAATTATGCGTTTTTAATGTGATAGAGAGATTTTGTTCTGTAGACCACCAAATTGCGCTAAAAAATTATTATTATCAATCATATTTGAAAATTGAATAAACAATAGTGCTTTATGTTTACAGGATCATCATACAAAAGTGTACTAGTCGTTGTGAAAGAGCTGCACACGCATAATACAAATATATGTTGTAAAAGAGAATATTACAAATATTTCACATGCATGTATAACATAACGTACTTATTGCATCAGCATAAAATCTGTGAAAATAAACTACAGCATATGTACTGCCACAACATGAACGTAGATTGATAATAACGTAAATATATTTAACACAACAAAAAAGATTACTGTGTAAACATTAAGTTTTTGGGGAATACTATATGTTATGCACTGTCCCAAAAATAAAAATGTAAAACGAATAGCACTAAATATAGTGAAAAGAAAATGACTAAACATCGCCATTCCCCAAAATGAAAATAACGTGAGTACTGACTGTAGAAAACATATCGTATATAGGTATAATACGAAGTAATTATTATTAAATGATCATATAATGTTGTAAGTACATATGTTAACACAGAAATTGTGTAATACAAAAACGCATTGTATTTACCTTTCGTTGATTGCCGATTTTTTTTAAGTTCATATATATCCAGTAGAGCACGTGGAGCATGTGTGATCTCCACCAGCCATGGTCAATACTTATATACATGAAATCGTCAGCGTAAGTCCGGAGTGAATTAACCACTCATGTAGAGCCCCATTCGCTGGTTCTTATCTGCATCCCACCCCAGCTTGAACAGGTCGTCCGGGTTGACAATCGTCACTTTCTTCTCTTGACGGCCAAGCTGTGAACGGGCCGTCACGGGTGAATGCCTATTTCACAGAGACATCGTTCTTCACTTCACACAGCAGTTTGCTTCTGGGGGATGTTAGATCTTCATCAATTATAATCTTGGGGCCACTAGCATCTTTCATCTTTTTCATGCGACTATGACTTTGGCCCGGCCTGGTAGACGATGGTATACATTGATGTTTTCTCGATTTACGTCAACCCCAGTACGTCTTACACGTGTCGATCACTTCCTGAACCGTATCTTTGGTTTCACCCACCGCAAGTTCTGGACAGCGGATGATCTTTATGTTTTTCCTCCTGCTATATTGCGTCTATCTGCCATTTTTGTTGTTGCAGTTCACTTTTCATCATTGTGTTTCTGGACACATCCAGATAGTTCTTTTTAGTTCATCTACCAGAATTTTTGTAGTTTCTGATGGAGCCAATCTCACAGTAGAAGTCACCGACTTGATGATGATCGGTTGTATGGTCGCAACGATCTGGATGACGATACCGTTTACAGCAGCCACTTCGAAGTTTGTAACTGCTGCGTCCTTCTCGCAGCTTTTTGGCGTTTGGGTTTAGTGGTCTTTTTGCCGCTGGTGTTAGCGGCGATCGCTCTCAACCGCTTCCACAACCACGTCACCGATAGTATTGTCCTTATCAACAGGGTCGCTTGCACGCAGTTGTTCCATTGCTCCATAAATCGACAATTAATCACCGGTAGCAACGAAACAGTCCATGCATTGAGCAAGAAAGCAACCGTGTATTGGCGAACACAGTCACAAGTCACAATCACAACACAATCTCCACGGTCCGGTGTCGGTCTTTACAGGCTGCTGGCAATGTAACCACCTGTAGTGTCCAATGGCGAGAAATAATTGTTCAGATCACAATTAAAAATTGTACAAATGTCAAGATTCACTTGGAAATAACTTAAAATAATTGTCTGCATCTGTTGCTTCTTGGGCGATTCACGGAACTCTCTGTTCATTCCCAGGTTCGAACATGAAGTTTAACTACATATTTCGCTGCTTATTCGAGAAGGCTTAGTAACGCTGTGGCATTTGCTCTGAACGCACGAACGAACCCCAGGATGGAGCCGAGCTCATGTAGATATCTTCCATCCCAACAAAATGTCCCCCAAACCTCCGAATCCCACCCAGTCCAGTCCTCTTCAACTAAAACACCCCTTTGCATTTTCTCATGTCTGTTCCCTTCCTCCCATAACTTGCAACATTCCCAAGAGAATGATTTACACAATCCTTGCCTGATTTAACTTCTTAACTAACCGGGTTTCTGTAGTCTATATTATTCCGGTTGTCTCCTTCCTCTGTGATGTGTTATATGTTAGGCCATTGGTACATGGCAAACAAATACTAGAGCGAGTAACCATAACGCGAGTAAACAATTGTTTTAAACGCCACAGGTGTAATAATTATACAATTCCTAAACTATTGTTTCATAACGATAGTGATGCATTAGCTACATAACATCATACGACCATTTCCCCAGCAGTGCCAGCATGAGGACAGTTTACGGGTGTCAGTATGTTGGCATGTCTTTTTTGTCTAACGCGAGTAACCGAACTGTTTACATTCATTCGCATAAGAAAACTAATCATTTCATATTCTCTTCTCTTTTACATATTTGTATCACTCAACTAGTACACAAACGAAGTAAAACACGCTACACCGGCGCATAAGTATTACCACTGGAGCAGCTTACAAGCAAACAGGTTATTATAACTTTTGGAAAACTGTAAAGCGAGTAAGCGTGGTATGGCCCATATGTCTTAATATAAGATGTATGTATGTTACTGCCAGCTGTTATGTAATGCATTTATAGTCGCTTGCCATTTGAACAGCCACTACACTGGTTCGGCGGATGCAGGGATAAGCCAAGCATAACAGAGACCAATAGCATGTCAGAAACGGAAAGCTTCCAAGAATCGATGAGGAACTTGGTCGTCGGAGTTCAGTTACGAAATTTGAGCAAGGTCGGAAAAACGTATATATATATATATATATAAACCTTAAAATATAAAAATAATATATTGTGTATATATGGTTTAGACATATTAAAATTATATATATGTCAGATACGAGCAACTGCTAAGTTTGGTTTTCTTGAATTAACTAATATAATGAGTATTGATTTTCACTCGGTGAGAACATCTACGTCAGTTGTGGTGCATGTATCTATACGATTTTCCTCAAAAGTAGCTATTATTATTATTTCATTTGATCAAAGGTTGTTGAACTTAGTAACACTGCTTATCACTGTTGACTTGCGGTATGCATATCCTTGTAAATACACTTAATAAACCTTTGCTTAAGATTGCCCAGTGGTGGCAAACTATCTGATGACTATTCTACACTGGTGATCGCATGATGGGACTTCATAGTAAGACCAACAGATGATCCATATATATATATATATATATATATATATAGAGAGAGAGAGAGAGAGAGAAGAGAGAGAGAGAGAGAGAGAGAGAGAGAGAGAGAGAGAGAGAGAGAGAGAGAGAGAGAGAGAGACAGACAGAGAGAGAGAGAGAAAGAGAGAGAGAGAGAGAGAGAGAGAGAGAGAGAGAGAGAGAGAGAGAGAGAGAGAGAGAGAGAGAGAGAGAGAGAGAGAGAGAGAGAGAGAGAGAGAGAGAGAGAGAGAGAGAGAGAGAGAGAGAGAGAGAGAGAGAGAGAGAGAGAGAGAGAGAGAGAGAGAGAGAGAGAGAGAGAGAGAGAGAGAGAGTGAGAGAGAGAGAGAGAGGAGAGAGAGAGAGAGAGAGAGAGAGAGAGAGCGAGATCTTCTGAACACTGCCTTCAAAGGAGGCATTCTCTTCCTAGTGTTTCCATTTATTAAGTAATATTAATTGAAATTTATTTACTCAACATAAGTACAAAGTGTAATTTCACATAAGGT
>OZ023205.1:18060242-18126546 GCA_963995525.1 Escarpia spicata | reverse complement strand
GAGAGAGAGAGAGAGAGAGAGAGAGAGCGAGATCATCATGAACACTGCCTTCAAAGGAGGCATTCTCTTCCTAGTGTTTCATTTATTAAGTAATATTGAATTGAATTTATTTACTCAACATAAGTACAAAGTGTAATTTCACATAAGGTGTAAAAATGCATATTTATAAGCTACGCCAACATAAACAGTGGAAAAATGAGACATATAGTTAAGCATTGAACAATAAGAACATGTTGAAGGGAAATGCAAGAAGTTTTATACTTATAAATAGCATTCCCCATACTATACAATAATTATTATTGCACTGGTTCAATACATACACAATATATAACTTAAAATTACGTTAGATTTAAACGACCTGAAGATATGATAGTTGATACATAATAACAAACATAGTATCAAAACATAAGTTCATCATATCTTTGCAGGAGTAAAGCTTTGTACATCTTTTTGAATTAATATGTAGAATTGCACAATTTAAAGTCAGCACACAGGTCATTACACATCTTAGGTCCCTTTATATTGATACTTTCTGCTTGTTTAGACGTCCTACTAAATCTTATTTTGAAATTGCAATTTTTCATACTGGTGTTATGATAATGACTGTCGTTAACTCACTGGGACTACAACATAATATTTGCCGGTAAACAATTAGTTTAAACCTTGTACACAAAAACACCATGCTATTGAAATCCACCATGTCCTGTACAATTAAAGTTTTCAATTGATAAAAAATTTGTCTTGTAGGAGCCATGAAGTCGGCCTTTGACAAATCGGAATAGCACTTTTCTTAATAATATGCAAGGGTTTATACGAGTCATAGGTATTGCCCCAAATTTCACAACAATAATTTAAATACGGCATGATAAGAATACAATATAATGAGTAGGCTTATTCAATAAATGTTTCACCCCATTCATTACAGATACATTTTTTCGAGATTTTACTTTTTATGTGGTTAATGTGTTCATTCCAATTTAAATGAAAATCAATGTGTACACTAAGAAATTTGGTACCACAGACTCTATGAATGTTATTACCATTGATACTGACCATGGGGTTGCTTTTACTTTGTCTATTACCAAGACTCATAGAATTTGTTTTGGCTATATTTAGGGAATGCTTATTAACTTGAAACCATCTGTATAATTTGTCTAATTCTGTTGATATTGTTTTACACATTTGTGACAGATTGTCACCTGAATAAAAGAAATTAGTATCACCAGCAAAGACAATAATTTCATTAACAATGACACGTTAGACATATCATTAATATATATGATAAACAACACATGACCTAATATAGGGAACCCCACATGTAACATTCGTGCATTCTGACGTTGTATCATTAATACACACATATTGGCTTATGTTATTAAGATAACTACATATCCACATATTAGCTATTCCTCTTATTCCATAATGCTCTTTGTTTTATGAGAATGTTGCGATCCACAGTATCAAAGCCTTCTTCAAGTCAATGAAGACACCAACAGTATATTTACAATCATCAATATAAGTAGTCATTTCTTCCACGAGTTCCACTAATGCCAGTGATGTTGACATATTTTTAAAAATTCATATTGGCTTTCATACAATACTTGTTTGTTATCTACATATGACATCATTCTGTTGTGGAAGATCTTTTTTCTAGGATTTTTGAAAACTGAGATAATATAGATATAAGTATGGTTAGTAAAATTATTAATATCGCCATTTTTGGAAACCAGTATAATTCTAGCAATTGTCATATCATCTGGGAAATTCCCTTCTGTAACGAGGTATTAAAATATGCGCTAGGGGTCTTACTAGATACAGTATTAGTTATTTAAATAAGCGCATATCAATGTCAATATCATAATGATCTTTAGATTTCTTGCTGTTTGTTTTATACATTCTTGCTGTTTGTTTTATACACCAGGTTAATGATTTCTTCTTCAGTAACAGGTTTTAGAAACAGAGTATCTTCAACCACTACAATGATTTCTTCTTCAGTAACAGGTTTTAGGAACAGAGTATCTTCAACCACATCAGATATATAACTTGTAAACATATCATTATTTTTTGGAATATTATTCGCCAGAGATGGCCCTATATTTACAAAAACTGTTTTAACTATTAGCAATATTTCTGCTACCTGTGACTGTGGCTTCATTGTTATAAATTCAGTGGAATATTTTAGTCCCTTGGTTTTATTGTTAATTAAACTATTTATAATTTTCCTTTTTTTGTTTTCCTTGATTTTGTGTGGAAGTGCTGTAAAGTGTTGTTTCTCATAGTGCCTTAGTATGCCCGTCAGTTTGTTTTTATATTGTTGTGTATTATTCTTCGTTAGCAATTGATCTTTTCTTCAGGAATTGTTTATACAGTTGATTGTTTTCGTGCGTGCATTTATTAAAGAATTGGTCATCCTTGGCTTGTCTGGCCTTTTGTTAAACGTTTTCTGTTTAATGATAGGACAAGTTATATCGCATAATTTTGTCAACTTTTCAGTAAATGTATTGTACATACCATTTACATCTTTACTTTCCACAATTTCATTTCAATTAGTTTCTTTGAGATCTTTTATCATAGCATTTATGTTCTGTTCATTGACATAACTCCTTGAGTTATATCTTCCAATGCTGCTGTTTTTATGGACGTATTCCGTTATTTGAAAAATGAGCAAACGATCACTCACATCATTTACTAACAACCAATTATGTACATTTGACAAGTTTGTTGTGAATATATTATCTACAATGTTTTGAAGTGGCTTGTTTTTCTGGTAGGTCTTGCTATTAGAAGACGTAATCCAAAACTGTATAAATGGTCTATCAAGTCATTTGTAACATTATTGTGATCAGTGTTTGGTGCACGATAAATGCAACAGATTGTTTTGCCATTTGTAAGAACAATTTCTACAGATACCACTTCTGCACAATTATCAATGTATTTAGACTTTTCCGGTAGGTATTTGTGTTGTATTGTGTCATTAATATATAGCGCAACTCCACCTCCCTTTTTATTTGTTCTTGAGCAGGTAAACATTCCGTAGTCATCAATGTTAAAGTTTTCATTGTCATTGAGCCAAGTCTCAGATAGGTCCATTACATCAAATTGCAAAGCCAAAGCTTTAATGCTGTCCTTTAGCTTATTAAAGGTACTTGATAAACTTTGGCAATTGAAATGTATTCTAGAAAAGTTTGCAACGCCAACCTTCGATACATGTGTGCATGTGTGTGTGTGTGTGTGTGTGTGTGTGTGTGTGTGTGTGTGTGTGTGTGTGTGTGTGTGTGTGTGTGTGTGTGTGTGTGTGTGTGTGCGCGCGCGCGCGCGCGTTAACAATGACCTATTGATACATTTCAGGTATCCCGACATGGCTCGGGCCAGACGATGGATGTAGGTGGTGTAACATTAAATTGCTACGAGGGGCAAATCACAGTTCTAGCGGGACAAAATGGTGCCGGGAAGACGACAATCATGGATATGCTCACTGGTACACTATTCGAAATTATCTTGTCTCATAAGTTTACAATGAACATCTAATCAAATTAATCTTGTTGTTGTTGTGCGTATGGTTATTAATCTATGCGACTCGTTGAAAGGATACGTGAACAAGTTATATTTGTAGTTGAAATTTTTGAGACGATGATGTTCAAAATAAAGTCAAATTTGAATTAGTGTCATTTCCACGTCTCGCTGGCTTACTCTTCTTACAAGGAAATGTGATTATTATAATAGTGTATATCATCCTTAACTTATTAGTAATTCCATCCATCTGTTGACGACTTTCACATTGTACTCGATTACGCGGTTGCTTAATCCTTTGGTTTTGTTGCGCTTCTGAGCTTGATTTTCGAGGATATTATCGCTAAGATGTTCTTTTATTATTATTATTAAGATCTGACGACTGACATTTATAATAAATCGGCCTATATACCACGTAAGTATCAATCTTTTGATTGACGCTTGCGTTTTGTCCTATTGACGACTTGCTTTACCTCCGCCAGGTTTCTATCCACCGACATCGGGCACAGCCATTATCTACGGAAAAGACATCCGGAGTGACATGAGAGAGATCAGGTCGCTGCTTGGTATTTGCCCACAGTTCAATTTGCTGCATGGAGACCTCTCCGTCGAAGAGCATGTAATACTTTATGCTAAGGTGGGCTTTGTTTCTGGACGGGAATAATACTATGTAATGTAGCATTTGAATGTCATCTTGTTAAATGTTTGCAATGGGCACACAGCAGTGACATGCATTATGTATATTATTATGTCCATATTATTCAAATAAAAACTCTTTTGGAAGTGTACTACATCATTTTAAGTACAACGCCCCGCGTTTTTTTAATGTTAAACCACACCCCCACTTCCTTCCAGTAAAGTAAACTTTGAAATGCGATGTCATTGAGTGAGTAGCCTGTATGAGTTCTCAGCCATAGTATTGACACATGGAACGTCAATGGTCGGACAACGCTATTTATCATGGCAGAAGACTGATGATATTCGTCGAGTAGGCCTATACCGAAAGTCATCTATAGCCTATCGCACTCGAGAGACATGCTGACTTCTCACTCTTAAACATCGACGAAACACAACAGGATGAATCTGTGTACAACCACCCAGTAAATAACTTGCCACACGCAACGTCTGTTACGTTAACACGCACCGTCAGTTACGTTAGTACACCACGTCAGCTACGCTAGTACGTCACGTCAATTATGCTAACACGCCACATAAATTACGCTAGCACGCCACATCAATTACGCTAGCATGCCACGTGAATTACGCTAGCACGCCATGTCAGTTACAACAATAGCCGGCAGAAAACTGTTACTTAAAAAAATGTTGGTTTACTATAATTATGTGTAGCTGTACAATGCATGTTTGTGTTTACCCAAATGTAATATGCAAGAATATAACTAAAATTGAAAATAATATGAAATTGCTTCTAAATATCCAATCGAGCTTTGACAAGTTCGTTTTGTTTTTTAAATTTATATTTAAAATGCTTACTATTTTACAACATTTAAACATTTTAGTACGAGAAAATCATATGGAAAGTTGTTTGGTATTTTGTTTTAATCAAAGTGTGTTTGATTCTCATTTGTAAGTAGTCCTGCTGTTTCTATCCATTTCCGCCCAAATGCCACTTCGAATGCAATTAGATTTTTCTTAATATGAATTCACTGAGTCAGGTATTAACCTATTTGTTGATTATAAATTATAGTGTATTTTGTCTTTCAGTTGAAAGGTTGCAAAGCCGCCTGCGTTCGCCAAGAAGTTGATTCATTACTGCACGACATGGCGCTAGAGCAGTACAGGAAATCAGCAATGGACACATTGTCTGGGGGAACAAAGAGATGTCTCCATGTATTATTAGCTTTAGTCGGCGATTCAAAGGTATGGAACACTGACGTCCGTTATAGAGTTATGGATTGAGCAAACACATAATATTTTTTTATATTTAGGTCGAGGCTCTGACGATCGCGCCAACCAGCTTCGCTTTAACATTTAATTACATTTGGCATACATTTATTAAATTATTTGCTAGTGGTAGACGGCCACATTAACGTTACCGTTTATTTCATGTGGTAAAAAGGTAAGTTCTTACATTGCACGAAATTCAGTCCGCAGAACTGCTCAAAGCGCTTTACCAGTTTACACTTTACTCCCTAGCAAACCTGTTCAATTGAACACCATCTTAACTTCTCTGCAAAGCATTCAGCCACGCTGCAATTAATTTGTGAACATTATTGGTACACAAATATCAATCCGTCTCCACCTTATCAGTCGACGGGTTACGTAGCTTTCAACAAGTAGAAAACGCGTATATCGTTGCGAATAACTTTTCAAAGCTCCATAATCTGCGTCAAACGTATATACAATGGATTCTACAGTTAAGACTATCTGCGAATGTGTTACGTTGTGGTGTTGAAACTGTATGTTTACACGGGCAAGAAGTAATATATAGATTGATATGTTAATAGGCCGATATGTAGGAGGAATAATACACTATGTTGATGACGCTCACCAAATATCTGCCTGTCGACGCTCGCGACATCAAGAAACCATGTATTGATGCCAAATTAAACGTTGTGCAGGTGATCATATTAGATGAACCAACATCGGGGTTGGATCATTATGCGTGCCGTCGCACCTGGAACTTATTGAAGAAATACCGCAAAGGTCGGACAATCATCCTTAACACTAACTGCATGGAAGAGGCGGATCATCTGGGCGACCGCATTGTCATCATGGTCAACGGACGGTTGCAATGTAGTGGTACTCCTATGTTCCTCAAAAAGACGTTCGGTATGAAAATTAATTAGGTGTCACTGTGTGTCTAACTACGTGCTCATTAACGGTTGAGGAGTATCAACTTGCTCTTCTTTTCATCGAGATGACAATATCCACTTCGCCTATGCCTTCGTTACACGTGCATTAGACTGATCATTTCATTTGTATCACGCAGCAGTTTGGTAGCTGACATACTAGTGAAACCTAACGTCATTTTCAATTATTTAAGAGTATTGTCCATTTCATGTCTAGAACAACACGAGTACGCATTATGTAGGAGACGACGAGTGTGTCTTAGCAAAAATCTACGTAACATATTTATTCAGTGTAGATATGTTACTTTGCATAATTATGCATTACGTCACTGTGGATTTACGTCTCCAGGTCCAGGCATTCGTCTCATCATTACGAAGCACCCTAACTGTAATGTCAGCGAAGTATCGGATTTAATAAAAGAATACGTTGAAACTGCATATCTTCATAACCAATTTGGATCTGAACTGACCTATGCACTTGGAGTACCGAGCACGGAAACATTTCCGTTGTTATTTGAAGCGCTGGCGACACACACGTTTATTTTAAAAATTAAAAGCTACGCCATTGCGGATACGACGTTGGAAGAGATATTCATCAGGTCATTCACATACTTCCACGTGTCCGTACACACACGCATGCACGCACGCACGCACGCACACACACACAGAGACACATGAACATTTATCATTGTTCCTGAAAGCAAGCCATTGCCTATAAAACCGGACATAATCATACCTTGATATTAATTTGTTGAGGTCGTGATGCAGATATTTCTATGCTTGTTACTTGTTTATGATGTTGCAGTAACGCAATTGCATATTCATACATCAGTAGTTAGTAGGTCCATCATATACCTCTAATCAACTTCGAGGCTATATTTGGCGGGAATAGATCGTAGAAATTGGTGGTGCAGAAAAGTTGATAAACAAGTGGAATTACTGATTGATAAGTATCATTCTTGCCTTAATGCCATTCTTAAAGTTGTAGTAAACATATATTGAGTAGCAGTTGTGCTTAAAGTTAGTTAGTTAAAGTATTTACACCATAGTATAATGAGTGATAATAGGTAAGTTGTAAACAAGATTTAACAAACCTGATTATGTGGTAGTATATATAGGAGATAAAGTAACAACCATCAAACTACTTACATAAGATAATATCTGTGTAAGCCAGTACATGCTAGATATTTTGATTAGGTAGCATTGTTGTTAAAATTAAGCAGGGGCGATAGTCGGGTGGCGTAACCTAAATAAATAAAGCAGCCTAACGTAATTGATTGTATTTAAATTAGGTCGCTACCGGTAATGTTAGCGTTCGTGATAGAATAAATAGTCGGCTGTGTAATCTGTAACATAAAGTGTGCTGTAGGACACAGGAAACAGTCTTTATAAAGACTAAGTTAGTTAAGTTATTAAATAAATTCTGATAGGGATATGGCCCCTTGCAAGCAGCAAGTCAAGGCAAAAGGACACTTGGTGTGCGATCACTGTTACAGTGGGATAGATTTTGCATTGTCCGGCTGTGGGAAGCCAGGGGCAGAAACCACAGAGGAAGGATTCACCTTTCAGAGCACTGGGTGTTGGAAGGTGGAGTGTCTGCAGAAGGAGATAGTTAGGTTGACAGATATTGTGAAGGAAATGGAGATGAGAATTAGAAAGGAGACAGGTCGAATGGAGAGAGACGACAGGGAGAGAGGTGAGAATACTGCAAGACTGAAGGAGAATAGCAATGGCAAGAAAACTGAGGAAAGGAGATTGAGAGGAGGAAAGGTGATTGGAGTGGAAGAAATTGGAAAACCGACGACAGAAAACGTGACAGGGGAGAATGTGACCGTAGAGAAGGAGGAAGGGAAGATGGGACGGGAGAGGAGAGAAGAAAATAAGATGGGAGGAAAGATGAATGTACGAAAGGAAGTGAGAGCAAATGTGACAGAAGAGAAGTTGATAAAAGGGACGCTGACAGGAGGAAAGGTGACAAGAGAAAAAGCGATAGGAAAGAATGGATCGGAAGAGAATGTGACAGGAGAGAAGACGACAGGGGGGAAAAGACCACATTTTGCCATTAATGGGAGGAAGGGGGGCAACGTATAGCAACTGCAAGAGGATGTCGATCAACGCACTAGTTGAGCAGATGTGTGAAGAAGAGGGGGTGGGATTCACAGATTTATGGGGATACACTGTTGGGAGGGAAGATATGTACATGAGAGATGGCCTCCATCTTAGTGGAAAGGGGGCAGCAGTTTTCTCAGAGAACCTGCTGCGATCTGTTGACAGTGGGACAGGTTGCATCTAGTTAAACTAGATTCGCAGGGGGAACTCACAGAAAAGCCTGAAACTGGAGGCACAGATAAAGACAGCACAAATAAATCAACAAAGAACAGTCTGGAAAACTCTTCTGAAGCTGGATATAACTGTGTTTGTTTAAACACAAGGAGTATAGTAAACAAAATAAATGAACTAAACATTATTGACCCTCACATAATAGGTATAGCCGAATCCTGGACCACCACCGATATATCAGATGCCGAATTGGGACTGACAGGATATTTAATGTTTAGGAAAGATAGAATAGGAAGAAAGGGAGGTCGAGTTATTTTATATATTAAACAATCTATCCAGGCTTATGAAATAAAATTAGAAAGAGAAGCAGATTGCGAAGAAGCTGTTTGGTGTAACATAGTTACAGGAAACTCAACGTTAACAGTTGGGTTAGTTTATCGAAGTCCAAACATAAGCATACAAGAGAATGACAAAATATAAAACGCTCTAAGGGAAGTAAACAAACGGGATTGTATTATTATGGGTAATTTTAACCATGGTCATATACAATGGAAATCTCTACAGAGTATGGGGAGTGAGGACCACAAGTTTTTAGTTTTAGTTCAAGATACTTTCCTTTCTCAACATGTGCTAGAACCAACCAGAGGTGAGAATGTGTTAGACATCGTTTTGTCCTCACAGAATTAATTAGTTGACAATGTCAATATATGTGAGCCACTGGGGAGTAATGATCACAACCAGATACATTTTACCACCAAAGTAAAATCAGAAAGGAATAGTAAAAAGCAGTATAGGAGAAATTTCCACAAAGGAAGGTATAAGGACATGAGGAAATATTTAGCAAAGGTAGACTGGAATAACACACTGACAAATAAGACAGCAACAGAATGATGGAATATAGTAAAGAGTGAAATTAAGTGCATAGTCAATAAATTTGTACCCTTCAAAAAGCATGGGAAACGGTCCAAAAAGAAACCCTTATCGAAAGAAGCCGTTGGAAAAATTAAGTATAAACAAATGATGTGGAAGTCATATAGATGTACTGGAAATGATGTCGACTACAACAGTTATAAAGAAGCACTTAACCAAGCCACAGCTGAAATTATAAATTCAAAGAGAAGCTATGAACAACAATTAGCTGATAATATAAAACATGACAGCAAGAGTTTTTATGCGTATGTTCGAAGCAAACAGAAAGTTCAAGATAAGGTCGGTCCTCTAGAAGATAGTGCTGGAAATATAATATCAGAGGAATTCTCAATGGCAGAATACCTCAAGGAGTACATTAGTTCAGTGTTGACCAGGGAAGATAATAGTTCACTGCCAGTACCAGAGGCTAAATTCAAGACGGCAGATTCAGACTATTTAGGACAATTAATTGTAACCCCGGAAATGGTAGCCAAGAAAATAAGGGCTATGAAGGATAATAAATCACCTGGAGTGGATGGGATTCCGCCCAAACTACTATTGGAAATTGTAGAACAAATTAGTGTACCGCTTGCAACAGTTTTCAATTTGTCATTAGAAGAGGGAGTTGTTCTTTTAGAATAGAAAGAGGCAAACATGATACCGTTATTTAAGAAAGGTTCGAGAAACAAGTCAGAGAACAATAGACCAGTGAGTTTAACATCAGTGATTTGCAAATTATTAGAAACACTAATTAAAGATCACATGGTGGATTTTCTTGTTAAACATAACTTGAAAAACCCATCTCAACATGGGTTTTTTAAAGCGAGGTTATGTTTTACAAATATGTTATGTTTTTTGGAAGACATCACTAAGTGGGTAGATAAGGGATCACCATTAGATATCGTCTACTTAGATTTTCAAAAAGCTTTCGACAAAGTGCCACATCAAAAATTACTGCTTAAACTAAAGGCCCATGGCATAGGAAATGGTATAATAAACTGGATAGAAAAATGGCTGATTGACAGAAGACAACGTGTAGTAGTTGATGGGGAGGCTTCAAACTGGAAATCGATATTGAGTGGGGTACCACAGGAATCAGTACTAGGACCTATATTATTCTTAATATATATCAAGATATACAGCATTTACAAGATGATCTTGACAGGTTAATCAAATGGTCTGAAAAGTGGCAAATGCTGTTCAATTTTGGGAAATGTAAATGCCTCCACGCAGGACATGGGAACGAAGACGTAGAATATACAATGGGGGGTACTGAAGGTTTCAAAGCAGTGCGGAATTGCAGTATCAAAGGGAAATCAAATCCTTGGATTAATTAGGCGAAACATAACGTATAAGAAAAAAGAGCTAATAATACCGCTGTACAAAACAATAATTAGGCCTCATTTAAAATATTGTATTCAAGCGTGGAGGCCATGTCTCAGGAAGGATATAGATATGCTAGAAAGAGTACAGAGGAGAGCAACTAAAATGATATCAAAACTGAGGGATCTTAGTTACAAAATACGCCTAAAAAATGCGGCTTAACAACACTGACCAGGAGATTGAGAGGAGATCAGATAGAAGTGCATAAAATAATGAATGGTTATGAAAATATTGATAGAAATATTTTTTTCTCAGTTAAGAAAGATAGAAGGACAAGAGGACATGAAGTTACATTAGCAAAGGAGCAGTGTAGATTAGATATAAGAAAGTTCTCATTTGGGTGCTAGTAGCGTGAATATGTTAAAAAATAAAATCGACACATACCTCAGAAGGGCGGAATACACATAGATAAAAGGGTCGGACTCTCGATAAGCCAAAGGGCTTCCTTGTCCACCTGCCACCTAGAGTTAATTCTCTGGGTGGCAATCTTGTTAAATCAGGCGTCATGAAATCAGGGAGTGAAAATCTTAACTTACTTCCGGTTAATGAGCGCCTCCTAGCGACTGTTGCCTCACTTCCGATGACGTTGTCTCATCTTTAGTTGTCTCATCTTTAGTTATTGTCTAGTGAGCGGTACGGGATGGTGGACCTCTTATTGGGTGTGTGTAGGTGTAATGGTAAGACGGTATGGTGGACGGCCTGCATAGCAGGGGTGGGTAGGACGGGGCGAGTTGGTGGACGCGTTTTTTGTTTTAAAAAAATCATTTATATTTTTCACATTTTTTCATTTTTTTTCTCTAAATTTGTTTAATGGCGTATTGTTTGTTGTCCCTAGCAAGAAGCACCATCTAGTGACTTTACGTGTCATTTTGGGGAGACCACTTCGTTTAAGTAACATGTTTTCCATTGAAGGTATTAAGTTTGCTGTTTTGTGGGTGTTTAGTCTTGTATCTGTTCAAAATATGACTTTGCACGCCGTATACATAATTTGTATAGTCTTACCAATCATTCATGTCATAGTTTGACCTATTGACCTACCAAGAAGTGCCACGTAGTGACTACGTGTCAGTTTGAGGCAGGACAGTTCGTATAAGTAACATGTTTGTCCATTGAACGTATTGACTTTGCTGGTTTGTGGGTGGTTAGCTTGATATGGTTGTTGAAAATATGATCTTTTTTCTAGACGTTTGTCTCTTGAACGTGACAATTTTGCTTCATGTAGTGGTATTTCGTCTTGTATGTCTGTTGTTTCGTGTTTCATGTCTGTTGAACTTTAGATGTTGTTGATGTTTGTCTTTTCAACGTGCTGACTTTGGATCCCGTGTGCATAAATGTTATAGTTTGATCCCATAAGCCTATTATAGGTGCCGCACCTATTGGGCAGGGTTAACCTTTTCCGTTCTGAATTCCCCAAGCCTCCATTACTTCATCATTCACGCTCACGCACATACACATATAACACACATAAGTCTATCATTGGCGCACCTAGTGGACAGGATGTACAATTCTCCGTTTGAATTCCCCACGCAATTATGGTCCCTTATCATATCACATTCATGCACGTTCGACATCTCACGTTCGCACATGCGCACTTACTATTCACGCCCACGCCTACCATTCGTTGGTTTCTTCATCCCTCGTTCGTGCATACTTGTCCACTCACGCATTGGTGTATAGACGCGTGCAAGGGTCCATGTTCCTTCATTTGCAGACGTGACTTCCGTCAAGAATGTAGCGTAGTTACCTTCGTCATCGTTTAAACGTTCTGAGACATGTGATGGAGAAACGTCTATACGAATTGGTGAGCCAGAGGTATAGAGACGGAGATATGATGGATATGGCGATGCGGTTTGGTGGGTCAGCTTATTTCCTGTCGAACTTTTAGCCGTGCCGAGTCGAAGCGTAAGGTCGGGTGTTTAAATTTGTTGAACACGCTTATCAGTAAAGAAAGGCGATGTTTAGCGAAGACGCCGAATGCGTGGAAAGTATCAAAGACGCAAGGTCAGCGTACATAGCAAAATGGAGAAGTAGAACCACAAGGAAGGCGAGAAGAGCATCCGAGTGGGACGTTATCCGTGCCGACTATATGCGGAACTTATTGATGACAAAATTCACGACCGTAAGCTCACATCGCTGGCGTGGTGATAAAATACCCGTAAGTCTCATGCATGCACGAGCCAATTGCGTGGTGGTAATTACCCTTAAGCTTACGACCGCTGGCGCAGTAGTAAAACACCCGCAAGTCACGCCATTATCGTTACCTGCTTGTATCTTTTCTCAATACAATACGTGTACACTCGTATACTACCATGTTTTGTTCATTTTTGTATAAACACGCGCATGCACACGATTATATATCCGATAAGAGTCGGTCACTAGCAGGCCACCGGCCCGTACTACTCTTACACACGCGAACGCACCTGCTAAGAGGCGGTCATCCAGCAACCCACCCGTCCTACCCACGAGGCTCCTTTGGAGATCATGTTCCAGGAACAAACCCATTACCTATCAGAAGACGTGAAAAAAGAAGCGGGAAATATTTGACCAATGAGATGTTGTTGTTTTCTTGTATCAATGCTGCGAGTGGTGTTTTAGCTTAGGGTTAACGTGGGACCATGGGAGCACGGTGCATGCCGGGAGGTTGTTTGGCATGGTTGAAGGGTGCCCCCCCCCCCCCCACAAGACATCACGTGGCGCGCCCCCCGCCCCATCCACAAACCCGCCCCGTTCTACCCAACCTCGCCAAGAGAGCCGTCCAGCAGTCCGTTCTGCCCTTACACACAGACATAATGTACCGCTCACTAGGGTGAGTGATAACTACGGATGAGACGACGTCATCAAAAGTGAGGCAACAGTCGTTAGGAGGCGCTCACTAACAGGAACTAAGTCAGCATTTTCACTCCCTGATTTCATGATTCTTGTTTTGGGGTACATGATGGACCTACTAACTACTTACATCGTCCCTTGAATGTAGTGATGATCATACATCGTTATTACTACGCTACATATCGGTTGACATTGTAACGTTGTCCTGTTTCAGAGTAGTCAAAAATGTACGTTCCTCCAACAATGACTTCAATCTGAGTAGAAGCTTGGAATCGGAGGATATGGTTTGTAAGTTTGGTTACGGCTGTTGCTAACATGCACATGTCTACTCGCATTTCTTCTCACATGATTCATACGTGCAACGCTAATTTACTCACTCACTCACTCAATCTCACACTCACTCACTCGGCGAAATCCAGGAGTTTTAGGGTTTGTTTATCTAACCAGTCAATCCCTGATTTCGTTTCCTCAGCCGTTAAAACAAAATCGAAGACAATTCCAAATCCTTTCTTTCCCCAGTGATTGTTTTAAAAGTTTATGTTGTTCCTGCTCAACGTGTGTTTAGCATTGCTTATCCACATTAACATATCTGAAAACATCAACGCTTTTGCAACATCTTCCGTAGATTCGTAATATAGCCCAAAGTGCGTCTCTGTCAATTTTGTTAAATATGTTCTGCAAGTCTACATCATGTAGTTCATCACGATATTATTAAGATAACCAAAGTTTGCACAATATATTTTTGAACGGAAACTTTTCTTCTCGGTGTGTCTCATTCACATCTCTTCCTGTGCATTGTAATAAGACGGAACACGACAGTTTTCCCATCAGTGAACTAACATAATGCCAGTGCAATTATTAAGATTTCGCTTTTCTTTTTTAGGTAATTCTCCTCTTTCCGTTCTTCATGTTTCTGATGGCATTCTCAACTTCAGTTTTGTTGATGTCCATGTTTAACATGAGTCTTTATATGAAGCACTATGTTCAAATATGCATTACATTCTATGTACAACAGATGAAAGGGTCAATGCATGCTTTGTCAGTAATATTGTCTCATTTCTCCAAAAACCTTGTCCTCACAATATAGAATAAATAATACAAAATCCATCCCATCTCACTAAAATGTGCAAAATTAGTTATCTAATACTATATGTGTGTGTGTATATATATATATATATATATATATATAAAGTAGTATGATATGTAGTTCTCGTCGCACAAATGACCATGATCGGAGCAACAGCATATGACGTCACTTCCAGAGCAAGGACAAAATAGCAAGGTCAAAGGTAAAATAGCACCCCCTGACGATTAGGTTAAGGCCAAATAGCGTCCCTGACGAATACGTGATGAACTAAATAACTAGATCAAAATATGTCAAATGACGTTATTAAATGTCATTGCGCATGCGCATTGGTGTCTTTTGTTATATCGCATAGATGATCAAAAATAAGTCAAATCCTGATGAATAGGTAGTGAACTAGAAACAATTGGTCAAATTATGTCATTTCCGGTTACCATACAAATCTACGACCTTCCCATCACCCTTCTTTCGGTTACCGTGAAATTTCACGATGTCTTTTTGTGGATCGATCAGAACAAATTTGATTGGCGGAGATATGCAAGTCTGAATATGTTACATTGTAACTACAACTTGCGCTTTATTGATGTGCGTGTGTACTATTAATAGTACCGCGTGCCTCTACAAGCGTAGATGGCGTAAATCCACCGGTCAGCCCTTCAAGCCGCCCGGGGTCTAACTCTAGTCGGGCCGCTGGTTTTGTCCGGCCTACCGCTTTCCCCAAAAACGAGAGCATTAGGAAAATGTTTGTATGTTGAATATATTATATTTAAGGTTACTAAATAGCAAATATTAGCGCCATCAAAACATAGCAGGCTGAGTTCATCATGAAAAGTTGTATGACTATTGGCCTATACATGTACCAATATAAACAAAATAAACAAAAAGCAATTAACTACAATATGTGTGTTTTAGTGCTTATTAGTGGACACTTCTGTACATAACAAACATTTACCCTAGGGGTCGGAATACACCATGCAAGTTTGATGTGCGCGCAGATATGCTGTTGATGAATACGAAGCTCAGTATTACTGAACATTCTTCAGGATAGTTCGTTTTCAAATCAGAAACTTTCATTTTTCATATCCAAGATGTTTAATTTACCTGGTAGAGACTTTCGTCAACGTATCACGTCGACTTCATCAGTACCGATGACGCTGAATGCAACAGCCATGGGGCCCCACACCACCCTCAAGCACCTGTTGGTACATCCGAAGGACAAAGTACAGCTAGAAGAACAGGGTGAACTGGTGTACCAAATACCGTACAAGAATTGTGGTGCTGAGTACACTGGGGAAAGAGGAAGACTACTCAAAACAAGACTGGAAGAACACAGAAAGGACGTAGACAACACGAAAAATGAGAAATACACAAAGCGCGGAAAAAAAGATTGATGTCTACCGTCAATAAATCCGCCCTTACAAACCATACGACAGCTGAAAACCACATCATAGACTGGGAGGGAGTGAAAATTGTAGACAAGGAACCCAACAGAAGAATTCGGCATATCAAGGAAGCCATCTGGATCAGGAATACCAAAACACCCATCAACAGAGACGAGGGCAATTACGAACTGCCTCACGTGTACGATGACGTCATTCAGCGTCATCGGTACTGATGAAGTCGATGTGATACGTTGACGAAAGCCTCTACCAGGTAAATTAAACATCTTGGATATGAAAAATGAAAGTTTCTGATACGAAGCTCAGTAATTCGTCCGCTACAATTTCCAGATCATTGGAGACAATGACTCTCTTGTTGATGTGGCATAATTGTTCACGTGGAGCTAACCCATGGACATTCAGTATTTTGACATGTCGTGAGCAAACTCTAAAACGACCTTTATGTGGAATATGTCTGGTTAACAGATACATTAAGTCACAGCTTTGGAGTTGCACGACCATCGAGATTCCAACAGAAGCTTCAGCGTGTTCGGTGATGAGTGTGCCGGATTATTGTGTTTTCTCCTTGCCTGCGGGATGCATCGATGTCGAGTTTTGAAGATGCTCGTTATCGTTGTTACTGGGCTCACCATCTTCCGCTGACACTTCATCGATTCCATCGTCAGGCCGTACTCGTTGCAGCCCCTGGCTCCAAAAGTCCCTTTCGCCGTCTCAAGGTATACATAGCAGCTGTCTTGCCTATCCCGTATATAATTATTATTTTCCTACGCGCAGTTGGAATGGCGTCCGGAGCAGCCCTCGCCACCAGGTGATACATACACAATAACGTCGACGTGACAAGTGGGTTTTAACTTAAAGGAGCGTACCTTTATATCGGTGGTATTCCAAACTGGTCCCTATATATTGCAGGCCCGTAGCATAGATGACGGAAAGCATTTTGGTGAATTTGTGTCAAGGTTAAAAGTTTCAGCCGGAGCTTCAGTTCTTGTCTCTCGGGTTGACATCGGAAGACGGGGTGGCGGTGGGGTGCTATTGGAGATTGTTTGCGCTGACGTTCCATATGTTTCAGGAATCGCAATCAACCTGTGGATGATGTCGGAGATGACATGGGAATACGAGGGGTTGGGGAGAAGAGCTATTATATATTTTGTGATGCTTACGGGCCTGGATTTTCATATGGATCATACAAGAGTGCAGGACTTGGCTACGCCCCGACCTACACATTGTTCCGAACGTACACCCTCTGGGAATTTCAAATAAAGCACTGTGCTGAATGTACGTTTTCTTTTAGAAGTAGAAAAATGTGGTTAGGAATAAGCTATGGGGTCAAAAACCGATCAGTGTCAAACAAAGTTAAGGAAATGGTCTTTACAATTGCACACGGTTTAAATAATGTCCATCTGAAGACAGCCACACAAGGGTAGCTTTCGACGACTCTACGGTTTAGAGTCTTAGTTATACGTGGGCACCTGCTCTTCGGGTCGCGGATGCTGGATACAATGCCGGGTATGCCGAGTAAGACATCCGGAACCTGTCCGCGACGTACAATATGTTACATTGTAACTACACTTCGTCGTTTTCGTTAAAGTTATATAAGTGCTATTAATAGTATTTTATTACATGTAGCGTAATTTTCAGATATGGTTGACTTTCATATCATAGTATAGCTCTTTACAATAAAAAGACTTAGGGTGGTAAGAAAGGTGTCAATACTTAAACAGGTTAAACAGATACATTTTAAAGGTCGAGCATTAAGTTTAGGAAACTTGATTTTGCAAGTGTAGTATTTGAAGTCCCTATTTTCATCGTTTTCACCATGTCAGAACGTGAGAAAATGTTTTCTTGAATTTTTTTTGGACCCTGAAATTTCATTTTTAATATTTAGTTAATTATATAAATCATTTAAGTACACTAGACTGTGGGTACGCTTTTGCGCCCTTTACATAGTGGTACGAATATCGTGGACAATTTCATGACTACAGAATTCCTATATGTGTTATTAATAACATACGTGAACAGGTTCCTGAAAAATACGAACAACTTTTTGAATGTATGCCATTTTCTAGTTTTTTGTAATAGACAAGTCCGAACTTGTCCAAGCTCCTGTAAAATGTATTACATTGTATTCACACCTCGTCGCTTCGTTTTGATGTGACGTACAATGTAATAGATTTAAACACACCTCGTCTCTTCTTTTTGCGTCCTTTGAAACCAGTTTTATCTGCAATACATAACCTCTATGTCAACGCAATAACTTCGTAAAATTGTTAACGTTTCAAGGCATTAGAGTGTTAGTGTTTGAGTAATGTAATGCATCAAGAAGGTAACTTATTAACTTTTAACGTTTCAACGAGGTAAACATTTTCATAGCTTAAAGCATCAACGCAGTAACATTTTCAACGTTACATCACGTTAAAGAGGCAGTATTTGAGTAAATTAGTGCATCACCGAGGTAACTTCTTAGAATTTTAGCGTATAAACACGGTGGACTTTTATAATGTTCTTACATTAACGTCTGGTTGTGCGTTATTGCCAGTTTAATGTACCATCATGGAAACTTTCATAATTTAATGAGTGGGTGTAGTAAATTATTGCCAGTTCAGTGCATTAGAATATTTTTCAAAGTCAGGACTTTTCCATTACGTTCAAGTCAGGATTTAGAATATGGAGAAGGAGCGAGGAAGAGGGAGGGAGAGAGAAGGCGACATAGACATAGTGGAGGAGGAGTGAGGGAGAGGGAGATGTATATGGAGAAGGAGAGAGAGAGGATGGAGAGAGCGACATACTTCGTTACTTTTACTTACTTACTTCTATGTTGTTACTTTTACTTAACTACTTCTACTTTGTTACTTTCACTTCGTTTTTTTAAATTGGGAAATTCAGCAAATTCAGCAAGATACACAGGTAAAGTTGAGGAAAATAGACAGATAAAAATAAGGAAATCCCGCGCATCGATAGTCCGAGATGTTGCCATTCAGGGGCGCGTTTCAAAAAGTCGTTCCAAAATTGTACTAAGTTTCGCGCATCTACGTAGGACTTAGCCGAAATCTTCGTCCACAGCGTCGCTGACTAAACTAGTCATAATTTATGACAATCCACACGTTAAAGCTAGAAAAGTATACAAGTCCTCCGTGTTTATACGCAGAAATTCTAACAAGTTACCTCGCTGATGCACTAAATTACTAAAAAGTTACCGTGTTGACGTACTAAAAAAAAGACATATTGAAACTACGATAACCGGAAGTAGGGTGATGGGAAGGTCGTAGAACTGTATGGTAACCGGACGTAGACTTAAAAAGACATCGTGAACCTATACGATAACCAGAAGTAGGCTTAAAAAGACATCATGAAACTCTAAGGTAACCGGAAGGAGGCTTAGAAAAACATCGTGAATCTGTACGCTAACTGAAAGTATGGTGACGGGAAGGTCGTAGACCTGTATGGTAACCGGAAGTAGGCTTTAAAAGACATCGTGAAACTGTACGGTAACCGGAAGTAGAGTAATGGAAAGTCATAGACATGTATGATAACAACAAATGACAGTTTGACCTATTTTTCTACCTATTCGTCAGTATTTGACCTATTTTTTGCTTCTAAATGTATACGCTAGGGGGCGCTATGCCATATTCGCCAGGGGACGTCACTTGGACTTTGACGTAGACATTTGACCTTGCTCTGGAAGTGACGTCATGTGCTCTTGTTCCGATCATGATCATTTGTCCGACGAGAACTACATACTATACTACTTATACTTATGTATATACATATATACTTGTATATATATATATGTGTGTGTGTGTGTGTGTGTGTGTGTGTGTGTGTGTGTGTGTGTGTGTGTGTGTGTGTGTGTGTGTGTGTGTGTGTGTGTGTGTGTGTGTGTGTGTGTAGGCTTGTTAATAAATGCATTTGAATGCGCATTTGGATGTTGAGCATTTGAATCAAATGCTCCGTGCAATTGTAAATGCATTTGATTTGTAATTGAATACATACCATAAACATTTGCATTTGAATGCAATCCACAAACATTTGAATTGTCAAATGCACAATCAAATGCGAATCAAATGCATGCATAATTATTTGAATAAATAGTATTGTTAGATTCACTTTCACAAGTTCACAACATGTCTTTGGAAAAAAGTGCTCTGTAGTGAGCATCATCCTCAGCAGTTTATGAAATCAATGTCTGACCTCTGAATCCACTTTCACAACGTGCTCTTTGAAAACGTGTGGGGGAAGCTCATTAGGGGGAGTAAACAATAACAATGCTAGCCTTAACTATTTACAGCCAGACTGAGAGTGAGAAGTAGTACACTAGTAGTTGTAATTATCCACCAGATTATCATCCCAGCATCCACTAGTGCACAATCTACTGTCTTGGGTTCCCCTTCAAATCTGGTCTACCTGAATGATAGCCTTTTTTTTTCTTTCCCTGCCATAGTTCACAGTAAACTGTCAATTATTCATCCCTCCCATTTCCACCTGCCAAAACATGGTGTGTGTGTGTGTGTGTGTGTGTGTGTGTGTGTGTGTGTGTGTGTGTGTGTGTGTGTGTGTGTGTGTATGCGCGCGAGTACGTCTGTCGCTCCAGTTCAGTAGATTTGTTTTAACATAGTACACTTTTTTCTGGTATTACTTTTACTTGTGACGAAGTATATTTATTTGTACTTTTTACTATCTGCTTCAATATTTTTAGTTACTTTTTATGTTATAACTGCAATGATGAAGCTGTTGCACGTGGTTTTTTGGGTCTCCCGGATTCGCCGGGAGTCTTCAGGAAATCTATCACCCGTCTTTCTCCCGATCTCCCGGACGGGAGAAGGAATTCCCGCAGATTTCTATGCCAATGAAACAAATGAAATTCTGTGTGGCCTGAAAAAGCCAGCGAATTAATTGCAATCAGTCTGAGCCTGCGCTAATTCTCACGAACGGGGACACCGGGCCAAGGCAGCAAAGGGGGTTGTTTAAATCTCGCCGACTACACAACAGCTAACTATAGTCTTCTTGGGACGTGCCTATACCTGACATTTAGTCGAGTTGCCGCCCTACTATGTTCAATATGGATCTCGGAAATGATTGGTAGTGTAAGGTTTTTTTGCTGAATCATGTAGGTTATGGGTCCCTCAACTCAACTCAGCGGGATGGCAACGCGCCATCCTTGGGCAACTTGTGGTAGAGAGGCAAATCCAAGATAGCTGCCGTGAACCTAGGTCAAATTGGAAAATGTGTTACATCTTAAATTTTGGCATTTGAGGAATTCAATGGAACCATTTCCAATGCTGTCCGACTATGGTCACATGACAACAATTCAAAATATCATCCATTTTCACACAAAATAGCAAAAATCGAGCATAACATTTGATTGGTTTATGTTAAAGACACGATTTTGGTATCCATCCTTATGATTTGCCATATCAGGAATTCAATAGAACCATTTCCAATGATGCCCGACTATGAACACCTGACCACAATTCAAAATGGTCGCCATTTTTACAGAAAATATGCCAGAGACACGATTTGTGTGTCTATCCCTATGTTTTAGTATATGGGCAGGAAGACAGCTGTACTGGTACACACTTGTACTGCCTTAATTAAAAGTGAAATATATATTGTACAGTAAAAGAAAATGTTTTCTTTGACTTGGCATTGGCACTAATTAATTTGGGAAGTTATTTTTTCAAGAAGTATAAATTACACTATTATACAACATCATGGATACCAGGATGTAACGCGAATTCATTTATGGCAACGAGAACCCATTTTCAGTTGCTAAAACTAATGCAACAGCGCTTGTTAGCAGCAGACTTGACTATTTCAATTCCCTCCTTTCTAATATCGCTAGCAAGGATATTTCAAAACTTCAGCGTGTCCAAAATTGTCTAGCAAGAGTAGTTCCAAGATCTCCTCGTTGTTCTCGCTCTATACCACTTTTGAAGTCTTTGCATTGGCTTCATGTACGATATCGTATAATATTTAAGATCTGTACCATTACATACCAGGCACTGTCCATTACACAACCATCTTATTTGCATTCATTGCTTACTCCTGTAAGAAAACAAAATTCCGTCGTCATTTAAAAACTTATTTTTATAACCTTGCTTATCCACCGAAGCTCCCTAGCGCCTTGACTCATCTGCTGACAATTGGAATACTACTTATGGATTTTGAGATTGACCAATCCATGGTCTTATTACGTACGCAGTCAGAATGTTTAACACATTTTTCACCGTGTTTAGATACAATCTAGACATTATTTCTTGGTAAAATATATAAATTTGTGGATTTTATTAGGCCCCGACGATCCGCGTGTTCATTTGGGTGGAGTCCTACCCCATATGTGCCCATGTCACACTTGCCATGGAGTCCATGCTAATGAGGAGATGAAGGAGGAGAAACGTAAGGAGGAGGAGGAGGGAGAGAAGAGGTGCATACTCGCTACATAATCGTGTTTACGAGGAGTTGAAGCATTCCCATCCTCTCAAAATAACAAGTTCAAGCCTCTATAACATTATTAATTGTAAAGTGGTGAGTGCTTCTGTCAACATCCAGGAATCCCTCAAAATAGGGGAGGGCAGGCTCCTAGACTTCAGGTCGTCATTGCCTGATGGCTTCCACGCTCCCGTGAAAAGGAAAGTCAAAACCATGGAATCAATCAAATGTGCCGTGGCCATAGGTGATATGACGCTCTATGACATGGCATCACTATTCAGTCGTTTCTGCACCGGCAAGCACCGGCAAGTCGAACTTCAAAAATGTTTTGACTATGAACTATGCGCTGTCCCTGCATCAATCATTGATGACTATGGATGTCTGAGGACTGGGACAAAATCCACTCTCGTCTCTAAACTGAAAGTGGACGATCTTCAACCAACAACTCCAGGCACAGTGACCGTCGATGGCCAGCAACTTCTATATCATATTGTGTGGCCCTGTGCTGGGTCTGCTTCAATCTCGCTTACAGTATGAAGGACAGACACAGCCAGTACCAATCAACAGAAATGATGGTCATCTTCGATCGCTATGATGACCCTTCAGCAAAGGACAATGAACGAATCCGGCGTGCAGGTGAAGGGTGTGTGTACAAGATCACAATATCCCCCAACTGCTTGGTATATATGCATTGTCAGGCTGCAATGCTTTGTCCTATCCATTTGGTCATGGCGAAGCGATAATGCTAAAGGTATTGAAATCTGCTGACCACTCTGGCCTCTACACTGTCTCTTCGGTGAAGAGGGTGCTATTCTCGAACAGTTGATGGAGACTGGACGGAAATTCATCTGCTCGCTCTATGGTGTTGCTGAAGGCACAAGCATGGCTTCTGCCAGGTATGCACTCTACTCCAAAAGGACCAGAGGGAAAGCTATATATATATCAAGACTCTTCCTCCGACAGACGCTAATCTGGCCTACCACATCCTGCGAGCTCACTACCAAGTCATGCTCTGGTAAGTAGCAGATCAGCAGACTCCGCCCGTGGTTGATATCGCTGATTATGGATGGAGTTTGTCACTCGTGCAGGAAGTGTGCTAACTCAATGCATCCCAAGAGAACCAGCGGCCCCCTGCCCTCATAGATGTCATCAACTGTCAGTGTAAAGCAGTAAGGAAAGCTTGCAGCAGTCATGGATATAGCTGTCATTCACTGTTTGTCCTGAACACCGTACTGCTTCTGTGTTGGTGAAGCCATGTGCCTTAACCCGTTCACCAAACATGATGAGCTTGAGAATGACGCTAGATATGATAACGAGGAAGAAGGTGACAGTACAGAGGAAATAGAAGAGGAGGATGAATCACAGGACTAAACTTTCTATGAGAATGTAATGTGAATGGCGTCCCTTTCATATGCCGTTGGTTTCGAATTGATTTATGATATACACATTGTCAGTGTCCAAATGAAACCTGTCATTACAAAAAAAAATTCTCAAATTGTGTTTCATTATCTTTCAACAAAGTTTTAATTGAGTACTTCTTACTTTGAACTTTTGAATATTTTATACTTTTAAGCTTTTGTATGTTTCTTGTCAGAATTAGCCATACACATGTACATGTATGTATAGCTGTTAGCATACTCGTAGCTCAGTCAAGATGACTGATCTGTGCAAATGAAGAACTGTAAATAAATGTTATCTTATAAACGTCCCAATTTTAACAACAGCTTTATTGCCATGTCACATCAATACCAAATCATTGACACAAGTTCCGATGAACTCACTATGCACGAAAACATCATGTTTCTAGCATCATCCAACCGAAAGTCGTGGTCGAATTTGTTTTTTGTTGTTGTAAAAATTACGACCATTTTTAATTTTGGTCAGGTGTCCATAGTCGGGCATCATTGGAAATTGTTCCATGGAATTCCTGATATGGCAAAACATAGGGATGGACACATAAATCTTGTCTCTAGCATAAACCAATCAATAGTTAAGCTCGATTTTTGGTTAAAATGGCGGCCATTTTGAATTTTTTTCATTACCATATTCGAACATCATTGGAAATGGTTCCATTGCATTCCTCATATGCCAAAACATGTGTATAGACACCAAAATCATGTTTCTAGCATGTGCAATGTAAAGATATAACGCATTTTCTAATTTGACCTAGGTTCACGGCAGCCATCTTGGATTTGCATGGCTCCGACAAGTTGCCCAAGGATGGCGCGTTGCCATCCCGATGATTTGAGTTGAGGGACCCATAACCTATATGATTCAGCAAAAAAAACTTACACTACTAACCATTTCCTGGTTTAAAAAATGACAACTCGACTAATTGCGTATAAGCTTTAGACGACTAATAAGACGAACACCGTAAACTGCGCTTGCGGCCGCGGGTTCCCTTTGAACGCATATGCATAGTTAGAACATCAAATTATTCGACATTTTCTTCTTTCTATCATACCTATAAAACCACAAACATTTTAGTTTACTTGTCCACATGTAATTTGTTTAATGTAACATTAAATATGTATTAACATTTTAAATTAATTCAAATGCATTTGCTAATGTGTAACCAAAACATGTGCATTTGAATGCGTTCATGGAAAATGGCATTTGCATTTAAATCAAGTGAAACATTTGCATTAAAATACGTTGACATGCATTGTTATACATACATATATATATATATATATATACATATATATACATATACACACATATATATATATATATATATATATATATATATATATATATATATATATAAAACCTTGATCGGTGACAGGGGAAGCCGAGCAACGGTCAAACACTGGCATGGAACTATTCAAACAGCAACTACATGCGATATTTCTGAAGCGGCTGGTGCAAGTACGGCGACGTCCGTTTGTGAAAGTCGTACAAGTAGCGCTGCCAGCCCTCTACATAATGATAGTTATCTTCATCAGTAAGGTTAACATGCACACTATCTCAAAACCATTTGTACTCGACCTAGCGAAGTTCGATGGGACCACCGTCGTTTATGGTGTTAAACACACCGCACATAAGCTCCCAGCACGGTTGTCCGACGCGTACAGGCGCCAGTTTACGGGCTACCCTCACGAGTTGGTTTACATGAACAGTAGCGTCCACGACTACCTTGCTAACAAAGCCGGCGGGAACCGTCACACATATACGTACGGCTATTTCGTGGCGGCGCTGTTCGAGCAGGCCGGCACTGATGGGGTGAGGTGTACAGCGTTCTACAACTACGAGGCGTACCACACGGCCGCCATCAGCCTGAACCTCGTCGACAACGTCCTGCTGAAACATTACGTTGCTCCCGGCTATTCCATACAGACGACGAATCACATCATTCCAATTAAACTCAACAAAGGTCTTGCAGCGCAACGATATGAAAGTTTCCAGGTGCGTAGTACGAAGTCCGCACTGAAAGCATTGAGGATACCCATGCCGGTAATTTTAGACTGTTTTGCTATTGATATGATCTCCGAACATGTAATTGGATCGAAATTTCTTCAGATTATAAGCGGACTGCACATAGCAACGTTCTGGCTGACAAATTTCATATTCGACTTTGTCTTCTACTTGGTTCCGCTTGCAGCGGTCTACACTACATTCGCAGTATATCAGCTGGAATGCTTTTCTAGCGTGTTTGGCATTCTGTGTAGTCTCCCGCTCTTCCTCGTGTTCGGATGGGCCCTGCTACCAATCGCGTACCTTGCGTCGTTGACCTTCTCCAAGTCTCGCGTTGGTGTCACTTGGTTGATTGTCTACACCACGGTCACAGGTGAACACATATACGTACGCATAACACGCATGTATACATAACACGCATGTATACATAACAAACCCGCGATATAACGTAGTGGAGACAGTAAACAGTACACCAAATATTATCGTTAATACAAGTTATACACACCATTTTTATAATTTATCTAACTACATAAACAACTACTTCATTATCAATCACAATTCTTATATTTGTAAATCTTAAACAAAGATTATAATATATATAATTACGATACTAAACATATATAGGGTGTATATGCGTACATACAGTATATAACTGTGTGTGTGAATGCACAATTAACTGTCAAAATAAATAATTTCATATGCTGATCACATGATGCTAATTGTTTTGTTATTTACATTTGTGGGGTGGCTCCCATGCAATTGACATTATGTGTCTTAATGATAGTCTCCCTGACCTTACTTATCATTTAAATTATTCGACACATTATATATCTTAACAGGTCATGAACATTGTTTATGATTTTCTAGTTTTAACAATGGCGATGATTGTATGAATTTTATGAACATTATATATATATATATGTAAGTATGCATACCTTGACACTTATCTAGCGCAATTGCCATCTCAGGTTACGGTGTGCACCTGGTGGTTACTCTGTACACGTATGAAAACGCAATAAGAAGCATTGGAGATTTCGTTTTGAATGTGTTGATGCCGAGTTGGTGTTTCCAACGCGGGCTTTCTATTCACGTATGGAACTACTGGAACAGGAAGAAGTGCAACAACATGGAAGAAAAATGCGCCGCTGGACATGTTTCTCAATGCTGCCCAGGTAAACAAGTTTTGCAGAAATGTAACGCTTAATGTTTTTTATAGAATTATAATCAGTTAAAGGTTATATTCCCATAACCAATACGCGTTCCTTTATGTAATACGTTTATTTTTATATTTGTATTCATTAATCAAAATAAAACATAATATTAAAACAATGTCACCTGTAACGTAGATTCGTTTATTTGTCATGAATTTCATGACAGTTAAAATTGAAGAAAGAATTAGGCATGTCAATTGTTTCATTGATTTATTTACCAACAAATCATCGGGTTAGAGAAATATTGTCATCGTGTTAGAATTGTTTAAGTTAATTTCAGCACACGTGCTAAACTATTTCGTGTTACAGCGATAAAACAAAACAATAAAACAGCTTATGTTACAATTACACTATCATATAAGTAAGAGGGTGAGATATGACAATTTCCAAGTATATGCAAATTTGTGGAAGCTTGTATAATGGCTCATGGGACCCCAACCGTGAGTTTCCTTGAGCTCTCACAACACGTTAATATTTAAACAGATCAATTATTTTAGCATATAATTTACAGTGTTACAGTGTCCACCATTTCAGGTCCAGAGTGCTCTGATCATTCTTAACATTTTAAAAGTCTTGGTTGCATTCTGATGAGGTACTAGCATACATTAGTCAAGCAAATGTTGATTTCTGAAGGGTTTCACATTCTCATATTTTACATAAAAGACAATGTATAACTTACATCATGAATTTCACTTGGCACTGCGCCACATAACGGTCAACAGAGAGTAAAGAGATCATATGTTCGTCTTCAATTTTAGGTGTATATGTATCTTGGCTACCATCTAAGAGTTTTTCATTTATTTTAAACATTCTTTGTTTTTTACACTTTGGTATCCATATCTTCCTTTTTGGCCCATTATTTGCTTCACCTGATATATATATATATATATAAATATATATATATATATATCCACACACACACACACACACACACTCACACACACACTCACACACACACACACACACATATATATCTATATATATTTATATGTTATATATATGTCACGAGTTACTCATCATATACTCCTCACTCTGTACCTCTTTTGAAGTCTTTGCATTGGCTTTCTGTACGATATCATATAATAGTTCAGATATGTACCATTATATACCAGGCACTATCAGAAGTATGCCGCGTCAACCAGCGCGGGTTCATCCGTTTTCCGTTGGTGGAAATCCGTTGGTGGAAGTGAAAGGTCAAGGTCAACTATTTAGGGCAGGGTCAAATATTTAGTGCAAAGGTCAAGTGTCGCCCCCTGGTGGACATGTCTTGAACTAAAATAGCGTCCCTAGTTGGGATTTTGATTAACTAAATATATAGACCAACAAAATGCACCCCCTGACGAATAGATCATAAATTACAAATAAATCATTAACTAAATATATAGGACAAAGTTCTTGGTCAAGTAGCGCTGCTGTGAGATGTGTGGTGAACTGAATAACTACTCTGCACCGTGTGTACATTCCACTCTGCAGTCCGCGCGTGTACTTTCTATTCCGACTTCCGTGCTCGTTCGGCACACCCACGTGACTTTTTGGCACATTCACTAACTATATAAGCGCGGTGTTTTGCCAGTCGGACCGTCATTCGTATTACGACGACACCATAGCTAATAACATCACGTTGAAGACACCCTATTACCGCCCTCGCGATGCAGCAGACTCGAGCGACGAGGACGAGCCGAAGAGCCGACCCATCATGCCGGTGATCAACCGCCCTTCCGTGCCGTCGGAACCAGATGTCGTGGACGTTGCAACTCTAGAAGCAACGGTAAGCACCGACGCCGTTATCAAGATCAGAGGCCTCCTTATCGACAATGTATGCCAGCATGCTCCCTTCTACATCGGGTGTAGATACTGCAAGAAGAGTATGATTGTTGACGATAGGGGACATTTGCAATGCGAACGACACGGTTACGCGGCCTCTAACGTGCATTTCATGGTGCGCATGTGCTTTGTCGAAACAGTAACGGGTCGATGTATAATAGTTGACTTTATTCGACCAGTGTATGGCTCTTCTATACGTAAATGCCGAAACTTTTGCAGTTATGGACGAAACGATGCAGAGGTACCTACACAAACTACACACCTAGAGGTGGTACACTAGACTCAGTACCCTATTTCAGCCTCTCTCGGCTACCGATTTCGACATAGCATACGAACAAATGTGTACTGTCAAGAGTTGTTTACAAGACTCTGTATCAGAGCAGTGGCGAAACAATGTCCAGTCTCTGGTTCTTGCACTTATCGGAGGTGACCTGTAAATACGAATAAAATGTACAAACCTTGTCTTGTGTAATTTTTCGTACTATAAGTAGTATAAGTACCGTGCATCCTAGTCGCTTTGATCAGTTGCGTAAAGTATGGACCCGAGGTTAGTTCATCCGTTTACCTGTATCGTCGCCAGACCGACGGGCTGTGGTAACACGACGTTGGTTATCTCTTTACTACGTCATTCTGCCATACTCGTAAATTCACCGCCTGAACAAAACAAAAAATGGGCAAATTAACGGCTATCAGGTATCTGACAACAAGAATATGTGCGACGGAAGGGTAAGACACTCAAATAAACTGTAGTATCCGTGACTGTGTAACATATAGAGACACTTTGCATCAATACCAACATAGCTAATACTCTTTTGTGAGAATGTGGATAGCTCTGAAAAGAACAGTTTGAAAACAAAGAACTGTTTTAAAAAGTGTGTGCACTTAAGCAGACCCTACCATCTTCTAAACGTCTGAAGTACGGTTCGCCTGTCGGACTCTGCTGGGCAAATCTTCCCTTGCTGCCACGTCAATTTTAGAACGTCGACTGTGAGATCCCTGCGAGATCACCATCTTCCTCCCTTGCACCCTTCAAATGCCTGGATTGTCGGGCGTCCTTCACACGGAAAGACAACTGGAAGCGTCACGTCGCCTACGGCAGTTGTGGCTGCCCAAAATAGGACGATCCAGGAAGCCCAACTTGATGCACTGGTGGTGAGTTAAACTTTATAGTTATTACATTTGAAGACACAAGTATACGAGCACATAGCGAGAAACGAATGCCGGCACGAAATACACAAGCACACGCTGACAACATACTGAAGATAACTTATAATATGTATAATTCTTTTATATATTTAGCGACAGTGTAACAAAGATCACGTGTCTGTGGCAACAATATTACCGACTGCAGAGCAGAAAGTACACATGCGCAGACGGCAGATTAGAAACTTCAAGCACGAACTGCAGAGTAAAATCATATTTCGCCACATACGCGTGACCCTTATGTAT
This sequence comes from Escarpia spicata, assembly GCA_963995525.1. Classification (NCBI taxonomy): domain Eukaryota; kingdom Metazoa; phylum Annelida; class Polychaeta; order Sabellida; family Siboglinidae; genus Escarpia; species Escarpia spicata. Next base: position 18,096,017 of record OZ023205.1, on the reverse strand, counting down.
ATTACCTAAAAGTGTTCAATTCAATTATAATCACTTCAAAATAGTTCTTTTTCAGAACAGTTGCGAAACAAAGTGAAGCATTATAATGAACTGTATATGACCATAATAATCATTCCGACAAGGTGTACCGATATTTATATAGTTTACTGTATTAGTGTACAAACTGACATTAGATTATTTGCATCTTTTTTCCATACTGTGTGTAATTGCGTTATTATATACTTTTGCCTAAAACGGCGGCTCCTACCTTCTTCCCACCAAACAGATGGCTCCTTATGTACTTCCCGTCAAAACTCTGGATTCCCACACATTCCTACTAAACAGGCGGATCCCTATGTACTTCCTATCAATCCAGTGTCCGTTTGGGTGTACCTTGTATTATTGTATTCTACAAGTTTCACCATTTCAGTCGCGTTATTGAACATCTGGGTACTTGTTCTATGTTGGCGTAACTTTGGTGTTATAATAAGACGTAGACATTCGGTCGCCAGTTTGCAACAACCCTAATACCGACATAGCTAATACTCTTTTTACACTTTACTATATTAGTGGTCAAGTTCACAAATTCATCATGTATTGTTCAAACTGACATTAGACCGTCACTAACTTTTTCTGAACTGTAGTGTTTAAATTAATGCTTCTTCGACAAAAAGCGTGGGTATACTAAAATTCATAACCTGGCAATCATAACCGAAAATGGACACAAATAAACGTTGTACTTTGCTTATAATAATATTTATATAGCTGTATAGCTTTTAAACATAGCCAATAGCATATGAGTGTAACCTTCATTTAACGCTATGAATAATAATTCATAACCTGGCAACCATAACCGAATATGGATACAAATCAATATTATACTTTGATAATAATAATATTTATGTATCTTTTAAACATAGGCATTATGTGACGTCATTAAATCAGTACGCATGGTAGTTCGGTTCAATTTGTAGTAATTAGGTTAGCAATCTGAACTTGCGCGTATGTAAATAATCTCGATCAGTGACGTTATTAAATAAGTACGCATGATAAGTCAATAAAACTTGTGTAATTAGGATAGCAAGCATTTGAAACTTGTGCGTATGTATATCATCTCGATCAGTGGCGTCATTAAATAAGTACGCATGGTAATTCGGTAAAACTTGTGTTATTAGGTTAGCAGGCATTTGAAATTTGCGCGTATGTAAATAATCTCGATTAGTGATGTTATTAAATAAGTACGCATGGTAGTTCGGTTCAACTTGTAGTAATTAGGTTAGCAATCTGAACTTGCGCGTATGTAAAAAATCTCGATCAGTGACGTCATTAAATAAGTACGCATGGTAATTCGATAAAACTTGTGTAATTAGGTTAGCAAACATTTGAAACTTGCGCGCATATAAATAATCTCGATCAGTGGCGTCATTAAATAAGTACGCTTGGCAATTCGTTAAAACTTGTGTAGTTAGGTTAGCCAACATTCTGAACCTGTACGTATATAATCTCGATCAGTGAGGTCATTAAATAAGTACGCTTCATAGTAAGGACTTTGAAACTGTTCATAGAATTTGCAAACTTTCATTGGGTTCAGTTTGTAGAGTAATTAGGTTAGCCAACATTCTGAACTTGCACAAGTGTACTGGACCAGACAAGTTTACCGGACTACACAAGTGTACTGGACTAGACAAGGGTATTGTGCGCATCGTAACTGCTTTCAACTAAAATACATATCATATTGAACTTATTGACTTGTATCCCTTATGCATCAATTTTATAGTCTTACATATCATTCTTGGCATAGTTTGACCTAGCCAGAAGCACCACCTATTTACTTTATGTGTCAGTTGAGAATGACAACACTTAGACCGCCGAGTTTAAAGATCAAAACTACTTAGACCACCGAGTTGCACGAACCAAACTTAGACAACGACTTCCATGAGCCAAACTTAACCAAACATAGTCAGAACACACACGAGTCAACGGACGAGATAACGGACGTCATCTATCGGGTATAATTCATTGGTCGGAACTTATACGTAGACCCGCGGATTCCATGAATCATATTTAGATCAACTAGTTGAACGAACCAAACTTAGACAAGCAAGTTGCATGAACCAAACATACTTTTAAGCTTACATATTTGCAAACTTTCGCTTACAAACGTGCAAACAAACGTACTTTCCACAGAAGAATTCGTGAAATTCCACAGTTTCCACAAACCAGACAGATAGAACTCGTGAATTCGACAGTTTCCACACAATGGACAGGTAGAACTCGAGTATGCGTTTGTATGTGAGGGTGTGTTTGTGTGGGGGGTGTGGGTGCGTGTGAGTGTGTTGGTGGGTGTTTCTGCGTGAGGGTGGGTGTGGGGGTGTACTAACCACTCCATCGTCGATACACTTGTGTGTGTGAGGGTGTGTGCATGTGGGTGTGCGTGGGTGTTTGTGTGTGTGGGTGTGTGGGGGTGTATGTGTACTAACCACACCATCGTCAAGACACTTCCGGGAATGTTAGAACTGTAGAGGCAGCCATTACAGTCACATGACTTCAGGTGTGACGGAACTTCTGGCGTAGCGCCCCTAGTGTATAAATACGTGGGGCACCATCTAACGGGTAATCAATTCAGTAGTCGGAACTGATACTTAGACCAGCGGATTTCAAGCCGTACGAATTTAGCTGGCCAATAGCGGAAGTCGTTTGAACCGGTGGGATGGAACCACTCCATCGTCAAGACACTTCCAGGAATGTTAGAACTGTAGAGGCAGCCATTACAGTCACATGACTTCAGGTGTGACGGAACTTCTGGCATAGCGCCCCTAGTGTATAAATACGTGGGGCACCATCTAACGGGTAATCAATTCAGTAGTCGGAACTGATACTTAGACCAGCGAATTTCAAGCCGTACGAATTTAGCTGGCCAATAGCGGAAGTCGTTTGAACCAGTGGGATAGAAAACCTTCGCCCGTCGTCTTAAGGACGTGAACACGCCAATTGGATTTAGTTGGGAACGCAGATCGTTGGATTTACATGCAGACAGCGTCAGTGAACTACGACATGTCAAAGGAAACCAGCAGGAAACCAGTGCTTTGTCCCACTGGGACAAAACATTAAATTTTTGAGAGATTAACCCGAACTTTTTTGCTCTATCTAACCCTAATTAGTTAATGTTTTACACGCTAGATGACACCATACTGTAATGTAGTACTCCAGTTATCCATTAGGGGGCGCTACGTCGGAAATGACTTCGTACCGGAAGTCACGTAACTGTCATGACGGTCTCTACGGTTCCACAATTCCCGGAAGTGTGTCGACGAATATAAATCCGACATATCTGGTAGATGGCGTTACTCTAACTAGTTACCTTGGTGTCCGTTGGGTGGCGCAGGGTCGTCTATCTCATGGCAGTGGGTCGTAGGAAAGATGGTTGTTTCATATACATATGGTTTTCCTTAAATGAAGCGATACCTGATGCGAGTCTCATGGCCGCCTCGTTGGACGTTAACCGGATCAGATGGTTGCCTCTTGAAATGAAGGTGTGTGACGTGAGTTTCCTTAGATAGGCTGGACATAGACATTTTCTATGATAACCTTTTGAAAATTACGTATCCGAACTGGTCGCCCCCCCAAACTGACACTTAAAGTTACTAGGTGGCGCATCTCGGTATATTCACGGACTGTCACCATGTTCGCCAATCACTCAAATTTAGCTTCCACTATATTCAACAGGTGGCAGCATATGTATGCAGCATGTTGTGACATGGTTTTTCATTCGCCGAGTCTGGTCGTAATCTAACCAATAGGAAACAGCATTATGACAAATTCGCATGTCCGCGATCAAACAAAACGAAGTCACGCGGCACGAAATGATGGCTGACAGCGAAACGACGCCACCGCCAACCAAAAAGAAACGTGTAATGCAAAAATGTTGTGAGTGTTGTACTTGTAGTGTTAGGCCAATTGACTGTACTAAGACTAAGTTTGTGTATTTATTGAGGAGTGTAGTCTATCATTTACAGCCTATCATACAATCACTCGAGTCTAGGCGATGTCGATGACAGCGTAATGTAAATTGTAATGGTTTTGCCATCGCTACACCCCCCCCCCCCCCCCCCGTCTATCATTTATCATTCTATCAGGCTATAATACAGGGATAGGCTTATATACTAGAGTTGAGTAGACTAGAGTCTAGACGATGTCGATGACAGCGTAACGTAATGGTTTTGCCGTCGCTACCCCCCCTCCCCCCGGTGACAATATCTTACACGGTTCTGAACAATTACTGACAGGAAGCCTATATTCCTGAAAATCAGTGTAAATGGGAAGATGGATTACTGACAGGAAGTTTTTGGGTTAGGCAGGTCTGGTGTTGCCATAACCTGAAAAAATATGTGAACCAGAAGGAGAGATAAACAAATGTGATGGGAACACTGATGGATAGAGGAGGGTCGGTCGTCATCTGTAAGCAAAGCACACCATATGAAAGCAAAAAAGTTGTCTCCTATGCATCATGTCTTAGGAAGCCATAAAGAATATGACCAGTGTCTAAACCTGGTTTCATTAGTGCAAGCGACTTTAGAGTGCAGTTATAGTGACTCTCCTGGATGGCACACAAGTTTATCACAGATACCCTCCCAACAAATGTTGGTACTCATTTGCAGCTGGATAGACTGGGGTAAATTGGGTCAAGTCCCTTGGTCAGCAGTACATATCCACCATGTCCAAGTGTGGATATTGAACTCATGACTGGATCTACAGTCCCAACACACCAACCACTAACCCATGGAGGCTCCCATTTGAAATTGGAGTGTATTTATTGTCATGTAAGAAATCAGTGTGAACACCAAAATACAATGTTTACTCTGTGCAAGTGCAATAAGTAGTTCAATATTTCCATTGATGTGCATCCATTATTTTTTTCATTGTGTTAACATTACTAAAAAAAACTTAATATTAAATATAGTGCCACTAGTGCTATTTTGAAAGAAAAAATAAACCTAACAATAGCACCTACCCCAGGACATGCAGATGTTAGAAATGCATAATCGTTTGTCAAGCTGAGCAGTCTTCTCTGTCCTTTCATTGCTAGACAACGTCTGGTATATTGCACTGGAATGCAGCATGACCTACAATAAATTACATTACGTTTATTTATTTATTTGTGGTATCTAGACAGTGAATACAATGTGACAAACACAATTTATAACATGCAAATACAACTGACAATAGACAGCAAAAAGATATTCTACAGTGAATGAAATGATAAATTTTTATCATTATTTTTTACAGAGAATTGTTTTTGATTGCACCACTTGCTTATAGAGGGTTCTAACATATTAATGTCAACAGGCAACTCCAGCATTACCAACAGGTAGACATTATCATACTTTCTCAAAGATACAGGCTCTATTACCTTACTCGGATTCAGTAAAAATGAGCACGTCATGGAGGTCACTGACGACAACGTCCCTCACCTGTTACAACACATAATATTGACAAAATGTAACATATGTAACATTTTGTGGATTGAAAGCGTACATATATTAAGTAGACATGACCTAAAACGAATATATATTATATGTATCTTATAAAATAACATGTAAAATAACTAATATAATCTGGATGAACGTACGAATTGTTTTGACCTTCCTAACATAGCAAGCCCTGATGTCACCCCGCGAAAAACTATACTTCCGGACATGCGCATTAAAGGTGCTCAATCACTTCGTTTGCCCATCGCCAATCCGGTTCTTTTATGTCCAGATGTGTAATATGTGAATAGTTTAACTAGTGCGCTCAGTCGGTTTAATTTTTTTTTAATGCGTACTTGTTTTTTAATCGTCAAAAAAAGAGTTGTCGTTACAGCGGGTATCACTGGCGAAAGCCAAATTGCCCTGTCTGCCTACTGCGCCGCTTTACGCGAGATCGGCATCCCAGGCATTCGAAAACAATAACAACACACACGTGCTTTAGCGTATCAAGATGAAGATTATAATTCCAAAGTAGTTGTACGAAGGTACGTATTACACTATCGCAGTTAGCAACAAGAACGCGTAGCCGTGTATTAATTCAACGAGAATTGCAACTTGCGAATGTCTCGACTCGAGCCTGTCGAGGCTGACAAGTCCAAGTCTAACTAACTAGTAAGACAGTCAGTGTCACCATACCAGCCAGAGATTCAGTCAGAGAGTGACAACGAGCATAATATTTTATACGTATTGTATTTGGTTACGCAGGATGTTGTTAATAAGCTGTTATTCCGACAATACATATTGAGAGTAGATGACGTGAGGGTGCGAAATGACAAGTAACATTGCTTGGGCAGCAGGCCCCTGTTGATCGTGCAAGTAAGTTAGTCAGGGAGCATCCGTAACTTCGTGCAACAGTACGTCAAACACGGAAGTATTATGTTGGTGATCGTAATTATTAAAACATTTTTGTGACTAATATTTTTGATACTATTACTGCAGAATATTGTTGATTTGCATTGTATTTTATGCAAAATAATTTAGATTTTTATATGACAAGCATGATGGTGATGATTTTATTCAATATAAAAATGTAAACGTGTAAATACATAAAATATCAATACACCTAGAGTACAACATATATAAGGATTACAAAAGAAAAGCACGTACTTGTCTCCATTGTGGTCCTTGATGCCTGGCTATAATGTATGTAATGCATTAATTGGTATCCTGTGATACCTTTCAACTGACATATGCCGGCTATTCTTATATATTTACCAATATACGTACATACTCTCACCACAGCAATATATGAATACATAATAATATATATAACTTGAATTGTGATATTGCTAGAGACCACACTGCAACCCATGAATGAAAATGAGAGGAGGCAGAGGAGGGGCTAGAGGCGGTCACCCAGGCCAGGCAGACACAGGGAGGATACATAGTCTGCGGCAGGCCCACATTTGATCAATCCAGGTAATTTCAAATTTATAACAATCAACCACGTATAAGTTATCAAACAATTTTAATGTGCACATTTAAATATACCACATTTGTTTTCATATACATTTTAATAATAACATCTTGGGCATGGAAAACTAGATTGACTTCTGCACTTGTATATTATACCCACAACACAGACATTAATACACCTTTAAACAGTATTTAGCATATGGCGATGACTTTGAAATAAGTTTATAAAATAAATTAGTCATTCTTGAAGAAGGTAGACATACGTATTATGAACCTTTGAATACTTGACGAGGAAAATATATTGTTAGCATCACAATAACACCTCATTCTATCATTTCCAACATTCACCTTGACTATTCAACCTCAGGCTGAAAATGTAAAACATGAATATGTATAGTAGTTACACATGGCAGATACCGATATGAATTTGTATACTGAAAACAAAACTAAAAATATAAATGTGCTTTACTGATGCTTTAGTGATTAACAGAATTCAAATCAGTCTATAATATTGACCAAGATCAGGCGTCATTGTAATGAAATTGAACAATTTTAAATTCATGTAATGATAATGAACACCTAGAAAAGAAAAATTGTTAAAATTGTTCACTGTTTTGAGAAATTGCATATTCCACTAATGTCTGCATGCTGTATCAAGCCACCCTTCCCCAGAACAACCCTGGTAAACACTAACTGTTCCCAAGATATCAACATGTATAGATGCAGCTGTAGTAGAACATTTCTTGCTGCCTTTTTTCTTGTGAAATGATGCAGGTCTTACATGAAACATTATTATATACTGATTATGACAATGAACATTCCATAGTTATTTACTCCCAACACTACTATGATGCCTGTTTTTGTTTACTGAATATATGCTTTTTTTTACAGGAAATTGAACTAGTGTGCTTAGTACCACTAGCTCTCCAAGTTAATATGGCATACTGGGCAGTTGTATTTGTCCAGGATCTCGGACAAGATTCTACAGCCATGCAACATGCTGCATATTAACAGTTTGTCATATGAATGTCCACTGAGTGATCCCAATTGTGTCGTGTTGAATCCGTGACAGATTCCCCAGTGCCGATGGGGTGTACACTGGCTTCCAGGTCAGTCAGTTAGCTTGACTGCCTGGAAACCAATGTAGAATGCAGGTTGCTCGACATAAGAATGTGATGACGCCTGACTAGCTCTGTAGTTGGTGATGGAACGGTGGGTGCCAGGGTCTGCAGATGTGACAACAACTTTCGATGCTGTCAGACAGGTTCAGTGTCGAGCATTCTTCAGTGAACTGCATCGGTAGAGATATCAATGACATCACTGTATGTTTTCGCTGTCTTTGATGGTACTGCATACCAGCTTCCTGACATTTTGCTGTACGTCTGCATCTACCTATACAGGAGACAAAATAACAATTAGGATGGCTCTGACATGTATGATAGTTTTATATGTGACGACACATTTATCAAAAGTCAATAATACAAGGTATTTGTATTCAATTCAACTATAACTTTTAGCAGTGTCCATGAAAAAATACATTAATTATCCAGAATTGCTACAATTGGTAGGGTTTCATTGTCTTTGTATTGCTGATAGTCAGTGGCAGCCAGCTGAGTTCTTGCAGCATACACCAGGCACAAGTTTGTGAGGAAGTAATGGTATTGAAAGCCTTTTCACATTTTTCAACAACAATCTGTTGATACACTGACAGCAGCATTTTACTTGTTTAAATTCTATATGCATCACGAGGACTGTTATATGTTTTTTATGCCATGTATAATTTTTCTAAATTATTCTTTTTTATCACTGTTTTATATTTTCACAAATAATTTACATTAATTTTCATTTTGCATGATAATTAAACAACACTTGGGTAAGTTTAGTTCTGATATGGTGTAGTATCCAGTCCTTGGGATTACTCAAAGCGCTTTACTCCCTGGCAGACCTGTTAAATTGAAAACACCATCTTGACTTATGTGTGAAGAATTCAGCCACACTGAAATTAATATGCAAAGATTATTCATACAAAAATATCCATCGTCTGTAGCCGGTACTCTTCATACAGCTGGGTAAACTGGAGCAATGTAGCATGTAGCGATTGTACATGTAATTCTCAGTCACATGGCGATGACCCTGTCTAGTCGTCACTATTTTTTGCGAGTTGTAAACATACCAAGCATTGCACATACATTTTTAAATTTTATATCCTATTGATGTTTTTTAACAAAAAATCATAATATAGTTATTTTTATATGATATGTACATATTAAATTTGTTCAACTAAACATTGTCCTAAGTAATTTGTTCTCATTGGTTTACATTTTATGGGCATTAAATATAGAAATTTTTTGTTAAATACACATAATTGTTTAGTCACTATTTTTGTGAGTTGTAAACATATAACTAGTATTTGATATCACATGTGTAGTGTTGTTTTTTGTAACAAAGAATTGTGATAAAAGTAACTGTTTTTTTCAACCTCTTCCTAATTTTTGTTTCTGTTGTTGCTTTGCATTTTATGTGTATGTGATATTAAAAATTATTACATTATACACATCAAGTGCAATGATTGTACCTGTAGTTGTATTGTGCTTTTCATAATTTTGTAGTCATGATCTCATCAAATAGTTTCAATAAAATGTTTTTAATTTACATTGTCTTTACTTTAATTCACATGCATTTCTAACAATATGCAATTTAACGAGGACACCCATTACTGCAAAATCCTAATGCAGACAACCAAAACTATCACATACAGGGGTGGAGTCTGGGGGGCACAAAAACCTCCACCGGCGACTGAACCAAATGGTGTAGTCTAAATTTTTTCGCTATCGAGCGGCTATAACTTCAGCCACTCGGCTGGAGTGGTGATATCGGAAGACGGGGGGAGGTGCTGTTGAAACATTTTCAAAGATGGTGTAACTGTACCCAAATAAGATTGGTCAGAATAAAACATAATTGTAAAAACAACCAAACACATGTTTGCATATCTTCCAAATGTTAGGCTATGATTTATGTATATATATATATATCACGTTTGTATACCAGCAGCAATTAATACTTACATTTACTTACTGTCCTGAGCTGCATCCAGCCTCAGCAAGTGACTGGACACCCGACAGTGAGCTGCCTTTGCTATGACCGCTGATGCTCGATAGAGCCACCACAGATCTTGTCATATGTGATGGCTGCAGTGGTGTCGAGGTAGTTCACGCCTTTGTGTTGAAGCTGTCAAACAAAGTCATGAATTGGAATATGGAATGAGTCAGATTATTTGTGAAGGTGAACATGGTTTGACAGCACTACTACATGTAAATATATATAATATTATATATGTATGTATATGTAAATGTAAATATATGTGTGTGTACATGTGGTGTGTAACTTATAAACGTTTTAATTTAATTAATAGGTAAACATATTTTGCACGATAATTTGCCCTATGGTCATTTGCCCAGCACTCAAGTGTGAAAAGGTAATTTGCCCAGTTGTCAAAAAAAAATGCAATAAATGATGAGAGTGGCAAAATTATTGTATTTATTGTAAAATTGTAGTATATAACAAACAAAACAGCCAATTTACAAGTGTCGTAGCCAACAATGTGAAACAATTTGGATTTTGCACCATCCGATTGCCAGCATAATTAACTACCTGTAAGTGCAGGTAGAGCATAGGTGGGCTGGAAAGTAGGTCACAGGAAATAAAGTCACAAAGTAATTTTATTCAAAAAATATAAAATAAATAAAGTTTTGCAATTTTTCATTGACAGTACTAGTGACACTATATAATATGTCTTATTAAGAGTCTCCCCAACCTTACGTATTATTAAAATAATTCCACACATTGTATGTTTAAACAGGTTAAATTAAGTTATTTTGATTTCTGAACACACACACACTAAAATATACATTCAAAGATACAAATCAGTAACTGAACATAAGCATCTTGTGCTGTGCAAGCCAGCAGGTGATTATAGAGATAAAATGTCATGTGACGTAACATTAACATAAAAGCAGTTGCAGCCTTTAGCAGATCTGTGCACCAGCATAAGCATAATTATTATGAAATGACAATCACTGAGGCTTGGCTATATTTACTTGCATTGTATATACACATTTATGTTTGCAATACAAACATTCCAAATTAAATAAAAAGAAACGTAAGTTTAAAAAATGATCTGCAAATGAAATGTTCTATGTAGCTGACAGTTTGACAACCACCCTATCATACAGAGATGGAATAATTGTACACACATTAGACTGGTCAAACCAGAATATAACAGTACATTAATACCATTACTTAAACTGACATTGGTTGTAATGGTTCAGGGCTGCACCCAGCCTCGGGAAGAGACTGAATACCTGACAGTGAGCTGTTTTTACTGCGACCACTGATACTCGATAGAGCCAATGCAGCGGTTGTTGTCTGTGGTGGCTGGATTGGTGTGGACGTCATTTGCATATATTTGTGGTGAAACTCAAGTGAAGGCATAAAGTGGAATGGCCAAAATTGATTAAATTTTACATTTTTTAATAGTACTACTACCCCTAAAAATGGACAGCGTAGTATAACACATCAAAATAATATCCAGGCTATTTAAATAACTTTCAGAAATAATAAAATAAATTGTCCTCCTATGTTCATACACCAGGTGTACTTGTTTTCTTGCTCCCTATCAAACTAAAATTAGCATAGAGGCCTAGAAGATCTCTATCAATGTGTATACATATTCCACACTTTTCAGAGATGTAACTTATAAACTTTTCTTTATATACATACTTCTACACATACTACATGCAGTTTGGGTCGTTTACCCCTTGGTAACATATGTAGACTATTACGGTCACAATATACATATAAATGTTTAGCATTCTCTACAGAAATCATTAATTATTACTACTCTTTAAATTTACATAATACAAGATTATACAATTTATATGTTATTACAATCAGCATTCATGTTGTACATCACACATGGACAAACAGTAAAGAAGTGTTATTTTGTATTCTACATTGCTGAAGGCAAGTAAAGATATATTTATATCATACGAAACATGGTAGTAAAACTCATAGACTCTTACTGCTATTGAGTAGGCATGGGTAAAGGTCAATTGGTAGCTGTGTTTTACTGGGTATTATGTGATTCCTGAGGTGATTGTCACTGATCTGCTGTCAGTAAATGTTTGACAATTACGCTACATTATTAATGTTAACTTGTTCTATTCTCATTGCCTCTATGGTTCGTTCTTATTAAGTGCACCGCACATATCCGTGTTCGTTCTTTTTCACTGCACCGCACATCAGCATTAAACGTTCAAGACCATCGCTGTCTCATTCTTTAGAAAATGTAACTAGCTTTGATGATCAAAGTGCACACTACAAGCAGCCAGTGACTAAAGTTTCAACTGACATCCAAGAAAGCAAGTATTTATAGTTAGATCCAGGCAATTATTTTAGGCATTCGATTATTTTATTAGTCTCAAATGTCCAGCCAGTGGCAGTGTCAGCCAATGATTGAGAGTAACGTGTGAATGTCCAGTGGGTGCTACAGTTGTATTATGTATTACATTATACATATTTAAATATTGATATAATACGACGTCCTTAAATATGAAGGCATAATATCTACATTACTGTATATTAATTTGCGATGGAACGCCACGGATTGATGGAACGTCGATGGAGCGGACTTTTAAGTTCATCTACCATTCGGTGTGTGCTTCGCAAGAGACTGACACTTCGCACTTAGTTAACTATTGATATAATATAACATGTCCATCAATATAAAGTCATAATATCTACAGTAATGTATATTCATGTGCGATGGAACGTCGCGGAACGTCGATCGAAGATGGTATTAAGATGGCGGCTTTGTTTTGGCTGTTCCATCTATTGAACACACAGTCGTGTGTGTGTGCTTGCTGATAAATTTGATATTACTAATCTGTCTAGAAGAAACTTCACAAATCCATAACCTTTCCAATATACACCTTTGTACGCGGATACTCTCTTTGTCTTTCCGCTCTCACGCTCTTTTTAGCCGAGTCGGTGATATATATCCGTGGGCGTCCCTTCGTCGCAGATAAAATTATCGAGCTATCACTTGTATACAAAAAATGGATGGCGACTCGTAAATACGCAATGTTGACTGAATCCAGGCACCGAAAGGTGGGGGTCAAAGGCCGATGTAGCCGCATATTCCCGTTCACGTGACTATTACACGAGAGGTCTATCTCAGACCACATCCAAGTTCAGATATGTGTCTTGATATTCGGTTAAGACTAACCGAAAATCATTTTATTGTTTGTCTGTTAATTTCACTAAAACGAAGTAAAGCATACGTACAAATGAACCAGTGTATCAATAATGAATACCTGATACGATTACGTTTCGTGAAATTAGTCTTACACGTGAGGAGCACAACAATCGAAATGATTGAGCACCTTTAAGGGTCGATTCTGCAGTATTTTTTAGCTACAACGTCACTGATCGAGATTATAATTATACATACGCGCAAGTTCAGAATGTTGGCTAACCTAATTACACAAGTTGAACCGAATTACCATGCGTCCTTATTTAATGACGTCACTGATCGAGATTATATACATACGCGCATGTTCAGATTGTTAACCTAATTACCACAATTTGAACCGAACTACCATGCGTACTTATTAAATAACGTCACTGATCTAGATTATTTACATACGCGCAAGTTTACAATGCTTGCTAACCTAATTATACAAGTTTTACCGAATTACCATGCGTACTTATTGAATGACGTCACATAATGCATATGTTTAAAAGATACAAAAATATTATTATCATCAAAGTACAGTAAAATATTTATTTGTATACATTTTCGGTTATGATTGCCAGGTTATGAATTTAAGTATTATTCATAGAGTTAAATGAAGGTTATACTGATAAGCTATTGGCTATGCTTAAAAGATATATAAATATTATTAAAAGCAAAGTATAATGTTTATTTGAGTCCATTTTCGGTTATGATTGCCAGGTTATGAATTTTAGTATACCCACGCTTTTTGCCGAAGAAGCACGAATTTAAACACTATTGTTTAGAAAAAGTTAGCGACGATCTATTGTCAGTTTGAACAGTACATGATGAATTTGTGAACTTGACCACTAATATAGTAAAGTGTAAAAAGAGTATTAGCTATGTCGGTATTACGGTTGTTGCAAACTGGCGACCGAATGTCTACGTCTTATTATAACACCAAAGTTACGCCAACATAGAACAAGTACCCAGATGTTCAATAACGCGATTGAAATGGTGAAACTTGTAGAATACAATAATACAAGGTACACCCAAACGGACACTGGATTGATAGGAAGTACATAGGGATCCGCCTGTTTAGTAGGAATGTGTGGGAATCCAGAGTTTTGACGGGAAGTACATAAGGAGCCATCTTTTTGGTGAGAAGAAGGTAGGAGCCGCCGTTTTAGGCAAAAGTATATAATAACGCAATTACAGTATGGAAAAAAGATAGAAACAATCTAATCAATAAATGTCAATTTGTACACTTGACCGCTAATACAGTAAACTATATAAATATCGATACACCTTGTCTGAATGAGTATTATGGTCATCTACTGTTCATTATAATGCTTCACTTTCGCAATTGTTCTGAAAAAGACAATGTTTGAAGAGTAACGATTTTAGGTAATATACTTAAGGGTCACGCGTCTCAGGCGAAAGATGATTTTACTCTGCAGTCCGTGCTTGAAGTTTCAAATCTGCCGTCTGCGCATGTGTACTTTCTACTCTGCAGTCCGTAATCTTTCGTCACAGACACGTGACCTTTGTTACACTGTCGCTAAATATATAACAGAATTATACACATTATCCGGTATCTTCACTATGTTGTAAGCGTGTGCTTGTGTATTTCGTGCCGGCATTCGTTCCTTGGTATGTGCTCGTGTAATTGTGTCTTCAAATGTAATAACTATAAAGTTTAACTCGCCACCAATGCATCAAGTTGGGCTTCCTGGGTCGTCCTTTTTGGGCAGTCACAACTGCCTTGGGCGACGTGACGCTTCCAGTTGTCTTTCCGTGTGAAGGACGCCCGACAATCCAGGCAGTTGAAGGGTGCAAGGGAGGAAGGTGGTGATCTCGCAGGGATCTCACAGTCGACGTTCTAAAATTTACATGGCAGCAAGGGAAGATTCGCCCAGCAGAGTCCGACAGGCGAACCGTACTTCAGACGTTTAGAAGATGGTAGGGTCTGCTTAAGTTCACACACTTTTTAAAACAGTTCTTTGTTTTCAAACGGTACTTTTACACAATCACTGATACTACAGTTTATTTGAGTGTCTTACCCTCCCGTCACATATATTCTTGTTGTCAGATACCTGATAGGCGTCAATTTGCCAAAAAAAAAATTAGGGCAGTGAGTTTACGAGTGTGGCAGAATGACGTAGTGAGACAACAAACGTCGATTTACCACAGCCCGTCTGTCCGGCGATGATACAGGTAAACGGATGAACTAACCTCGTGTCAATACTTTACGCAACTGATCAAAGCGACAAGGATGCATGGTACTTATACTACGAAAAATGATAAGGTTTGTACATTTTATTCGTATTTACAGGTCACCTCCGATAAGTGCAAGAACCAGAGACTGGACATTGTTTCGCCACTGCTCTGATACAGAGTCTTGTAAACAACTCTTGACAGTACACAATTGTTCGTATGCTATGTCGGATAGTTTAAAACATGACTGTTATAAAACAGTTAACCAGTCTTTAATCACTGCAGTTGGATTAATGTCACCAAAGGTCTCATAAAAGCACAATACATATTTATTTACAGATCATACTCCGTTACTGCCAGAACAATTTGCTTTAATTTGTTTCGCCACTCCTCTGAAAACGGTTCTTGCTACCAACTCCCGATAGTACACAAATGATCGGACGTCAGGCCGAATAGCTTCAAACCTGCGTCTAACAGAACACTCAACCAGTCTTTCATCACTGCAGTTGAATTAATGGCCTCCACAGCCTCATCACAGTGCATGTAAATGAGAATGTCATCAGGTAATATGCAATCGTGATGAAATTGACTAGGATCGTCTATCTCGCAAGCGAGACATTGTCGTCTTGAGAGTTCAACGACGGCACATGCTATGTGATGTGCAATCGTCTTCTTAATTTCGGTCGCAGGAAAGTCAACGGTAAAGTTGGGACAGTGGTGGCAGGAGCGGAAGTTATGACATCGGTCGCGTGAGTAGAAGTTGTGACATCGGCAGCGTCGGCGGAAGTTCCGACTTCGGCAGGGACGGTTGCCGAGAGGGGCTGAAATAAGTTACCATCTCTGGTGTACCACCTCTTGGTGTACCACCTCTAGGTGTGTAGTTTGTGTAGGTACCTCGTTGAGTTTTCTTTATGGTGAGGGACACACGAGTTCCCGTCCGTGAGTTCAGTTTGTAAGTCTGCATCGTTTCGTCCATAACAGCAAAAGTTTCGGCATTCACGTCTAGGAGAAGAGCCATACACTGGTTGAATAAAGTCAACCATATACATCGACCCGTCGCTCTCTCGACAAAGCACATGCGCATCACGAAATGCACGTCAGAGGCCGCGTAACCGTGTCGTTCGCATTGCAAATGTCCCCTATCGTCAACAACCATACTCTTCTTGCAGTATTTACACCCGATGTAGAATGGAGCATGCTGGCATACTTTGTCGATAAGGAGACCTCTGATCTTGATAACGGCGTCGGCGCTTACCGTTGCTTCTGGAGATGCAACTTCCATGACCTCTGGTTCCGACGGCACGGAAGGGCGGTTGATCACCGGCATGATGGGTCTGCTCGTCGGCTCGTCCTCGTCGCTCGAGTCTGCTGCATCGCGAGGGCGGTAATAGGATGTCTTCAATGTGATGTTATTAGCCATGGTGTCGTCGTAATACGAATGACGGTCCGACTGGCAAAACACCTCGCTTATATAGTTATCGAATGTGCCGAAAAGTCACGTAGGCGTGTCGAACGAGCACGGAAGTCGGAATAGAAAGTACACGCGCGGACTGCAGAGTGGAATGTACACACGCGCGAACTGCAGAGTAGCGGCGCTACTTGACCAAGAACTTTGTCCTAGATATTTAGTTAATGATGTATACGTTAGGATAAAATTTAGTTCGTGATTTATCCGCCAGGGTGGTATTTGTAGGTCATGATCTGTCAGGGGGTGCCATTGGTCTGCTATTTTAGTTCATGACCTGCGATCTCAGGTTCCGAGAGAGGAGTCGTGCAGAAGGGCCGGTTCAATCCACCCAATATGAATTTGGTTCGGCCGTAAGTGTAGGTTCTGGAAGCACTAGTTAGCTTTCTGAAAACTCTGAGGCAGAATAGATGTTTTTCACATATTATTCCTTTTCTTGGCGATAATATAGTTCAAGGATCTTTTGGAACTAATGATAATTATGTATCATTAAGTGATGTAGAGTTGTAAATATAATTATCTGTTTCTAGAGAAGTCAACAAATCAAACGTCTGTTAGTTATTAACAAAGTAGCAGGGGTGGCTCAAAGCTCCGCTGTAGTCATCGGTCCCAACCTTCCCCTAAGTAAGTAACTTATCTGAGCAGTGCTTATCCAAGGTGGTTTCCAAGCTGTGTGGTGATCCTGTATTTGTATGGTGAGCCCCCCTCCTACCCCCCCCCCCCCCCCCGTCGCGGAATTATAGTATTCAAGCGAGTACAAGTAACAAGTACTGGTACACTATTTCAGAAACATGTCACCTTGTTGGTTCTGGAGCATGCATATACTTTGTGGAGAACCCTTTCTCATTCAGTGAGAGTGGCACCGGCAAACACATCTTGGCTATGACATTATTCGGCTTCCTGTGTTTTGGAATACTAATATTGATCGAGAGTGGTATCGCACACAGAATATGGTATGTATTTATTTTTGACAATATCAAATATCAATAGAGCTTATATATATATATATATATATATATATATATATATATATATATATATATATATATATGTTGATACTATGTATCTATGTGTCAGGCATGGGGCAATTAAGGCCAGACACCTGGGGTAAAATGGTACTTTTTTAAACGAAATACTAAAAATAGTTTTCCGCCAGATTACGATACCTTTGTATGCATACCATCAATCAAGTTCACCTTTATGGCAGTTACGGACCTCTAAGTGAGTTTTAGTCATGGATTAAGATTGCCAATATCAACTAATCAAATCCATTATGCAATCTGATGGACATTTCCTCAAAAAAACAATTTCTCAAATTTATGCGTTTGGAAACGAGATATCGCTGATCTGTAAAATGATCAGACAGTTTTTTTTAATCATCAATAGTCTGAAACATGTATGTATTTGTTGCCGAAAACCAAGTTGAGTTTTTTGCACTTTACAAACAATTTGTATTTTTAAATAAAAACAAAACATATTGAAATGCTCTGATCATTTCACAATAGAATGCTAACAGAAAATGGATCTGCAATAATTATAATGATATTTGTGCTCAAACAATGGCAAAGTTTCAAAATTTGCCAATATTTGATCAAAATGGCGAGCATTTTGTTTATTACCATATATATTGACATTTTTTGTCTGGCCAAAAAAGTTCAATATATTTTACTCAGTATAATCCGGTCCATACTTTGGGCAACAAAATTGGCACAAATAAAAAAATAATCATCTACCTGCCGTCTCTGGCCTTAAGTTGAGAAGTTAATTAATTACAATTACAAATTTACTCGGAATTACAGCAATTAAAAATTATTTACACATATCAGGTCAATTAAGTTAAATAAAAATGTAATTGTGTTAAATTTAATCAATACATAGCATAATTAACTATTGCCTTTTTGGTAAATTGATATGTACATAATACGTGCGTGCATGCGTGAATGCCAAACATAATAGTTATGTGTGTATGCATGTATGTATGCACGCAAGTATGTATCTATATTATAAAATAGTTCGTTCTCTGTTTGTATGTGCACCCACATCTCCGTCAGTTTTGCATGTATCGGGCTGAAAATTTGCGTGTGATCTACCGGGCCCATTGAGATGGTTCGTAGATTTAGGCATTTTCGAAATTCGTCATGGGGTGGAGAACTTGGAGGGCTCAATATTTCAAACGGCTGTACGTGGAGTTCCTGCCGCGGAAGTTATTGTTTTTCTATATCATCATAAAGATAACTATGCCATCTACAAATATGTGTCGCTGGATGTATGCAGACATTTTGAATAGTTTTTAAAGGGAAACATAAGGGAACTTTTTGGTGTTATGCACCTAAAAGAGTTAATACAAACTAACCATTTCCAACTATAATCATATTTTTTAACGTTAGTGGTTTATTAGTTTAAAAAATGAACACACCCTCTATCGAATTTCATGAATCGCGCCATTGTTGAACAGAAAATGACGTATGCAATGCTGCGTACTTTTCTGGATTTTGTGTGTACTAATTTTTTCCAAGAAAACGTAATGTGGCGCTGTGTTACGTTACCCATTGAGTTTAGACAAGATGGCGTGTCGATACGGTTCTGGTTCTTCGTCTGATGAAAATGAAATGGATTCAAAAGTAGCTGGATATCGGTTTCAACCGCAAAGACAAGGGCCAGTATTGCAAGGTAGACCAGAGCGTACCAGTGACCGTAAACATGATAAAGAAGACCCGCGGAAAGTGGAAATGCAGAGGCGACTAACAAACCGAGACGTAATTGACTGGTGAATGGTGTCAATATGGAAAGTGCCAAGTTGATTTTTTTTTGGTTCAGCGAAAGGAGTATGTCTGCTTTCAGGAAACGGCTGCGACTCGACAGCACGCAGAGTCTGTCGATGAAGGTAATTGTTTATGTGTCTATTATAAATAACTGCTCTTTATGAGGTCCGGGCTGGGTAATACTTTAAATAAATAAATGTATGAACTGAGTGAGTCGATAGCTCGGTGGCACCTCGGTTCGGCGACAGTCCCGACTCAGCCTCAGAACTCATTCTCCGTGCCAATTCCGTGGGCTCAGCGTCCGAGTGTCCAGTTTTACATTGTATGTGAATATTACCTTCACCCTTTTAAAAGGGTTCCAGGAATCGAGTTCCAAATTGTCCACGGCTATGATAGGAAACAAACAGGTTAACTGTTGTGTCCCCATTATTATATTTACAGTGACGACTATGCATGTGTATCACCGTATTATTTGTTCTTTTAATAGGCTTGATATTTAAATTTTAATTCTGGTGGGATAAGTACAGAAAGACAATCTTAACCCACGCTTCTTGTGAAATTGGCTTCATTCAGAATGGTAAAGCGACCGGTTTTTAGCTGAAATAATGTACAGTGGAACCTCACTTTTAAGGTCACTCTTGGGACGGTAGAAAGGTTACCTTACTAGCGGTACTGATATCCTATACTAGGTGCCCGAGGTTCCACTATTCTTATTTGTTGATCATTCATGTAAAACTGTCATTTAAATGCTTGGTTCTTTGATGCAGGTGGACTACGATGCGTTACGAATGGCCATGGATTTTGTGTTTGGAGCAGCTAGTGCTATGAAATATACTAGTTGCTATGAATCACATTCGGTTAGACAACTAGACCCGCCAACGAACAAGTTAGTGAATGTTCATGTGTTACAACAGCAGTGAAATGTGTTGTTAAATAGTTATTGACAAATATCAACATTGAAGATAATACTACAGTAACCAGAACATCAAGCAAAGCAACAGCAATTTTAAAATGTATAAACATATATAATATGTATGAAGTTTCATAAACTGTATATACTAGGCATAGTTGTGAAATGTTATTCCATAGTGGAAATCTACCAATATTTTGTAATATTTAATGGTAAACAACATAGAATCATTCTAGAACATTTTGAGTAGCATGCCTATGTGAGAATTGAACAAAAGTTCAAATGATTTCATATAAACACTGCTTGTTGATGTATCCAATTTCACAATGAAATGAACTACCTCAAACTCATTTTTATATATGTCACCTGCTGACAATGTTAGTACATTTATTTGAGCCTTATTTTATTTCAGGTCTCTCAGGTGATCTACATATAGACAGTTCACCTGGTGGATCCATGGCAGGCTGGGTCGAAGGGTACGGAGAGTTATACCAGCGTGTGCCAGCCATCAAATACGATCACACTTCCCTGCACTCGATGATACACAACATGAGGGACACCTCTCGGCACTTGAGGACTGAACTAGACTAAACTAGAGGATGCACCTGTCACCTTATACAAAACTATGGCTGTAGGTGGAAATTCAAAGAAAATAGCGAGTCCCTTGAAACATCTTTAGCAGTTGTCAGTCGATTTGTAAATAAATGGTTGAATTGAATATTGATTTACAAATCGACTGACTCTTGATGCCATCAGATATTGTTTCATTGGCTTGGGTACATCTGCCACAAGGACTGCAATTCCAGTTTGGACAGTGATTCCTGGCAGTTTACGATTTCTCACAAAAACATGATTCACGCTTTCCATCAGCATGGGCAGGTGGGTTTGCAAGTAAATCTGCTGCTGTGTTGTCTTCCACAGCACCCACACCTCGCGCCTTCTTGACCAGACAACCGCCATGTTGACAGGGTTGTCTGCGCTAGGGCGTGGCCGGGAGTTCCATGCCATAGCAGACTGCATGAGCCATGCTTTCATCCCTATAATAAACAGGACATACACTATTGTAATAACATTCTTACCAACAAAAAGCAACACACCCATCTATATCTTGTTAGTAAGTTACTGTGAATTACTTTCCTTATGACTGGTTGGTTTTCAGTCTAAATGACAATAATGTATAAATATGTATTCTAAAATTGTACTCGGTAATTGTGTTTTAAAATGTTGGCTGTTTGAATCGTACTCAAATGGCCAAGTATTCATAATCAGACATTGGTAAAATAATATTTATTGGTTGCTTTTGGTCAAGCCGCCGCGTCATCGGTAAGATGGCAACCTTAGTATTATCGAAGATTTCATTAGAATTTTCCACTTTTAGATAATACTACCAGTAAACCACTCACGTTAAAAATGTGATTATAGTTGGAAATAGTTAGTTTGCATTAACTCTTTTAGGTGCATAACACCAAAAAGTTCCCTTATGTTTCCCTTTAAAAAATGTGCATACATCCAGCGACACATATTTGTAGATGTCATAGTTATCTTTATGATGATATAGAAAAACAATAACTTCCGCGGCTGGAACTCCACGTACAGCCTTTTGAAATATTGAACCCTCCAAGTTCTCCAGCCCCGGACGAATTTCGAAAATGCCTAAATCTACGAATCATCTCAATGGGCCCGGTAGATCACACGCAAATTTTCAGCCCGATACATGCAAAACTGACTAACTTATTGACGTTTGAAAATCCTCAGCGCTTAACATGCACCAGGTCTACCTGTCACGTAAGCGTTAGCCCCGTGAGCGCGTGTTACTTCTAGCAAACAACACACTGCAACAATTCCGTGGAGTTCCAGCCACGGAATTTAACGTTTTTATATATCAGTGTACATGTAATTATTCCATGTACAAATGTGTCACTGGGTGTATGCAGACAAATGTATTAGTTGTTTATGTTATTAACGTTACAAAATCCCGGACGCGTAACCCTGCTGCCTATTGCTGGTTACGTCAGTTATAGGGGTGAACGGTGCGATTTCTGACAAAAGGTTGTCCTAAAAACTAGACCAGTGACCAGTTACAATTTATTAATGCGGGTAGGCTGGAAACATTTGGGATGGGTTTGGGGTGTTTTGAACTCAAACGTTGGGCATTTGAGGTTTGGTCTATTTATATAATTCATAATTAGGTCAACAAATAATTTTTTTCATTTCAGTGCAAATTATTTAAGGATATATATGACTGCCTTTTACCCGGGGCAACGCCGGGTAACTCAGCTAGTGTGGCATATATGTGTATATGCACACATACATACGTACGTATGTGTGCATGTATGTATGTAGTATGCATAGCCTTATGTACACAACATACGATTCTTAAAGAAAAGCGGACAGATTTTTTATCGAGATGGGTCAGGTTCACATAATGGACATTGAGGCCGGGAGAAGGGTGAGAAGGTAATATCGGGAAGGGGTCGGGTAAGATTCTGACAGGAGGGAATTGGGCATGTAAGAGGGTGACAGTAGGGAAAGTGATGCGTAAGAGGATGTCAAGAGGGAATGGGATGTGTAAGAGGGTATCAGGAGGGAGTGGGATCCGAGGGGATGGGATGCGCAAGAGGGTGACAGGGGGAATGGGATGCGTAAGAAGGTGACAAGAGGGAATGAGACGCGTAAGAGAGTGACGAGAGAATAAGACGCGTAAGAGGGTGGTGGGGGAGTGGGATGCGCAAGAGGGTGATAGGGGGAATAGGATGCGTAAGAGGGTGACGGGGGAGTGAGACGCGTAAGAGGATGACAGGAGGGAATGGGATGCGTAAGAGGGTGACAGGGAATGGGATGCGTAAGAGGGTGACAGGGAATGGGATGCGTAAGAGGATGACAGGGGGAATGGGACGCGTAAGAGGATGACAGGAGGGAATGAGATGCGTAAGAGGGTGACAGGGGGGAATGTGACGGGTAAAGGTGTGACAGGAGGGAATGGGATACGTAAGAAGGTGACTTTGTGGAATGCATATTATGTAAAAATGCTAAACACTGGTGGACATTCCGTGATGTTTTATTGTACTCCTGCTGGAGAACCCACGAATGAAATATGTGTCATTTAACATCTTACAAAGGTATCGCTTAATGCGCGAACCCCGTGTGGTATGGCCCCCTAATGGCTACATTGATGCTGACGTGGAAATTGAGCGCTACCGCATCGCTAAAATGTCGGAGGAGGAGAAACGCTATGGCGGTGATCTGGTTACGATCCACAACTTGACGAAGGACTACGCCACCCCATGCAGCTGCAACGGCAAGTCGATGCTTGCCATCAACAAGATGACGATCGGCATCGCGCGGGGTGAATGCTTCGGTCTGCTCGGGATCAACGGGTCGGGCAAGACGACGACGTTCAAAATATTGACGGCGGAGTTGGCACCGACGTTTGGCGCAGCGTTTATCGTAGGTCACAACGTGACGACGGAGTGGAAGAAGGTATCGTGTACACGCCTGCAGCGTTTATTAAAACTACGTTTTATAGAACTAAAGTATATTATATGTTATAAACTGACCGCCTTTTTATCGGCAGTTTTCAACATGAATTCAATTGTTGTTGCTCTGCTCGCCAGATAGTGTAGCGAAAAGGTTATGCCCTTCGTCAGTCGGGCAGGTGTCTCTCTTCGGTTCGGTTTATGACTGGAATCGTTTTTCGGATCCACATGGCCTTTATCCATCGTACGCACTTTTCGTTTTCTCGACCACCAGTCAACAACACAGTTGGTGCTGTTGTTACAGTCGGAATGATCTGTTATAAAGAGCCGACTTTTTCACAATGGGTATTGATGGTTTTCTTTTCTCTCGAATAAAATGTCTGGTAGTGATAGTCTAAATCTCGTTCCTGTGTTCTTCTTGTCTTGTTCCAGACGTTTCAATCGACAGAAAAGTGTTAATTTCCAACATGATGAACACTTTCACCAATATAACATGTATTGTTTTAAGTGATGTATTACTAATATAACTTGCTATGCTCTGTTACCAAATAATAATTACATTCTATTCGGACACACACCGAGACGTACACATTCAAATCTTTGTTTGTATGGCACATAATATTAAAAATCAGACAGGAACATTGCAGTCGGCTTATACCTATGGCTTCGATAATATATAAAATTTGAAGATACAATATAAGAATTGTTTAATATATTATTACAATTTACTTAATGCATATTGGACGCTTGTTACAACCCATTTTGTAATCAAAACAGGCCCATTTTGTAATAAAATCAAGCCCATTATGTAATAAACCGATGTAATAATGTAATAACATTATAAAATGACATTGAGGCCCCTTTTTTATAATTTCAGTTTTTCACATTGTTAAAAAGATGCAGGCCCATTTAGTAATAACAATGACTGACCATCAACTAATGTAAAACAAGACTCGAATATATTGACTACAACACGTACACCCGACATACGTGCGCACATGCACGCACGCACGGTCACACACACAATATGAAGATGATGACGAAGATGAAGACGATGAAGATTACGATGAGGGTGATTAAGATGAAGACAGAGATGACTAAAAATATATGATGATTACGAAAATGACGGTGATGCATACGAATATGAAGAAGATTAAGACGAAGGTGATGATGACGATGATGACAATGAATGTGTATATGTTGATGTAGGTGATGCTAAATAATCTCGATGCATATGAAGGTTACCATGATGATTATGGTAGTTGAAAATGGTAGTGAATGTTAATACAAATATGTAGACAAAATGATGAGAAAGGAGGTGATCATGATATACATTATGATGAAGACGATGATGGTGATGATGAAGATTATTATCGTGTTTCGAATGACGACGAATATGTAAATTCCGATGATAATTATGATAAGGAAAATGCCGATGATGAAGACCATCATGTTGAGAATGTAGGTGATGTTGAAGGAGAAAGTTATGAATATTATGATGATGAGGATAATAATAATATATAAAGGACTGATTAATTTGCAATTACAGTCACGATTTTTAAGATGATTTTAAGACGATTTTAAATAAAAACACCTACAACTGTGGCGTTTTTCCCCACGCGTTCAATATTTAAAACGCACATACACACAAACACAAGCTGACACACACACACACACACACACACACACACACACACACACACACACACACACACAATATGAGGATGACGACGAAGAATAATTCGATGTTGTTGTTATTATTGTTTATGTTATTATTTATTATTAGTATTTATATTATGGCTATTATTATTGTTATTGCTATTGTCATCAATATTAGTATCCTCGTCATCATATTAATCATTTTCTTCTTCAACATCACCTACATTCTCAACATGTTGGTCTTCATCATCGCCATCTTCGTTATCATAAACATCATCGGCATTTACATCTTCGCCGTCATTCGAAACACAATAATAATTTTCATCATCACCATCATCGTCTTCGTCATAATATGCATCATCATCACCTCCTTCCTCAACATTTTGTCTACATATTTGTAATAATCTTCACTACCATTTTCAACTTCACCATAATGTAATTGCAAATTAATCAGTCACTACCATTTTCAACGTCACCAAAATCATCACGGTAACCTTCATATGCATCAACATTATTTAGCATCACCTACATCAAAATCTACACGTTCATCGTCATCATCACCTTCGTCTTCGTCATCTTAATCTTCTTCATAATCTTCAAATTCGTATGCATCACAGTCATTTTCATCATCATATCGTTTTCGTCATCTTCTTTATCTTAATCAACTTCATCTTCTTTATCTTCATCTCCATCAATTTCTTCATTTTCACTATAATAATCATCTTCATCCTGATCATCGTAATCTTCATCATAACCATCATTGTCGTCTTCATCATCATCTATGTTAGTCTTCATCACCTTTTTTATCCGTTATCACAATTTTCTTCTCCATCTTCGTCATCATCTGTCTATTGTGCGTGTGTGTGAGCGTGCGTGTGCGCTCGTATGTAGGATGTTGTAGTCAATATGGTCAAGTCTTTTTTTGACATTAGTCGATAGTCAGTCATTGTTATTACAGGTGGACCTGCAATATCTTAAAAATGTGAAAACCTGAAATTATTACAAAATGGGCCTCAATGTCATTATACAGAGTATAATGTTATTACATTATTACATCGGTTTATTACAAAATGGGCCTGTTTTTATTACAAAATGGGTCGTAACAGACGCTTCTCGGAGTAGTTTCGCCCTACCCGTGTTTCATAATGTGTTTTTGAATCGAACTTGCAATTGCATAGGCTATGTTACGTGGATGGTATGTTTAATAAGAAACTTCAGAAAATGTTTTCCAAAGAAAACACTGGAGAGGTGATGCAAGTTGTAAACTATCTAGATAGTTGTAACTTCCGATAGCTTACATTTCGACAATAATACAAGGTACTGCGTTTTAAGCTAACAGAATTTACTATCGTGATTATAATATTTCGCCTCACTTTAGACCACTGTGGCGCTTAAGTTGTTCCACCTGAAAATATTACTAGGTGCAAGTAAGCCAGTGTTTGTGTGTTCATGCATATGCTTTCGGTAACTAACCGAACATTCCATTTCGTATTTACTGTGTTCACTTAGTTTCTATCTGTTAATGTAATTATGGAGATTTATAACTTCTTCGTCGGTTTTAGGTACATCAGAATATCGGTTACTGTGCTCAGTTTGGCACACTGCTCGACTTCCTGACATGTAGAGAGACCCTGGTGATGTATGCGCGGATCGCCGGTATTCGAGAGGAGAACATCGGAATGGAAGTCGACAGACTGTTGCGAGAGCTCATGATGGAAGATTGTGCCAACAAGACGGTCAAAACCTTAAGGCACTGACGCCGCTGGGAACATAATGCTAGCTATTATATTTTAAATCGCTTGCTGGAGAACATAATGCTTGTTATAATATCTTATATCGCGAGCTGAAGAACATAATGTTTGCTATTAGTATACCATACCACGTGCTGCGGAACATAATGCTTGCTATTATTATCTTATGCCGCATGCTGGGGAACATAATGTTTGCAATTATATCTTATACCGCGTCCTGGGAAACATAATGTTTGCTATTACATATTATACCGCGTGCTGGGAAACATAATGTTTGCTATTATTATCTTATACCGCGTGCTGGGGAACATAATGTTTGCTATTATTATCTTATACCGCTTCCTGGGGAACATAATGTTTGTTATTATTATATTATACCTCGTCCTGGGGAATATAATGCTTGCTTGCTAGTATAATTATATTATACCGCGGGCTGGGGAACATAATGTTTGCTATTATTATCTGATACCGCATGCTGGGGAACATAATGTTTGCTATTATTATCTTATACCGCATGCTGGGAACATAATGTTTGCTATTATACCGCGTGCTGGGGACCATAATGCTTGCTATTATATATTATACCACGTACTGGGGAACATAATGTTTGCTATTACACATTATACCGCATGCTGGAAACATAATGTTTGCTAATATATATTATACCGCATGCTGAGGAACATAAGGTTTGCTATTATACATTATACCGCATGCTGGGGAACATAATGTTTGCAATTATATATTATACCGCATGCTGGGGAACATAATGTTTGTTATTTTACATTATACCGCATGCTGGGGAACATAATGCTTGCTATTATATCTTATACCGCGTGCTGGGGAACATAATGCTTACTATTAATCTATTCCGCGAGTATTGTTGGTCCGATTAATCTTACTGCCTTTTCGTGTCTGTTAATTAACAGTGGTATATATATAAATATATATTATGTGTAAATTAATTTTCTTTGCATATACATACATATATACCCACAGAGTGGCCGTATGTTTCCCAGATAAATCACGGTGGTGTTGGAATGAAACGGTTTCCCAAGTGTTGATATGTAAAGTGTTCTGTAGCCAGCCCTAATCAAATATCTGTCAAATTTATTTCTAAAAATCTGTAATCCTCTGAAAGAATAAGTACTTCTTCTTATCAAACCAACACTAATGCTGCTTTGTATACTTTGGTTCTACTGCCTTCTTAATTTGAAAAAACATAGTTCTGTCAGTATCTTCATAACCGTTCATTGGTTTAAACAATACATTTGATTTCCTCAATTGTCTCCTAATTGTTAGTGGTTATCAAGCAGCATTTAGCTTTTGTCCTGTGACACTGAAATAAATGCTGTCTTCAGCGGAGGCAGAAACCGGCAGTTGAACGCTGCAGTCGCGGTCGTTGGAGACCCGTCTGTCATCCTACTTGACGAGCCGACGACAGGGCTTGATCCGCTATCCAGGCGACAGACGTGGACCTTCCTGGCCAAGCACAGCATCGCAGGCCGGACCATTTTACTCACGTCTCATAGGTAGTACACGCTCGTTTTTTCTACGACAATCTCGGTTGTCTATGTGCGTGTGTGTGCGCGTGAATGTGCGTGTGTTCGTGTTCGCGTGTGTGCGTGTGTTTGCGTGCATGCGTAAGTTTGTGGGACGTAAGACAAGGTCGCTTCAGGATACGTTTCTATAAGACTAATTCCTAATAATACAACGAACGTTCCATAGATACACAAGCCCAGGTGGTATAAGACCAATATTTATAAGTATCCGGCATTCTTTTTCTTCGGCGTTCGCTCAGACAGAATCTCTGGTTTCGCGAATGTAGGTCGCTGTGCGTTGAAGGTTTTCCGGAGAGCCATAGATATTGTCTTTCACTGATGTATCTGTGGGCCAGGTTGTCTTTCTCTTTCGGTATTAATTAAACACTGAATACTATCAAATACCTGTAAAAAATTCGTTTGTTAATTTGTTGCTAACTGTCTTTCAGCATGGAGGAGTGCGACGTGCTGTGTACCCGGTTGGCCATCATGGTGAACGGCGCGTTCAGATGTCTCGGAACCCCACATCATCTCAAAACCAAGTTCAGCAGCGGCTACTCCCTCAGGCTCAAGGCTTACAACGAAGACCATGATACCATGACCAGTCTAAAGCAACTGTTCACATCCGAATTGCCGAGATGCACTCTTGTTGACCAACACCACAACCACGTCACCTACAACTTACCGGCCGGCTCCATCGATTGGTCGGAACTCTTTCTTCATCTGGAAAGGGCAAAAACAACCAAAATTGTCGAAGAATACTCTATCAAGCAAATGAGTCTGGATGAGATATATTTCAATATTGCATTGGAACAGGAGAGCATACACGCACAGGAAACCGTGCGCATCATGCACCCAGTAGTAGTAAGTGACAGTGTCGAATATATTACCGTGGAACCCCCGTGCAGTGCTTGACTTATCTTCCAATCCTCACATTTATTACTCATCTACACCATATGCAATATGAACTTTACTGCACTAGCCGCTATGCTGCATCGTGTTATTATAGCTAGTGCATTTCAAAACACATATATTGAATACTGGCACAACGGGTTATACATGAATCCTCAAGCCAATGTCCAAAGACATTTTGCAGAGACCTCCATAAAAATATTTATATAGAAGTCCCCGGGCAACGGCTCACTTTCCCCTGCCCTAAATCTGGCACTGACTACTTGTGACTTCACTTTGACTGTGGCACGTGATACTAGAAAACTATAAGTATTGTCAATGATTTAGGTGTAGAATATTATATTCATAACACAACGCTTATTAAACATGTACGTGGCTGAGTGCCGGCGTTTGTGTCGCGCTATGTTTTTTCTCTAAGCACTGGTCCCTTAATCTACTGAGTTTTAATCATGGATCATGTTGGCTCAACAAACCGTTTAAAAACATTTCGCGAAATACTGGTTCATAACCATTATGAGAAGTACTCATTACAGTCGTGGATACAAGCAATATAAAGGTAAAGGTAAGTTCTTATACAGCGCAGTATCCAGTCCTCAGGACTGTTCAAAGCGCTTTACACTTTACTCCCTGGCAGACCTGTTCAATCGAACACCATCTCGACTTCTCTTGGAAGCATCCAGTCACGCTGCAATTAATACGCGAAGACTATTCGTACACAAATAACCACCACTTTCTATAACCAGGTACTCATTCATACAGCTGAGTGAACTGGAGCAACGTATAGTGGACGAACTTGCCCAAAGTTCGACACCGCCGCACAGGATTCAAACCCAGGTTATCTTGGTTGAGAGTCCGAAACTCTAGTCACTGCACCACGGTGCCACACACAATATCGACGCATGTTTAGTTTGTATTTTGGAAACCACAGCAGTTATGTCATGGTGATGTGTTCATAGCATGAGACCATGCCTCGTATACTTCCACAAGCAGAAGGTTAGCAATATCATAATCGTTCAAATGTATTTCAGGAGTTCCAGTTTTTAGTCCATCTGTGCAGAAATTTCAGATGCTTCGCATACTTTGTTTATATATATTGCCCTCCAGGACATCCGGCAAATTTCTTTGAATACGTTCAGGATCTATTAGAAAATCTGGCAATTATTCATCAGAATTTTACATTCTTTGTGATTTTAATCTACATTTAGATATACCTTCTACAACTACGTTTGATGATATTCTGGCATCCTTTGATTTGAAACAACATGTTACCTTTTCGACACATGGCCATTGGCTTGACCTCTTGATAACCCATTCAACTTGTAATAATATCCAAGCACCTACTGTTTCAGATGGGTTATCAGATCACCATACTGTCATTGCTAATGTTAACGTTTCTATAACCCCATTAGAGTCGAAACATAGCGTCTTACAGAGCCATTCACAGGATTGACATTACGACTTTAATGGCTGATATCCTTAAATCCGACCTGATCACAGATCCATAAGAACATCTACCTAACTTATATAAACAGTACTATCAAGTACTCAATGCATGACTTAACAAACATGCAGCTATAAAATTCAAATGTGTGTCAGAAAGGCCACCGGCTCCATGGGTGACTTCCGAAATTATACTATATAAAAATAGGTAGGTCGCGCTATTCTAAGCAATGTTACCTATGTAACAGACAAATGGCCAAAGCTAAATCAGATATTTATACAAATAAGTCTCTATGTTATTGGTTGAACAGGAAGGAGAATGAGGAAGATTAAACTCGCAACACTGAATGTTGGGAGCATGGCAGGAAGAAGTGAAGTAGTACAATTGATGCTAAAGAAGAACCTGCAAGTACTGTGCGTACAGGAAACAAAATGGAAGGGGAGCAAAGCAAGGGAGATCGGTGCCGGATAGAACCTGTTCTACCACGGAGAAGATGGGACAAAGAATGGAGTAGGAATTGTACTATGTGAAGATCAGAAAGACAGAGTACTAGCAGTGGAGCGACCGTGCGATAGAGTGATGAGAGTTAAACTAGAGATCGAAGGTGAAGTGTGGAATGTTATCAGTTGCTATGCACCACAAACTGGAAGCACAGAAGAGGAAAAGGAGGAATTTGGGGAGCACATAGATTGTGAGCTGCAAGCTGTACTGTGTTGCGAGAGAATGGTGGTGGCAGGAGACCTAAATGCACTTGTGGGAAGAGATCGGACAGGATGTGATGACGTACACGGAGTACACGGAATAGGGGTCGTAAACGAGGAAGGCATAAAGATACTAGACTTTGCAATAGCATACCAGCTGAGGATACTGAATACAGTCTACAAGAAGAGAAGGAACCACCTTGTAACCTATAACAGCTGGGGACGAGAAACCCAAATTGACTACATCATGATTAGGAAAGAGCATGCTAAGGAATCAAAGAACTGTAAAGTACTACCCGCAGAAGCCATCACCACACAACACAGGATACTACTTTCTGAACTGGAGGTGAGGAAACAAGACAGAGGAGAACAGTTGGAAGGGAATAGATCAGATGGTGGAAGCTAAAAGAGGAAGAAGTGAGAGAGAACTTCAGGAGAAATATAGTGGAGAGACTATAAGTTAAAGATGGAGTAACAACGGAGGAAGTGTGGGGAGGAAGTATGTAGGAGGTCAGCGGGGAAGAAGAAGCCCGGAATAGAACGCTGGTGGTGGAATGTTGACACTGAGAATGCAGTTAAGGAAAAGAAAGACAGACTGAAGATATGGAAACGAACAGGAGCAGAGATAGACAGGGCAGAGTACAAGAGAGCGAGGGCGACGGCTAAGAAGGTGGTGGCAGGAGTAAGAGAAGAAGCAGTAGAGAGATTGTACGATAACCTAGAAACTAGTGATGGTCAGAAGGACATATTTAGAATAGCAGCAGGTAGGGATCGTGCAGGAAAGGACATAGGCCAGATACGTAAAGTCAAAATTGCAACGGGAGACGTATTGATGAAACACGATGACACCAAAGAGACATTTTTTTAATTGGCTGACGAACGAGGAAAACCCGAGAGTAGAAACCGAGGAGAGGGGTGTGAATCAAGGAATTGTAATGAGTATCAGTGATGAAGAGTACCACAGATGCACTTTTCATTCTCAAACAAACAATAGAGAAACACAGGGAGGGACAGAAGGACTTCAGAATGGTATTTATAGACCTGGAGAAAGCATATGATTGGGTACCAAGGGAGGAGATATGGAGATATGCGAGAGAAAGGTATGTACCAAAAAATACATCAGGCTGATACAGGATATGTACCGGGGGTGTGAGACAAAGGTGCGCAGTGTGGCTGGTGAAAGTAGCAACTTTGGCGTAGAGGTTGGGTTGCACCAAGGATCTGCATTGAGTCCATACCTGTTCCTCATATTGATGGACGTCTTGGCGGAGAACGTGAGGAAATATGCACCAGAATCAATTATGTTCGCAGATGACATTGTGATGTGTGGAGGAAAGGAAGTAGACATGACAGAGAGTAGTAATAGAGGTTAAGTACCGCCTGTAGGTGTCGCTCCTCCGGTGGAACCCCATGTTAAGAGATAGGGATTTTTGCGCATTACCACTCCCGGGTTAAAGATAGGGATTTTTAACATGGGAAAGATAGGGATTCCCCAAAACTCGTTTTTGAACGGCTCTCGTTAAAAAAAATTCTCCAGTGTTGCTCCCAAAACAGGTTTTCGAGATGTCGAAAATGGTTTTCGAGAGCTCGGGTGATCGACAGGGTTAAAGATAGGGATTTTTAACATGGAAGAGATAGGGATTCTACGAAAGTAGTAGCAAAATGGTTTTCGAGATTCGGCTGAGCGGATTTTTACGCATTACCGCTCCTGGGATAAAGATAGGGATTTTTAACGTGGGAGAGATAAGGGTCCCGCCGAAAATGGTTTTCGAGATTACGCAATGTGCAGACCGGGGCAAACCCATGTTAAAGGATAGCCCATTTTTATCCCATGTTAAAGCATAGGGAATTTTAATCCCATGTTAAAGCGTAGGCCATTTTTATCGCAAAGGTATCCGACCACTTTTCGAATTTTCATCCCATGTTAAAGCATAGGGAATTTTCACCCCATGTTAAAACATAGGGATTTTATCGTAAAGGTATACGAACACTTTTTGAATAAAATAACATATACCGAACAACATTTGAATATACTACTCACGAGATTGCTTGATCCGGAAGCCGAGGCTTTGCTAAGGGACCGATCCTTTATTTGTTTGACTATGTCATGTCGAAAATGTGGTGTTATAATAAGGCGTAATGTATAACAAAAGGATTATAAATTCAGCGGAGACTGTTTTGTCTGAAGTAATGTATACGAAATGTAGATTACATATAGGACTATGTTATATCAGAGCCTATAGCCTCGTTTTTCGAACAGAGTGACCATTTTGGAATTAGACCTTTGGTGTCTGTTACAAAAACCCGTACTCGAGACGTGTCTGAACATGTTTGTTTGTTGCAAGCACGCGCACCCTATATGACGTCATGGTACGCGCTGTAATTTTGTACACGAGGTGAGTTGGTCAAGCAGATAGTGCTTTGGTTAGATCTTGTATTGAACTTGCGCGTATGTAATGTAATCCATTCATGTGACGTCAATTAAATAAGTAATTGCGCATGCGCAGTAGTGGCTATTCTTATATGTCGTGGGTTGTCGACCATTTGATTAGGTGTAGGCCTCTCCTAGTCTATACATTTACAACTTTAACATAGGTCCAAACCCGATAAAGCATAGCCATAGGCATAGCATAGGCTAAGGGGCTAAAGACTACCTGCCCTACAGCACATAACCACGGACAAACAACTTACAAACACCGACAAACAACTTACAAACACTGATACACAACTCAAAAACACTGACATACTATACCGAGTGAAAAATGTCCCTGTTAACCGGTATAAACTGGTATAAATCAAGCCTCAAGGTTCTGTGTTGAAAAAACATCCGTGTATTTGTCCCGTGTTAAGGCATTGCCATAGGGGATTATACGAACTTATCTGCTAAAATATTCAAACTACCAGCTATCTGTGTAATATTTTGGTCAAACTGGTTGTCATGTAACAGTATTCGTCATACGAAATTTGTACTTACCGAACTTTTTGAAGTTATTATAGCAGTTGATAGCCTGTACACAAACTGGTGTCAAACTGTTTTGAAGAGGTATTCCTTGTTCGAGGCTCATCTACATGTATGTCTCATCTGTGCCTAGAGACCAACAATACTGTTTCAGCATTTTATCATGCCGGTGTTCTTAATCTATACGTGTGTACGTATGTACGTATGTGTATAATTGCGTTCAACATTATTATTAAATAAATAAACACGCTATGTGCGATGCACAATGGCGACTCGATCGTCTTGACGCCAAAGAGCATATATCAATACAAGACGGCACAGTGCTCGCTATCTATATTGTTCGAGGAAAGTGAAGCGTTATGTTAGAACAGTACAGACACATAATAACCTCCCAGATAAGATGTACCAGTATAGTTTACCGTATTAAGGGTCAAGTGTACACATGTCCATTAGAACGTTTTTTTAAATCTTTTTTCGTACTATAGTATTTAAATTCGTGCTTCTTCGGTAAAACCTTCGAAACCGTCTTCGGTCGTAAAACAACTAACCTGGCATGGGTAACCGAAAATGAACTCATAGATTCATACATAGATACATACATGTGGTACGAAACACACAACACACACATGAACTCAGACCAACTAGATGGTGAAAGACTGTTTGAGTGTTTTGTACAACTCGTGTCTATAGTTCGATTCGTTCGGCGTGTTGGTGAAACTATAGTGTTTCGTTTGTCTGACTAGTCGGTCTGTGTTCAATTCATGTCACTTGTTCGGCTAAGTTTAGT
>OZ023205.1:18005242-18057742 GCA_963995525.1 Escarpia spicata | reverse complement strand
ACTCTCGTGTGATGTGACATCCGTAGTCTCGCGGCATCTCTTGTCTCGTCGGTACTCTCGTGTGATGTGTCATCCGAAGTCTCGTGTGATGTGTCATCCGAAGTCTCGTGTGATGTGTCATCCGTAGTCTCGTGACATATATCGGTCATAGTCTCGTCTCTTGTCTCGTCGGTACTCTCGTGTGATGTGTCATCCGAAGTCTCGTGACATATATCGGTCATAGTCTCGTCTCTTGTCTCGTCGGTACTCTCTTGTGATGTGTCATCCGAAGTCTCGTGTGATGTGACATCCGTAATCTCGTGACATAACGTGTGATGTGTCATCCGTAATCTTGTGTGATGTGACATCCGTAATCTTGTTTGATGTGACATCCATAGTCTCGTGTGATGTGACATCCGTAGTCTCGTGACACATCTCGGTCATAGTCTCGTCTCTTGTCTCGTCGGTACTCTCGTGTGATGTGTCATCCGTAGTATCGTGGCATATCGCCGTCATAGTCTCGTCTCTTGTCTCGTCGGTACTCTCGTGTGATGTGTCATCCGTAGTATCGTGGCATATCGCCGTCATAGTCTCGTCTCTTGTCTCGTCCGTACTCTCGTGTGATGTGTCGTCCGTATTCTCGTGTGATGTGACATCGGTAGTCTCGTGACATATCTCGGTCATAGTCTCGTCTCTTGTCTCGTCGGTACTCTCGTGTGATGTGTCATCCGTAATCTTGTGACATAATGCGTGATGTGTCATCCGTAATCTTTGTAGACTGTCAGTAGAGAAGCGAAGAGTCAACGATTAATGTATCAGTTGTATGGTGGCTTGGGAAACATTGAGCGGTCAGCTGTATAATGATTGCCGGGATAGCCGGTTTGAATAATTAACTGTCAGTAGATACTACAAATTGAACCATTTTAGTTCCACCTGGGATTAGTGCTCCCAATTAATAGCTGCCGGACAATTGGCACCGGAATCAGTTAAGGTTGCACATATTTCATTGCAGGAGATCGTTGTTTGTCAGTAATGTTGTATGTCAGATAACTGCTTGTCCGCCAGCGTGTTGGTTGTTGATTAATGTCTCCTACGTGGGACATAGATGATTATCTGTAGACGGTATAAAAGGAGACAGAACTATAGAGTTGGGGAGATCACTTTCCCCGACTAGGGGAGATCACTTTCCCTGACTAGGGGGATCTCTTTCTTGTTGCTAGATGTCATGCTGCTGTACGTTGTGCAATAAAAGCCTATGCTATAGGTCGAGTCTGGACTTCT
Source organism: Escarpia spicata (assembly GCA_963995525.1). Taxonomy (NCBI): domain Eukaryota; kingdom Metazoa; phylum Annelida; class Polychaeta; order Sabellida; family Siboglinidae; genus Escarpia; species Escarpia spicata. The sequence goes on along the minus strand of OZ023205.1, from coordinate 18,056,482 downwards.
GCGATTTTTAATGTGAGACTTCGCTAGTCCTGACTAGGGAGAATCCTGAACGAAGTAGGGAGGACACCTAGCCAGACTGCGATGTCTTGTGCATTACTACTACACACACTGACGTAGCTGTGGTTGGGTAAGTGTCAGGGATTTATAGAGTATTATTTGAGTTTCCTCTCGATCATCCTTGTACCTTCTCTGTATTAATGTTAGTATGTAAAACTTTCATAGTATCCTGGTATGTTGTTAGTAAATTATCAGAAGGTGTTACGTACATATAGTTAGTAATATTATTATAAACAAATGTGAATGTATTTCCCTTAATTGTTAAGACAATTATGCTTGTGTTATATGTATTCGTAGCTTTGCTACCAGAGAACAATGTTGGATACGTTGATTGTATTATGTATGTTTTATCTGTAATATCAATATGTATGCAAGAGCGAATCTCTTTCACTTGCTAATGTATTTGTATTATGAATGTTAGCGAATTTGTAATTCTTTTAGCTATTTTGTATTTTCTTTTGTGTTGTTTCTGTTGTACGAAAATTTTTGAAATTTGGAAATTTACCAGGAGTTCACAAACTTTAGAAAGATGCCTGTAAATAAAGCATTGGAAACAACGAATCGTCGTTATTTCCCGATGCACCTCGCTACAATATTATTGTTATTTTTGATATAACTGATCTACAACATTTTACACAATATTATTACATAGTATTATAGATTGTTTGTATTTGCAGGAATTGTTGAAATACATATAAATCATAATAAAAAGTTCTTATTTACCATATGTCATTGTTTATTTCATTTTCATTTTGCCCGATTTTCTGTTTGCCCCCTCCCCCCACATGAGATACATTAAATACACCATATTACACAGGTAGTTCATATAACATATAATAATAGGTAAACTTTTTATGAGTGTTATTCTTGAGTCAGATTGTGTTTGTAATATACAGTATGTGGATAACTATTTTTGTCTGTAGTAGTAATCGTGTATAACTGTTGGCCTATTTGAAAGTTGCCTATGTTTCAACAACAATGCAAGCAGTCGATTATGTCAGATTTGTCTGCAGCTGTTGGTATGTTATCCAATATATGGTACCAACCAGAAAGTTGTAAAAGATGTACAGACAATGACTAAGCTATTGATGTAATCATAATTACATGCACAAGTAAATACAATTGATTACACAAATTTTCTCAATAATCATACTCATACATTTTAACAGTAATCCTATTTGACTACATTTGTGACCATGCCTGGGGTCAAGTATATTACAATTTAATATACTACTATTACCTAGTTTCCTTCCTATTAGTATTACATGCTGAATTTGACATATTACTATTACATTTGTAGCAAGTACTATTACTATTATATTTTTGATTGGAACTTTTGTTATAGTATAATACAAGGTATGCATAAATATGTACCACAAAATCTTCCTTCTTTTATTTTATATTTATATTTAGTTTTAGTATTACCTACTAACTACACTGTTTATGGATAGAACATATTTTTTAGTTTATATCTCAGTACTATATAGGAATGAAAGACAAAAGCAATGTCGCTGTCACTTTAACTTTTTCAATTAAACCATACTGCACTACTGCTGCTTGGTGGACAGTTCATTATTGGCACAAGTACAAATACATCAGGATGTTTTTCACACCTCTGTTGTTTAGGTCTAGTAATATGTGGACAGCCACTAAACCCATACAGGCTTGTGTGAAAAAGATAGTTGGCATGATAGCCAACTTCAAAGAACTATTGAATCCCTTTAGCCATTTGATATTGATTATCAAGTTGTGTCTTTCAAAAAAAAACCTGGCTGGATACTGCTTAGTTTTACAGATGATTATGCTGGAAATAGAACTCGAGTTGAGAAGTTATAGTTGATATAAAAGGCAATGCCAAGGGTGTGGTGAATACACCACAAATGTAATCAGTTATGATTATTATTGAAATGTATGATAACTTAGAATATGAGAGTAATCAATTACAATTTCTATATTTCTGGCAAGTAAACATTATTACAATTATATGATAATGTTTACATTTAATAATATAATTGACATAATGAAATAAAACTAGTATTTCCACAAATAGTATTCAAGTAAAATTAGGCCTACATTTATACTGTAGAATAAATGCAATGTGTCAATGCACTAACACTAAACACCTTCAAAACAAAAAAATTGAAATTGATATTATGACAACCTGGGCTATATATATGGGCCATTGGGCACACTGTCACGAACTTGCTCAAAGTATTATTCACGCCACAGTATATTAATAATGATTTCCATTAACCTTACGAAACGGTATACCCAGGTACATCGTTTGAATACTACACTGAATGATGACACGCCAACCAGGTTTATAACAATTATAGCTGCATTTCAATATAAACACTCACCGACGCATTTAAACAGAATGGAACAAATGAAACAATGTGAAACGGATACCGAATTGTCAGTGCACACAACAACAAGGTGAAGAACAAACTGTTCACAGCTTACTGTAATAATGTGTATTTATGTTCCTTGTGGGATAATTATAGAAAAGCAGCCACGCAGCACTTTATTGTTTCCTATAATAATGCATTTAGAATTATGCACAGCCTATTTATGAGGTGTAGTGCTAGCCTAATGTTTGTTAGTTCTGACACGGACTGTTGCAATACTAGATTTAGAAAATGCATGTACAGTCTTATAAGCAGAATATCTGCATCGACGAACAACATTGTTGGGAGTATTATACACAGCGATGTTTATATTACCTCTGTATTGCACAGGAAGTGGATTAGTGCAATATATACACTATAATATACTTTTTATTTTTACTATGGACATAATGTATATTACATGTACGCTTTTGTTGTCTGAAATAAAGATTGATTGATTGATTGGTTGATTGATTGATTGACTGATTGACTGACTGACTGACTGACTGACTGACTGACTGACTGACTGACTGACTGACTGACTGACTGACTGACTGACTGACTGACTGACTGACTGACTGACTGATTGAATAATCAATGTTACTTAGTTTTGTCTTGGAAGCTGGAGTAGATTTTCCTTGTTATTGACGTATGCTGCTACAAATCTTGTGACACGATGATTCTTAATCACAGATAAAGCTATGATCTCACGGCATTAATTTGTACTGAACATGACGTATTTGACACAAATAACACCATTAATAACGTATTAACTTTGCCTAGACAACATCGAACGTGACACGTGTTCATGTTATTGTTGACGTTCCAAAATGTCGGGGCTCTGTTCACCGCGGAACGAGGCGGAACAACGTAAAAATCTAGCTAACATTCGACGTGTGCTTCGCATCAGACTGGTACTTCATACATATTTAAATATCCATGCAATACAACTTTAGGCCATGGGCCAGATATGCCCCTTGTGTACTCCCCCCCCCCCCCCTACAACTCTACCAACCCATGTTTTTTAAGCTTTGGGGTCCCTTGAAGATGATTCCAAGTGGTAACAGTGAAAACGTTGGGTCTCACTACCCATTTCCAACCTACATGTATATTGGGTGGTACCCTGAAATATCGTATTTGTCGTCAATGTCGCGTGGTACTTAATCACCCACACCACAATCGTCATTGTATAGTCATAGGAGTTTCAATATGTACTTATAATAAGTCAAATTGAAGGTTTTCATCTGCTGATCATTATAATAGCATTCAATAGATATTTACTATTATGGCATGTGCCCTAATTACCATAGAATAACTACACCCTATTCTCACTCGTGACCGCATAGATGACATACTTATTTTGGTCAAATATACCAATTTCCCTTGATCCCATGGCTTCTTGAAGATCAAAACAATAATGCATAACACTCTGTAGCATCATATATTTCATTTGATACCAGAATTGTCTTTCTGTCATTATAAATGGATTAGATATGATGCTTCAAAGATAACCGTAGTGTCGCGGATCAAGAGGCGTACATGTTTGCAGCTGGAATATTAGTTTTCTTACATGTTTCATCATGGTATGCGGAGATCACAAGGTTGTATCCCATATTATATTATTTAAGTCTCAATTGCAGCCTATACCTCAAGTCAACTTCACAGATATCGATAAGTTAAAATGTTATTTAAGTTGGATAATAATAAATTATAAGCTTTGTTACTTACCCCAATTTTGGGGGAGACTGCATAACTATGGGTGTCCTATATGGATCACATCCATCTAATCCTGACACTCCTCGAAGCTGTTAAGATGAACAATTCCTTCCTGTATGCCCAATCTACGAGTGAAATGTCGCCACTTTTATTCAGTTATGGAGGACAAAATTATGCACGCTACCTCACCTTCTTCAGTGTATGCCTTGCCAATATTGAGGTCTCTCACCCTGGTGCAGCCCGCTCCTTCATCCCTGGGAACCGTTGCTCTATTAATAAAACCATGGAAGAAACATTCATGCGGCATGATAAGTCCCATGGTGGCGCAGGAACAAGTGCTGCAGGAGTGTTTGGTCTGCTCACCAACTACCAAGCATATCAGCGATGGGTCAGAACAACACTATATAATTATGTGGATCTTGGAATGGCTGGCATGGTTGACAGCCGTGAAGGCTACACAGTCACCACTGAAGAAAGGCCAGGATTTATTTTGAGCCAGTGAAGAGGCTGAATCTCAAGACGCTGAATGATATGCACACACAAAAAATGAAGACCACCAAGAATAAGGTCATTCAGTATAAACATCAAGGAAATGTTGAATTCCTATTGTTTGTGAAGTCACAGAACCAAGGACTGCAGCTTGATCTGAAGCAGCTGATGACGTACCCATTAACTCCTGTGCCATACAGTATTGCCACGGCCGACGGGTACCTTGCTAAGACTGATAAGGACAAAAGCATTCCAAGTTTCTAACGAAAGGATGCACCGATGCTGATGTACCACCTGCAGCCAAAACACTGACAGTTCATGACGGGAATGCATGCTTCTATTATCTGAAAGATGTACCAGGAAACTAGCCAGATTTGTGTCAAGGTCTTCGATATCACCGGGAAGATAGGAAATGCTGTTTTCAGCACTGACCAATACGTCCCTGATTCTGTCAAAATCCATGGAGAGACAACGCCGTGGCACTGGAGAGAAGCTGATTCTGAAATGAGAGGCAACCAAGAGGCCACCTGATTGGAAATCATTATTGTCCAATGGTGAAAACAAGTGTCAGTTCATCAAACTGCTTCTGAAGCTGTGGCAGGGTGATGGATATTCATCAAAACTGCAAGGAAGACAAGTGATCTTCATATGTTGAGGGGAAAGCCACTCTGCTGACTTCCAATGATGGCCGCACAACAGTAACCCATGAACTGCCCCTTTTGAAGTCATCACAGGAGAAAACTAACTCAAGAGTTATCCTCTATGTTAAGTCTTTTGAGCGTACGTAGGGGTAGTGTTTTGAACTTAACAATAGTGTTGTGAGGGTACGCTCAAAACAAGCGTGCTTTGAGCCTTTGAACGATTGTAGCGACCCTATGCGATTGAAGAGGAACTAATATGCGGCTCCGCCTCCATTTTCGCTCACGTGTTGTCGAGAGGATTATTTGGCGTATATCTTGCGAAATAAGTGTCGCTATGGTAAAACATCTGGTTGATTATCCGGCTTGGTTGTTCGTGAAAGGACGACTGTCATGGCTTTTCATGCCTAAGGTTTCAGCTTGATTGTCACATTGGCATCACCAGTCAACTTGAGCGAAGTCTCGCTACCCAAACCACAACTCAACTCAACTGGCAAGTGCTCATTTTAATCTTGACACCTGTGCCGTGACTACGTGAGTGTGACACAAGCTGTATCTCTGAAGTGCGAGTCGCTAAGTGTGACTGGGTCAGTGAGTGACAAGTCAGTTACCGGGTTAGTCGTGACACTTGCTAACTGAAAACTAAGAAAATATGCATTAAATTAGCAAATCGTTGTTATTGTATGCATGCCAAATGCCACAATGATTCATGGCAATGTTCTCCGTATCAGTGCATATTCAGTTTCGACTTTCGTATTATCATTTATGATAATTTATTAATTATCTTCAATCATATTCGTTGAGAAATGTGACGTGTCACAATGAGCATCTCGTGCTGTGTGTCATTGTACGACGACGCATCATCAGCTACGCCTCCCCTGCTCCGTCCTACCACAGTACCAGGGCAGTGGGACAGTGGCGTATGTTGGATTTCAGAAAGGGGCAAAGGAGGCCAGCCTTAGACTTAGTTGAATATATATACCAAAATTTAATGACACAACAGGTAATATGTAGGTTATTTAAAGTGTCCCTTTTCTCAAATCTAACATTTACCATATTTGTTCTATTAACTTAACATGCTGAATAATTATGCATACATGTTGTAATACACACCCTTTTAACAGGGTCTGACACTGTGACAGGGTCTGACACTGTGACAGGGTCTGACACTGTGACAGGGTCTGACACTGTGACAGGGATCTCCAAGGCCAACCTTCACAGTTTAATCCATCATTGTGTTTAATTTCTACCAGTATCACACTAGATTCACAACTCAGTGATGAAAAAAAAAACCAGTCATGTCTGTTGAGATGGCTGTACCCAGAAACCCTACGAACCCAAGAAAATGGGTGTACACCCTGTACCAGGCTAATAGTCAGGTTTGAATGGGGGGTTCACAGTTTCATAATACTGGCACCAGGTAACGCCACTAGTTCACATGGGTGGTTGTATTTTCACAATGCAGAGGGCGGCACATAGGACAAAAGTATTGCTTACTTGCCTATTCAATTAGGTACTAAAATAAAACAAAAGTAAAACAGTGAGCAATTCTTCTAATTGTGCAGTGGAATCAGACAATGCCATAGACAAAACAAACAATACTATGGTGTGAACACATGCACATACACACAGTCACAATCACACACCCACCACCACAATAAACACACACAGTAACAGTGTTTCACTCTCCTACCACCACAAACACTCCCACCACCTGACCACCACCACCACCATGCATCACATGAAGAGCAAATTTTTTAACTAGCTTCCTTGATACACTGTGATGTCCTGGTGGATGTGCATTAGTGCCAACTATGACACTCGGCTCTGGCCCATGCTGGCACGCATGTACATGTCGCCTGAGTGCACTGGTGCTCCTGTCGCACAAGGTCACGAGGATGGTACACGCCGCCTGCAGTAGCACATGCAGGTTGGGAAAGATGTCCATCTGGCATACCTTGACTTCTTGCCCCTGAACCGAGCCTGCCAACAGTGCATTTCTTCTGCCAGTAGAGACGGTGTGGGCAGACCATTCTTGTACAATTCTGCAATCTCTTCTGTGGCTGGTTGTCTCTCACAGATGACTGAGGGCATCAAACCCAGAAGGTGAGTACACTGTCGAGACAGCGCTGAAACATATCAAACATTACTATATACAGACCTGTTTTATGGAACTGTAGCCACTGGTATAGTACCATTACTTCAATCATAAACTAACCAGTGGCTACAGTTCCATAAAACAGGTCTGTATATAGTAATGTTTGGTGTGTTTCAGTGCTGTCTCGACAGAGTACTCGTCTTCTGGGTCTGATGCTTACTCCATATATATATATAATTATATATATATATTTATATATAATATATATATTTGTATAATATAATCAATGTATTTTAATTGGCATGTTGAAATAAATCAATGGCTATTAATAATTATTGGCTCCTCGAGTATTAGTATTAGCATTCTCATGACTCTACTGTTCTGTAATAATCTACTTTGTTTATAATAGGTTTATACATTTGTATTATTTAAAAGTGTAATTTGACATGCGTATATTGTGTGAAATACTTTAATATCATATGGCATGTTAAAACAAATTAATGCCATTTACCGGTACTCTTCATCTTAGAACAAAACCAGTGCATTTTAACAGAAATCAGTGCCTATTTATTTCTGCCATACCTGAAAATTTCTCATCCAGCTGAATGGTCACGTGATCCAGCAATGGTATGCAGAGGTTGACTGTAGTATTCCTCTGGGGTCATTACTGATGTGTTGCTGCGATGTGTTTGCCTTTTTGTGTGATTTCACATCAACAACTACTGTGGCAGCCATGTCACTTGCCACCTTGAAGTAGTGGCTGAAAGTTCCTTGTAGACTGCCTTCAGCTCATCAATCTGTGTACATAACCTTACCATAATAATATAATATAAACACAAAACACTTGCAATATATCTGATAACACATCAACTCAAGTAGAAAAGAAAACTTTAGCCACACACAATCTCGACTACTCTAGGAATCATTCAGCCACGCTGTAATTACTGCATGACTACTATACACACACACATATCCACTACTGGCTATAGCCAGGGTCTTATTCCGACAGCTGAAAGAACTGGAGCAGCATAGAGTGAACAAACTTGTCCAAGGTTCGATACTACAGCAAGAGGAGTTGAACCTGGAATCTCTCATTGCTTCAAGTACGAGAACAAAATATAAGGAAACTTACCATGTCATGTGCTTCGATGATGTCGGCAGCCCGGCTTTGAAGCTTGATTGTGGCGGGGTGCAGCTGTGAGAGGGCCAAGTAGATGGTGTAGAAAGCTACGATAAAGTCAAAGCTTGTCATTGCTGACACTAACGATAATGCACAAGACGAGTAGCAAGTCATCATATCCTGCATCATGATGAAGGTCATACACGATGACCTCCAATGTGTGGACGATATGCGTGTAAGCACTGTGAAAATGCATGACGCATCTTCAGGAGTTGTTTTCTTCTGTGTACTTGTGGTTTGTCGGTGGTGGAAAGATATAGGCATACTATCAGTAGAAATAAACTTATTTCATTGCCAAGATGGGTAACCAAATGCCCCCACTCAACAAGCATCCTGTTTGTTGGTCTCAGTGGTTCTTCTCCCTTTCTATTTCCCAAATTTAGTTATGACTGACATTAATGTGATCGAGTGACGAAGGATACACCGTCCCCAAAGTTCAGAAGCAAGATTTTACACCAAATATACCATGCCTAGTCCAGGTTTTGAACTGAGAACTATGTCGTACACGTAAGGTGATTGTGCTAACCACCATACTGTCTATCAAATGTCATGGTTGGCAGAGCCATACACCCAATGACATGGCAAACTTCCCAAAGCTACAACAAAATCGTGAACGAAAAAGACAGATCATTAGAATATTACCCCCAAAGAAGAAATTGTAGAAGTCATGTTCTGGGTAGCAAGACATGTCCGAGAATGGCAGAATCAAGAAGCAAGACATTTTTACAACTTCTTAACGAGGACACAGGGCTAGAGGATGTGTAACTACAAACGGCAACGGACTACAAAGAGATTTGGACAAGGCATTATGCGAAAGAGAAGGTCTGGGAGAAGTAGGGTGAGTGGGAGTGGACCAGGTTGATCACGGCCGCCATGATGATGATGATGTTCATGACATTAGTTGGGCATGGGGCACACGTTTTGTATATAATATTAATAATTCATAACATTTATTGAAATATCATACATATATTTTGACAGCCACATATGATGACGTTTTCTGCGTAGAAATGGTGTGTCATGATATTTCTGGTCTGCAGTGAAAACCATGAGGATGCAGCTACATGGACTTTGCAGCCACAGCCTACGTAGGTGGGCCGACCTGTTCGTCGTACGCAAATGGAGAAAGTCTGTGATATGCCTGCTCACTTCGGCTATTGTACTTGCAATTGTTCAGTTCAGCTTGTGGAGTTTGAAGCCTACTTACAGTCCTCCACGTACAGTACAGAATGGTAAGTCAGTATTGTGTGTGTTTGCGTGCATTTAATTAGGGGTATGATAGACACATTTTTTTAATGTTAAAGATTTCCCACTTATTTGTCTGAATTGTTAGATAGATGTGCCTCAGTTTCTTGTGCCTGTTGTTATGGCAGCCATTCCATAGTGACTTTTATACAAAAATCTCAGTTTAAATGTTCCAGCAATTCCATAATACCTGTAGATAACTTGTTTTATATACATAATATTTTAAGCCATCAACTGACTGTATTTTGGTGAAAAAACAATTGTTGACAGATAACTCATTAATGAGATATTGTAAGTTGATTAGCCTGACAGGCCACAAAAAGGGTTTTTCCATGTCAGGTGATATTCCTGTAATTTTGTGACAAACTGTTGTATTTACTAGAGTTGTTTCTCTTGAAGTAAGAACCTGATATATGTTTCCATTCATAAATATGCTTGTTTTTAAATAATTGGTTACATACTCGTTAGCACGTACCTTATTGAATGTGATTTGAGTGACAAAACATGTGACTCTGTGTGACACTGTGAATATCTAATTAATATATAATATCTAACTATTTAACTATAAATTATAGTTTCAACTTCTAAATCACATTTATTCGTGAAAAATAGATTATGTCAAGTATTAAATCCTTTTATTCAATCTGTTATGGCTGTTTTTTTTAAACACGCAGTTTTAGATTTGGAAAATGAATATCTGTTGAAGTAATTATGCAAGGTAAATAATATTTATACTGCTATAGTCAAATTATTTTTCTCTAAACAACGAAGAAAACATTACCAAAATAATCAACAGTTTTGAAAGTTAAAGAAGTATTTGAAGCTAAAAAAGTTGTTAATATTTTGGACTTTTCCACAAAAAAAATTAAAATTAAACAAAACAACTTTTTTGTTAATATTTTTTATCAGTTATAAGAGTGAATAGTGAACATGGTTTTGTAAGAATTCTGATGTTATTTTAGTTTAATAACCAATGGCATTGATTTAAAATTTAAAAAAAATGTCGGCCATTCTGTTTGTTACCATGGAAAAGGGGGCCATGGCAGAAAAAGTTCAAGATATTTTTTATTCAGCTGGATCCATTCTACACATTGCACAGACGAAAGTAGACATTACATATACATTTTTTACCAACATCAAAAACTGAGATAAATTATTCTGAGAACTCTGCACGGTTATTAAGTGTGCCAATCTCAATGACATTTTTTTTTTATAACAGCCAGTTATACCTCTTTCCAGAAATTAATGATTTTTAATTCCAACTTTTATTTTTATATTTGACTTTGCTGTGTAACTTTAAATGGAATGGCTGATACGTTGATTGCTTGTCTCTATAGGTTCCAGTTAAGTTATTAGTTTCATGCACTTCAATTGAAATTATAAAAAAATATTTGCTATGTTGCTGGTATTTGCTAGATTTAATTTGCATAATTGTTTTATTTTCAATAGTACATATTTTAATTCACTTGTTTGTGTCATTCCATTTTATGCTGAGTTATTTCAGTCTAACCTAAAACTGGATGAATGTAAAGGCATACATCTCCACTGTTTCACAGCTATTCCAATTTGTTATGTTTTTAAAATGCATATTTAATAATGAATTGTACGTTTATGATGCATCATTCCGTGACACTATAACAGCTTAACGTCTACGTTTGATGTTAACTTTGATTTAATAGTTGTCTTTAGTAACAAGTACTGTATTATTATTCTAATTATGAAATGCATAAATTTATGCATAATGCATAAACTTGTTGCAGCATAACCTTGTGCAGAATGGAGGTATTCACATCTGACCCAGCATTTATTAATGTGTAAAATTCAACCTGCCCAATAGCCCTGGCTCCTTCTAGCCTTACTAAGTGGTTACTGGAGAACCAACTGATGTGTGTGTTTCAGTTTATAGAAATAACTTACTACTCTTTTTATGACAGATAACATTTTGGAAGAAAAGGCGGAAGAATTGTTTTGCAGTGGGGAGGTAAGACATTTTAATCTAAGTATTGTATTCTTTGTAGTAGATTCAAAATAGACCTGTAAACAATATGCAACTTGGACTTTGGTGCATATAGTACTTAACAATATTAATGTTATAACAAAATTAGTGGTTTTATGCAAAACTGTGTTGGTTAAGTATTGTCATTTAAGTTTTGCTGAACCCGGCAAATGATTCTTGCCAATAAAAGGTTGGTACATATATGTTGGCCTTTAGGTGAATGTCACACTGACAATAGGATCACAACTTAGATGTGATGGCACTGGGTTATTTTGGAAAGAATGGTCAGGGGACGATTTCACAAGCATTCTTATCAGCTCATCAACCATTTGCTCTTTAAAACTGATTTAGCTCCTTAACTGTGATCTTGTGTATTGAAAACTCAACATCAGGACGCACCACCGGGACACTTTCGCTGGTGTGTCATGGAATTAGTGTCCTCGCTAATATATGGTGCCGGCTTTTTGCATTTTAGAAATGCTCCTTAAAATGTTATAGCAGATTCTGTTTAATGATGGATTTTCCTTGTGAGTTCACTGTCTTTGTGAAACAGATGATGAAGAGTTGTGGTGTTTCCTTGTGAGTTCACTGTCTTTGTGAAGCAGATGATGAAGAGTTGTGGTGTTTCCTTGTGAGTTCACTGTCTTTGTGAACCAGATGATGAAGAGTTGTGGTGTTTCCTTGTGAGTTCACTGTCTTTGTGAAACAGATGATGAAGAGTTGTGGTGTTTCCTTGTGAGTTCACTGTCTTTGTGAAACAGATGATGAAGAGTTGTGGTGTTTCCTTGTGAGTTCACTGTCTTTGTGAAGCAGATGATGAAGAGTTGTGGTGTTTCCTTGTGAGTTCACTGTCTTTGTGAAACAGATGATGAAGAGTTGTGGTGTTTCCTTGTGGGTTCACTGTCTTTGTGAAACAGATGATGAAGAGTTGTGGTGTTTCCTTGTGGGTTCACTGTCTTTGTGAAACAGATGATGAAGAGTTGTGGTGTTTCCTTGTGGGTTCACTGTCTTTGTGAAACAGATGATGAAGAGTTGTGGTGTTTCCTTGTGTGTTCACTGTCTTTGTGATGCAGATGATGAAGAGTTGTGATGTTTCCTTGTGAGTTCACTGTCTTTGTGAAGCAGATGATGAAGAGTTGTGGTGTTTCCTTGTGAGTTCACTGTCTTTGTGAAACAGATGATGAAGAGTTGTGGTGTTTCCTTGTGAGTTCACTGTCTTTGTGAAACAGATGATGAAGAGTTGTGGTGTTTCCTTGTGGGTTCACTGTCTTTGTGAAACAGATGATGAAGAGTTGTGGTGTTTCCTTGTGAGTTCACTGTCTTTGTGAAACAGATGATGAAGAGTTGTGATGTTTCCTTGTGGGTTCACTGTCTTTGTGAAACAGATGATGAAGAGTTGTGGTGTTTCCTTGTGAGTTCACTGTCTTTGTGAAACAGATGATGAAGAGTTGTGGTGTTTCCTTGTGAGTTCACTGTCTTTGTGAAACAGATGATGAAGAGTTATGGTGTTTCCTTGTGAGTTCACTGTCTTTGTGAAGCAGATGATGAAGAGTTGTGATGTTTCCTTGTGAGTTCACTGTCTTTGTGAAGCAGATGATGAAGAGTTGTGGTGTTTCCTTGTGAGTTCACTGTCTTTGTGACGCAGATGATGATGAGTTGTGGCGTTTCCTTGTGAGTTCATTGTCTTTGTGAAGCAGATGATGAAGAGTTGTGATGTTTCCTTGTGAGTTCACTGTCTTTGTGAAACAGATGATGAAGAGTTGTGATGTTTCCTTGTGAGTTCGCTGTCTTTGTGAAACAGATGATGAAGAGTTGTGGTGTTTCCTTGTGAATTCACTGTCTTTGTGAAACAGATGATGAAGAGTTGTGGTGTTTCCTTGTGGGTTCACTGTCTTTGTGAAACAGATGATGAAGAGTTGTGATGTTTCCTTGTGGGTTCACTGTCTTTGTGAAACAGATGATGAAGAGTTGTGGTGTTTCCTTGTGAGTTCACTGTCTTTATGAAACAGATGATGAAGAGTTGTGGTGTTTCCTTGTGAGTTCACTGTCTTTGTGAAACAGATGATGAAGAGTTGTGATGTTTCCTTGTGGGTTCACTGTCTTTGTGAAACAGATGATGAATAGTTGTGGTGTTTCCTTGTGAGTTCGCTGTCTTTGTGAAACAGATGATGAAGAGTTGTGATGTTTCCTTGTGAGTTCACTGTCTTTGTGAACAAGATGATAAAGAGTTGTGATGTTTCCTTGTGAGTTCGCTGTCTTTGTGAACCAGATGATGAAGAGTTGTGATGTTTCCTAGTGAGTTTGTTGTCTTTGTGAAACAGATGATGAAGAGTTGTGATGTTTCCTTGTAAGTTCGCTGTCTTTGTGAAACAGATGATGAAGAGTTGTGATGTTTCCTTTGTGAGTTCACTGTCTTTGTGAACCAGATGATGAAGAGTTGTGATGTTTCCTAGTGAGTTTGTTGTCTTTGTGAAACAGATGATGAAGAGTTGTGATGTTTCAGGCAAAGGTGTTGCGAGATCCAGCGCCACTGTTGAAACAGATGGAGACAGATGACAAACTGCTGGAGAAAGACCACCACTGGCGGTGGATCAAGCAGCGACTACAGCAGGCCTGGCCCAGCTGGAAGGCGGCTGCCAAGTGGCTACTCAAGGCCCACCCCTTTAGGATGACCAATCGGACAATGCAGCAGGTAGTAGTGATTTCTTCATGTGGCTAAAGTTGTTAGGCTCTGCATACATGACCTAACAATCAGTGTCAATTCTTTTGACGATCTTATAAAAAAAGACAATGATCTCTTATTGTCTTGATATATGAAGTTTTTGTCAGACAAGTTAACCAAACTTTATTATTATTTTTACTATTAAACATTTGTACAGCACTACATGAAACACACGCTTAAATATGTTCAGTGAAACCTGCTTTAGCAGACCTGTCTACAAAAACCTATCTACAAGGGACACTTGAAAGTGCCACATCTGTGTGTAGAGTTTGATGCTTTATTCACTATGCTACATCACACCACATGTTATAATTCAAAAGGTAAAGTTCCTGTCTATTGTTCAGACACTCTCAAATGACTCAGATCTGTTGAATTTGACTTGGCAAATGGCTCAAATGACTGAGAGTTTGATTTGGCCAGTATTTGTTGTTTCCAACAGGTGTTGATTGTTCCCGGGGTCCTGCTGGCGACCGACTACGCGAAGCCTGATAGTGTGATGGGGGGAGGCCCACTCGGTGACCTGGTCCAGTGGGCGGACCTCATCGCTGGACTCTACATGCTCGGTCACAACGTCACCATCATGAAGGACATCTACCAAGTGGCCAGAGGGTTCATATGCCATTCATTGTTACCCTCATGAAGGACAGCTACAAAGTGTCCAGAGACTTAATATACAAGTCTTTACAGATATAACATGTTATTGTCCAGTTGTGAAACAAAATGGTAGCTATCTGATTGATAAAACAATGTGGGGTAAGAATAAATACACTTTAATACACCCACCAATCATGGTATGAATTAATAATGTTCTGTCTTGACAGTTGTATTTGTATTTCAAACTGCCACTTGTTGTTTCAGGTTGCGCTACTCTAGGTTCATGTGGTCGCCCCGCGAAGGGTGTCCGATGAATGACTTTGATATCATCTACGCTGATATTATTGCTATGAAGACATTCCCCAGTGATGTGCTGGATGCATACAGGTGAGTCTGCTCTCGTCCACCAATACATGGTACCAGGGGCTTAGGCATAGCCTCCCACAGCTCGCACGCACCAACACATGGTACCAGGGGCTTAGTCATAGACCCCTACAGCTTACACGCACCAATACATGGTACCAGGGGCTTAATCATAGACCCCTACAGCTCGCACGCACCAATACATGGTACCAGGGGCTTAGGCATAGCCTCCCACAGCTCGCACGCACCAACACATGGTACCAGGGGCTTAGTCATAGACCCCTACACCTTACACGCACCAATACATGGTACCAGGGGCTTAGTCATAGACCCCTACAGCTCGCATGCACCAATACATGGTCAGCAGGGGCTTAGTTATAGACCA
This sequence comes from Escarpia spicata, assembly GCA_963995525.1. Lineage (NCBI taxonomy): Eukaryota > Metazoa > Annelida > Polychaeta > Sabellida > Siboglinidae > Escarpia > Escarpia spicata. The sequence goes on along the minus strand of OZ023205.1, from coordinate 18,040,612 downwards.
CCACAGCTCACACGCACCAATACATGGTCAGCAGGGGCTTAGTCATAGACCCCTACAGCTTGCACGCACCAATACATGGTCAGCAGGGGCTTAGTCATAGACCCCCACAGTTCACACGCACCAATACATGGTCAACAGGGGCTTAGTCATAGACCACCATAGCTCACACGCACCAATACATGGTCAGCAGGGGCTTAGTCATAGACCCCTACAGCTTGCACGCACCAATACATGGTCAGCAGGGGCTTAGTCATAGACCCCCACAGCTCGCATGCACCAATACATGGTCAGCAGGGGCTTAGTCATAGACCCCCACAGCTCACACGCACCAATACATGGTACCAGGGGCTTAGTCATAGAACCCCACAGCTCGCACGCACCAATACATGGTACCAGGGGCTTAGTCATAGACCCCCACAGCTCACACGCACCAATACATGGTACCAGGGGCTTAGTCATAGACCCCCACAGCTCGCACGCACCAATACATGGTACCAGGGGCTTAGCCATAGACCCATCTGCCCATCTTCAAGACTGGCAGATGACTGTCCAAGATGTATTTTAGTACTAATAAGACTGGTGGAATTTAGAGGGGGCCAGGTGGCCTCTAACTTAAATAATAGTTCCAAGTCTACAGGCCATCATTAATGACTGTCACTGGCACAACTGGCAGTGAAACAAGTCCAGTGGACCAGTACTAATTAAATAAATAGCTCAAATGATGCAGGTTTTGTCACTGAAAAAACTAAGCTGGCCAATAATGGCTGTGATTTATGTGAATAGCTGCCACACAAGCTGTTCTCCTGCTAAAAGGCACACTTGATTAATTCAACACTGGCAAAAAATTTCTGGCTAAGGGCCTGGATGGAAGATTCTGAGTGAAGTACAATGGCTTGCAAAATTACAACCAACTGACATGACATGGTTGCCAAGGCATTACCCAGCACGCTGCCCAGACCTCATGTTCACCAAAGCATCAGTGTGCATTAATATATGTTCCACTCGATAGGTGGCACTATTGTTGCGATTTATTTTTCCTGCAATACTTGGTGACAGTCAAACCACCACCAACCAACGGACTTGTGCTGCAATCTCGTATGTTACACGGTTATGTTGAGGTAATGTGTTCTTGATGTGCAAAACCCCCAGCATCAGTTGCTGACAAAATACTGAACCCTGGTAATGGAGTAAGTGGCATGAGCACCTTGTCTCGGCACATATCGGCACTGAATAAGACCATACGTTAATGTATTATTATTATAGTGACATTCTTAGGAGCTGTTCTTTACAGTGTTACACTCATTACACTAAAAACACACTCTTCTGATAGCAACTTATATAGCAATTAAAGCTATTGCTCTGTTATCAATACCTATAAGAGCTAACACATTTTCTTTTTAATCGTTACATAACACGGCCAAAAACCCACGCCCCTAGGTGTGTCATACTTTATGGATGGCCCCTCTTGGTGAGTTTCTCCAACTAGTTTTTGTACAGTAGGTTCTGTATGTTCAAATTCATTCATAACCTATGTCAGTTTGTTATGCATGTTTTGTTTTCTCATGATTACAATGATTTTTCTATTGTCTGCTGAAATGTATTAGCTGATTAGCTGAGTTAAAACTATAAGTTTGTATATGTATATATTTATGTGCGTGCAAGCGTGGATGCATATGTCGTACGTGTGTATAACAAAAGGATGGTTTGCCATGTGACATGACAACGTTGCACTGACTGTCTTCTGTCTTTGACGCAGTTGTAAGTTCCGCGTGGTGGATGCGTATGGCACTCAAGTGATGTTCAACGATCCTGCCTACTCTCTGGAGCACAACTACCACAGCAGCTATGGACAACTCGGCCTCAACCTGCAGCAGTTCTACACTTTCTACCGTGAGACACACATGCGCACTTTATATTCGTAGCATTTGTAGCCGGCCACAGCAAAGTGTGTATTAAGTCACAAAATTGTGAAATGGAATATTGTTATACATTTTTGTATTCTGCCGTGCAATGGCAAAAGGTGCAAGTAAAATTTTTACCAAAAATGAGTTAACATCACAATCGCACATTTTGGAGCAAGTGCCGTCTTATTATATCATAAATAACACAGTTTAGCTCTTGGGTTGGCTAGAAATGACAAGGCACAAGGGTTCAAGTGACAATGGAACTGTATTTTATAATGACAAAAGGGAGTAACTGAATGACCAATAGCGCGACGCGTTATTGGGACCAAACATCCAATCAGTATGCTGCTCTCTTACTCAGTGACGCGGGAGAAAACGCTACCATGAATTTTGCAAATATATTTTGCGATTTGATGGATGAGTGAGTACATGACACTATATATATATATATACATATATATAATACTCCTAACAGCTGCGTACGCAGACCAAATATGCACTAGGTGCCGCAGATCAAAGGCAAAGCCGGTTTGCTGAAAGTGTTGACTCCTTGTTGCGTGGATAGTATCTTTTACTTTAACAATTTAAAATTTTAATATAGCGTATGCTGCCTTTAGGATTATATATATATATATAAACATGTATGCATATATATGTTATGTGTTGTACGTTAACACAGTAGTGTGTGTACACACATGTACTATTATTTGTGTAATACAATGATATATTTCTAAACGATAATTACTCATGCCAGTAATTATTATTACCCATCGCCATTAGTTCAGCATCAATACCAAGTTTAACACATTTCTTAAATTACTTTATTAGTGTAGCAGTTATCCTACGTATACGAATGAGTAAAACATATTTACGTATTTCATGACCGGGTCTTAACGTATAATTGTAGAACAACGGCTGTTAAAATAGGATTTTATAAATATCACGAATTATGGCGCAAAGTTTATTAATTAACACGTAAATTGGAAATAGTCGTTGCCCGAACTTTAGGCATTTCCAAATTTAAACAAAAAAACATTGCTAAATTCTAAAAATTGTATAAGACAATTTGTCACACATCTCTGTCATGAGTCATGCTTCCTTCTTTCTTAAGGGGCGTTATTCAAGGCTCTGATACGAACTCATTGAACCATGGCCATGAAGTATTTGATGACAGGCCTCGTCAAGCCGAAGCCAGGCTGCCTGAAAACGAGAATGATTCCCATCAAGCAAGGAAGCGTGCTCATACTACGTACGAGAAGGATGCAATGCAGCTGGAGAAACACTGAATGTTGGCTAGCTGCAATTGTAAAAAGAAGTGTCTTGAGAAAGTGAATGAAGGAAGAAGGCAGTGTATACATACACAGTTTTGGAGTATGTCCTATGATGCATGTCGGTCTTGGATTGCAAGCAACATCAAAGAAGCAGCTACAAAGCGTCCGCCAGAAGAGATTGAAGGTGTTTACATTCGCACTTGCAGTCGCTATTACAAGCTACCAAATGAGAGTGGGCAAGATGTGTTCGTATGCAAGCGATTTTTCCTTGCCACATTGGGCTACACCAGCGACAAGGTGGTCGTGGCTGCAATGATCCGCGAAGAAAACGCAATCACCCTGCCTCGCGACAAACGAGGAAAACATGTTCCTCTGCACAAACTGAGCAACGAAGGAAAAGAGAAGATAAAGGAACACTTAATGTCATTCAATCCAGCTCTCTGTCACTACAGGCGAGAGCACGCACCTCTAAGGCGATACCTCCCACCGGAACTCTGAATTCGTGAAATGCATGCTGATTTCAAAACAACGCACCCAGGGATCACTTGCTACGAAACATATCGGAAAGTTATCAGCGATATGAACATTAGCTTCACTAAACTAGGAGAAGAAGAGTGAGACCTGCATTGTGCATGAGAAACACAATCACGATAATAACGATCCTGCATTATGTCAGCATTGTAATGATTGGAGAGCGCACATCGAGCGAGCACAGCTTAGTAGAAAGGCATACTACGCTGACAGAGAAAAAACACATGGTGACAAAGAAGCCCTCTTTTCCGTTGATATGCAGAAAATCATCATGCTGCCTCGGATGCCTGGGGTTAAAACATGCATCTTCACAAAGCGCCTAGTGACATTCCACAAGACATTCGCGCCACTGGGTGGAAAGAGTGCTGGGAAGAGTGAACGTCCACTTGGAGTAGTATGGCATGAGGGGATCTCTGGAAGAGATGCCGATGACGTAATGAGTACATATTCGAAAGTAATCCACACCGAGAAGCAGGCTTGGCACGTTTTTCCCACCCTCGGAAATACCGGGCAGTAAATACCGGTAAAACCCATCCTGAGAAAAACCCAAAATAGTGGTAAAAACCGGGATAACTGGGAAAAACTCTTAAAAGGATTATAATTGAAGCTCTCTTACAATACAAGCTACAGTACCATCACCAGAATGACTATATATGTATATATAATATATATATCAACACTGGTCATTACTGAATAATCATAATTACAGTTTGACTGAAAACAACAATAAACATTACATTCTAAAATATATTCAATTGGCTGTCGTGTACTGGCAGTGTTGCTACAGGCTCATCTCGGTGTTGTTAATTCACCATGCTATTTCTAAGAAACAAATCATTTCAGGTACATGACTAATAAAAACAACAGTAACTTTTTATTACTAAAACACTGGAATAACAACATAAGGCATAAGTTGCATTTATCATCAAACTTTATTATTCTAAAGCCCACAGAAGAGTTTATCGATCATCAACTGCAGATAAGTTTGTAAATCAAGCTGGAGTCTGAAACAGTTCTGTTTTAATGTTACTGCGCCTGTGTCACAGTGTCAGTAGGGACTTGGTGGCTCTACCAGTCTAACTACGTGCTGCCACGAAGTGCACGGTAACATGACACAAGTTTTGCTTTTTTAGTTAGACCTGGGCGGTTTCGTAGCTTCGTTTGAAGCATGCCAAAGTTAGAGAAAATTCTCACGATTGGTGATGAACTAGCAGGCAATATGAGCAGTCACATGCAAGATTGCACAGCTCTTCTCCAACTTTATTGTTAGTATTAGCACTCTTCAAACATTTCCACCAAACAGCCCCAGACATGGATGTCACACATGACTCATTGACGAATGATGTGTTAATGGGGAGGTCTTTGCATGGATATCTGCTGATAGTTTCTGGCCCATGTATTCTATCCTGTCAAGGTAATAAACATTGGTAGTTACCTGTTTAATCACACATTTCTTGAGATTAGTCCTTAGTCGGTCAGCCTTTGCACTCGCAAGTGCCTGACATTGTTGGCATTGGGCTTTCTTCACCTTGCTGTCTTCTTAAATTGTAAGAACAAATTGCCATTATATATTGTCAGCCGGGCTTCCACCTCTGCCACTCATAATGCTAACTGACCAGTGCTTCATGAACAGAATGCCTGACAGAATGTGTATGTCTAGTCTGGTCTACTGATACTGGGGTACATGGCTTCCCAGCAGAGGATCCCAACAGACTACAAGTTCAAATATTAAGTTGGAGCTGATGTTGGGCTCATGGAGACAATGGCTACCAGTTAGCCTGTCATTGTCCCTTAGTATAAATGTCAAGGCATGGTTTGGCTAGCAATGTCACAACTAATGTTTGCTGAGAGGGTGCAGTAGAACCTGCCAATGTCCAGAGCTCAACATTTCCTTTGCTCCTTAAACAGATTGCAAATCGGCACCTAACAATACTGATCAGGCTGTCTGACTTCAGTCACCATACTTCTTTAGCTGTACTTGGTACTGCCTCTTGTGAGAATGACAATGACATTTATTTACTAACTGATCAATTACTCTTTCATCTCATTGACTTCATGCTTTAAACAAATACAAGGATACACCTGAACTAGTAACTAGTCAACCTGTTTGCATTAGATGGATATTAACTGTTTTTCTAAATGGACTAGGTTTAATTACAGAAACTAGCCAATGGTAATATCAGTTTTGGCCTTATTCCCAGATATTACCGGTAAATACCAGATTTACCAGTAAATACTGGTTTTTCCCACTGCCCTGTCTAAAACCGTTTTTTCCCGGAAACATACCAACCCTGCCGAGAACTATCGAGATTGTGAGGAGTTCACATTCTGGGTTGATAATTGCGCAGGTCAAAATAAAAACGACACTACACGGGAATGGTGAGTGGGGTCAGTCAGCCAGGGGGCCCACACACCATCACGGGAATGGTGAGTGAGGTCAATCAGCCAGGGGGCCCACACACCATCACGGGAATGGTGAGTGAGGTCAGTCAGCCAGGGGGCCCACACACCATCACGGGAATGGTGAGTGAGGTCAATCAGCCAGGGGGCCCACACACCATCACGGGAATGGTGAGTGAGGTCAATCAGCCAGGGGGCCCACACACCATCACGGGAATGGTGAGTGAGGTCAATCAGCCAGGGGGCCCACACACCATCACGGGAATGGTGAGTGAGGTCAGTCAGCCAGGGGGCCCACACACCATCACGGGAATGGTGAGTGAGGTCAGTCAGCCAGGGGGCCCACACACCATCACAGGAATGGTGAGTGAGGTCAGTCAGCCAGGGGGCCCACACACCATCACGGGAATGGTGAGTGAGGTCAGTCAGCCAGGGGGCCCACACACCATCACTATGAAGTATCTTGAGAAAGGACACACTTTCATGTCAGCCGACTCCTTTCATGCACAGGTCGAGAAAGGTATGAGGTCAAAGAAGAATTTCTACGACATCTCGGATTTTGCAAGCGTTATAAGCAAATCTGGAACAGTCATTCTCTTGAGTCATGCAGATTTTCGTTCTTGGGAAAATGGTATCAGTTCGGCAAAATCTACGAAGAAGCCGATGTTGGGTCACGTGAGTGTGGTACAATTCAGAAGGGGTCACGCAAACTCTTCTGGAAAGGCGCGTTGACGGAAGATGAGTTCCAGTCGGGTGAATTCCTGATGAAAAGGATTGCGACACATCTTCTCGGAGGAGGAACGTTCGATGTGAAAGACAGACCTTGTGGTGTACCACAGAGCAAGCGCGATGACATTGTCAGAAAGCTTGGTCCGTTGATGCCAATGAACAGAGTTCTGTTCTGGAGCGGCCTGCCTATCAGTGACACTTCTGTCGACATGATTGACTCCAAGTGAAACAATGACGACTACCTTAACTGACTTAGCTTTTGCTTCTATGCTGTTGTTTAATTGCTGCTTTAAAGCAAAATGTCAATCTAAATGTTAATACGAAACTGCAAGTTAGCCAATTTGCATCCCCGAGAGACATCATAGTAAATCGACTGACCAATTTAATTTGGTTTACCAGCAAATCAACTTAGTGATTAACATTGTGTTTTAATGATTGTATACAGTCATTTTTCGATATCACTTTGCCATCTCCAGTTATAGTTTGTTCTGACATGATTTAGTTGCACTTGCTTCCTTTTGTCATAGAATTGTTTCGATACCGATCGCCTAATAAAATGACAGAAGGGAGTAAGTGACACTAAGTCACCAGACACACTGTAACACCCGAAGTACTGACATATAACAGTCATTCTTATAAATACACTATTGCCAGCTCCAGTTGTAGATCATTCTGTCATGAATTAATAGCACTTGCTTCCTTTTGTCATAGAATTGTTTCGATGTCGATCGCTTAGTAAAATAAAAAAAGGGAGTAAGTGACACTAAGTCACCAAACACTCTATAAAACCCAGAGTACTGGTCATTCTTATAAATACACATAGTCAGGTAGTTCATGCAATTGGAAATAATTGCTGAGCCATAATATGCAAAAGTGCGCAAAAGAAAAACACGTTTTGTCCGATATCTCAAAAGCACCTCGTTGTCACTTGCACCCTTTTGCCATTGCACAGCAGTATTCCACTGATCATGCACTTTAAAGTGATACCACATTTGTTGAAATACCTTCAGTAGTTTTTGACTTATTTTTAAAAATTGAAGCATTACTGACGTGCTAGGCAGAAACAAAACATCTCTACTTCCATACGTCTTTAACCTAGTTAGCAGTCCTGATCTAGTTTAGGCGTTTCCCTCTCCTTTGAAATGCTTATTTTCATATAATCAGTTGGCCATGTTCTTATTACTCTATTATTATCTGCCATTATTCATTCGGTCCAGTTTCATGGTGAGAGATAACAACAACCATATATTATAGACACAGTTTCACCTTTGTGGAGCTTGAAGCAATGTATGATAGTAAGAAGATAATATTGCATATTTTCTCTTTCAGCACACTCTCAAGATAACTCGTTTCTTGGATTCGCTGTGGAGCTGCCCAAATTAGTGAGCAAAACAGTTGAGAAGAAAGAAAGGATTGGACTTCTGTATGGCAAAGATCCCAACTATTTTAAGGTAGTCATGACGACTGTAAGTGACGGACATAATAAACTGACCATGTCTGTTACTACTTTTTAAATATTTACTAATATAGTTTCTTAATACTACCGGTAGATGTCATAATATTATTATGTTGAAGGTATAGTGCCCAGAAAGTTGTATCTAATAAGTCCAAAGTTTGTTCACAAATTTTTTTGCAACCGTGACATTCAAATTGTATGTACTGTTTGAATGTTTTGTATACAGTTTGAACATTTCATGGTTGTAACATTCAGTTTGCAAACAACCTATTGTGGAGGCAGGTTGGGCTAACTGTAAGTTCCTGGAACTGCTCGGTGCACCTGGCTTGGTTTCTGCAATCAAAACTGCAGGTGGGATAAAGTATAACTTCCTGCTTTAATTGTTACCATCATTTGTGGAGTGCAGTAGCACAGCGGTAAGAGCTTTGAACTCTGAACTGAGAAAACCCGGGTTCGAATTCTGTGTCAAACCTTGGGCAAGTTTCTTTATTCTACGTTGCTTCAGTTCACTCAGCTGTATGAATGAGTACCTGGCTATAGACGGTAGTGTGTATGAATAGTCTTCGCGCATTAATTGCAGTGTGGCTGAATGATTCCCAGAGAAGTCGAGATGGTGTTCAATTGAACAGGTCTGCCAGGGAGTAAAGTATAAAGCACTTTGAGCAGTCCTGAGGACTGGATACTGCGCTATGTAAGAACTTACTGTTACTTTTACTTTTTTTACTTGCTTGAGATGAAGATTTCAGAATAGGCATGGTCACTTTAATGTTGATAGCACATAAGGCAACTATTGTTCATTACTTAGGGGTCATGTCAAAACAATGCATCATGGGGGTCACCTCAAAACAGTGTTGTATCATTGCTTGGGGGTGGTATCAAAACAATGTATCAATTACTTAGGAGTTGTATCAACACATCAAAACAATGCTGTGTTGGTGCCAAAACAAACAAAAAAACAGTGTTATATCTACTTAATGATGGTCTCGAAGCAATCTTGTATCATTACTTTAGGTGGTCTCGAAACAGTTTTGTACATAAATTGTTTTATAGCGGAGATGATATAAACTGATCATCATACATCAATGGATTTTCCCAAAAAAGTTTGGTTATTTTCTGAACACTCCATAAAGGTGCTGGTTTCGAGCACGTATGGATGGTTTTGGGTTATGATGCCTGAAGTGCCACCTGGTGACTAGAAAGGTGCACAAAGTTATAAGTTTCACATGGGGGTTCTGTCTGATGTTGAATGACATTGGTTATGATAACATCCCTTAATTGAGCAACTTGATCTTAATGGTGATTGATTAGTTCCTAATTAGAATGCCACTCAACCTTGGTGAAGGTGTGTTTGGTGACTACCAGGACAATGTAAAAGTTAGTGATTTGCTGGTGAAGATCACATAGCCCATTGCATGAAAGAAATATGTGAACAGTATATTCGTATTCTGTACTAGGAGTCTCATGGGAGTAGTTTTTAGTTGGGCTACCCCTGGCTTGTGAGGGTGGATACATACTGTACATACTATAAGATGTCTGGCTGGGATAGTGTAGTCAACTACCCCTGGCTTGTGAGGGTGGATATACATACTGTAAGATGTCTGCCTGGGATAGTGTAGTCAACTACCCCTGGTTTGTGAGGGTGGATATACATACTATAAGATATCTGCCTGGGATAATGTAGTCAACTACCCCTGGCTTGTGAGGGTGGATATGCATACTATAAGATATCTGCCTGGGATAGTGTAGTCAACTACCCCTGGCTTGTGAGAGTGGATATACATACTATAAGATATCTGCCTGGGACAGTGTAGTCAACTACCCATGGCTTGTGAGAGTGGATATACGTACTATAAGATATCTGCCTGGGATAGTGTAGTCAACTACCCCTGGCTTGTGAGAGTGGATATACGTACTATAAGATATCTGCCTGGGATAGTGTAGTCAACTATCCCTGGCTTGTGAGAGTGGATATACATACTATAAGATATCTGCCTGGGATAGTGTAGTCAACTACCCCTGGCTTGTGAGAGTGGATATACATACTATAAGATATCTGCCTGGGATAGTGTAGTCAACTACCCCTGGCTTGTGAGAATGGATATACGTACTATAAGATGTCTGCCTGGGATAGTGTAGTCAACTACCCCTGGCTTGTGAGAGTGGATATACATACTATAAGATATCTGCCTGGGATAGTGTAGTCAACTACCCCTGGCTTGTGAGAATGGATATACATACTATAAGATATCTGCCTGGGATAGTGTAGTAAACTACCCCTGGCTTGTGAGAGTGGATATACATACTATAAGATATATGCCTGGGATAGTGTAGTCAACTACCCCTGGCTTGTGAGAATGGATATACATACTATAAGATATCTGCCTGGGATAGTGTAGTCAACTACCCCTGGCTTGTGAGAGTTGATATACATACTATAAGATATCTGCCTGGGATAGTGTAGTCAACTACCCCTGGCTTGTGAGAATGGATATACGTACTATAAGATGTCTGCCTGGGATAGTGTAGTCAACTACCCCTGGCTTGTGAGAGTGGATATACATACTATAAGATATCTGCCTGGGATAGTGTAGTCAACTACCCCTGGCTTGTGAGAATGGATATACATACTATAAGATATCTGCCTGGGATAGTGTAGTAAACTACCCCTGGCTTGTGAGAGTGGATATACATACTATAAGATATATGCCTGGGATAGTGTAGTCAACTACCCCTGGCTTGTGAGAATGGATATACATACTATAAGATATCTGCCTGGGATAGTGTAGTCAACTACCCCTGGCTTGTGAGAGTTGATATACATACTATAAGATATCTGCCTGGGATAGTGTAGTCAACGACCCCTGGCTTGTGAGAATGGATATACGTACTATAAGATGTCTGCCTGGGATAGTGTAGTCAACTACCCCTGGCTTGTGAGAATGGATATACGTACTATAAGATGTCTGCCTGGGATAGTGTAGTCAGTCAACTACCCCTGGCTTGTGAGGGTGGATATACGTACTATAAGATATCTGCCTGGGACAGTGTACTCAACTACCCCTGGCTTGTGAGGGTGGATATACATATTATAAGATATCTGCCCTGGACAGTGTAATCAACTAACCCTGGCTTGTGAGGGTGGATATACATACTGTAAGATATCTGCCCTGGACTGTGTAGTCAACTACTTGTGGCTTGTGAGGGTGGATCCGCCAACTGACAGATTAGATGGATGTTCCTTCTGGTCTGACGATTCATGAACATTCTGTTGCAGAAACACAAGTTGTACATCCTCCAACTGATGGAATGGATGGAGGTTCATGTGACCGTTGCCAACATAACGACCCTTCCTGCTGGTGTCATCAACCATGGTGTATTGTCGGCAGAGGACTACCACAAACTGCTTGCCCGAGCCCAGGTACTCTCTTGCTAGAATGTCTATTTAAATCACTCTTTCATAAATTATGTAGTGTGGTGTGTAAACACAGGTCTGTGTGATGCGCCTAGTGCTGTAGTGTAGTGTGTAGTATGTAGTTTGTGCATCATACTCTCACTTTCAGCCACAGACACCAGATAGCTCCTTGAAGTGAAAAGGGAGCCGAGTGTATAAGTCTCCCCTGCTGGTACATAGCCTCTCCATAGACAAGACTCCAGCACAACCTCCTTGTGGTACACTGCGGATACTAGGCACCTTGTGGCCCCAGGCTAATGTGCTATAGGGATCTCGGAGCAGGTTGGAGCCCCAGAGATGGGTATGCAGTGCCCATTAGCGTGTGGACACGTCCCAACACTCACTATTCCACCCCCAACTATGGGTAAATACTACTGGGCAGTTCATGCACATTAACCATGTTAAGCAATGATCTCAGGGAAGGAAACCCCAAACTTAAACCCGGCAGGTGGGGTTCGATAGTCATGGCAGGCAGCTCTCCTAGCAGAAGACAACATTCAATACCAAACCGCACTGTAGGTCAGTCAGGGCGACGCTGCAGTGGCTATAATGTCCCAAACAATGAATGGCACAGGCACTGAGTCTCAATTTAGTTACCATGTCCAGGATAGCCGACACGCCACTTTGCCCGGCAGTGGTGAGAAATCAGTGAAGCCTGTGTGGATCATCTCGCTGATGGCGACCCAGATGCGAAGTCTGGCTAGACGTCTCAATTTGGGCACGATGGGGGGAGGGTAAAGCACTGGAAGTGGTAAACATGATGGACAGGAGGAAATTAGAGTTAGAGGTGTTGTGTGTACAAGAAACCAAATGGAAAGGAGACCGGGTGAGGGAACTGGCAGAAGGGTATAAGATGCTACATGCAGGAGGAGATGGAAGGAGCAATGGTGTAAGCATCATAGTAACAGAGGAGATCAGTAGAGACGCCGTGAGAGTAGAGAGATGGCAAGGGAGTATCAGTATGGCATGGATGATGGTGAGGAAGCAGCTGGGCTTTCAGAGAAGAGCTAGAGAGAATGATGGCAGCAGTAGAAGCACATATGATGATGTGCGTAGCTGGTGATTTTAATGCACACGTGGGTACAGCAGAGGTAGGAGAAGAGATTTCGGGCGGGGTACAAGACACCGAGAGGGCCGGGAACTAGTAGAATTGGTGATGGGCTGGCAGTGATCGTTCTTCCCAAAGATAGAAAGCCATAAAGTGTCCTATAGGAGTGGCCACCATAAGACAGAGATGGATCTGCCGGTAGTGAGGAGACAGCAAATGTGGCGGGTGAAGGACTGTAAGGTCATGGCTCGGGAACACGTGACTACACAACACAAGCCCCTCATTGTTGTTGCGCGTAGAAGAGGAGGGAGGTTAAAAGTGTGGGGCGGAAAACCATTAAATGGCAGAAATGTCACGGGGACACAGCCAGTGCACATAGAGAGAGTGGCATCAGAGTGTGTGAAACTACAGCCAACAATAGGAACAATGGAAGAATGGAAATTCTTTAAAGATACTTTCATTGGAACAGTGGAGTAGCTGTGTGGCAGAACATATGGTAAGGGAGGAGCTTCCTCGAAAAGCAAAAACCAGACATGTTGGACCGAAGAAGTAGCCAAAGCAATTGGAGAAAAGAGGTATGGAAGGAGGTAGAAGTAATCAAAGGTAACGGCGGACAGCCTGATATAGCAATACAGCAACTGTATGGACCAAAAAAGAAGGCATCTAGGAGAGCTGTGGAGCTGTATAGAAAGCTTGATGAGGATAGTGGAAAGAAGATGATCTATAAGATGGCCCATGAGAGGGATGAAGATAGCAAGGATGTGAAAGCTGGAACAGTGATCAAAGACAAGACGAGAACGGAAAGCTAGTTTCAGACAGGAAAGAGGTACTACAGGTCTGGGAGGAGTATTTCAAGGCAATGTTAAACCAAAGGAAAAACAGGGAACTGAATCTACCAAGTGCAGTTGAGGAATTAGTTAAGGTGTAGGAGATTGTGGATGCTAAGGTAGAGAGAGCAATGAAGAAGACGAAGAAGGTCAGGCGGCAGTTGATGATAAAGTGCGAGTGGATAGGCTGGTGGTGGCCGAACGAGTTGGAATATGGTGGACAAAAAGATTGCTGAACACCTGCATGAGAGAGGGGAAGATCCCAGAAGAGTGGAGAACGGGGCTGATAGTCACAGTATGGAAAAGAAAGGGGGATATGCATGACCCTGGGAAATATAGAGGCATTACTTTGCTAAGCCATTGGTTGAAGATGCTGGAAAAAAATCCTGGATGGCAGATTAAGAGCAGTAGTGGAAGGGGAAATCGGTGAAGAACAGCAGGGTTTTAAAACAGGATGTTTGCCCCTTTAGACCTGGAGAAAGTATATGATACTGTACCAAGAGAGATGGCGATGGCTCACTGATGTGGATGGGGGTCCCAGAGCCGGAGGTCAGAATGGTAGAAGGGACATATGAAGAAACAAAGAGCAGGGTGTTGTGTGGACCGGGAGAGTCAGGAGAGTTTGAAGTAAATGTTGGCCTGAGACAGGGGAGCGCCCTGAACCCACTGTTGTTTATCGCAGTGGTGAAACTGATAAGCAGAAAGACTGGTACGAGAGATATCTCCCAGAAGCTACTGTATGCAGACAATCTGGCAATGGTAGCGGGCAGGGAAACAGATCTCCAAGAACAACTGACAGAGTGGAAGGATTTGTTCAGCAGACATGGACTGAAAGTTAGTTTGGAGAAGACGGAGGTACTATCCTCAATTTGGTGTTAAGCTTGATTTGTTTTGTCTTCCAAATGTTTCTCAAAATGAGAAATGCCACTCTTGTTTTTTGTGTCCTTGCTTTGACGTCTTCTTCTGGGCCTCCACTCTTCTTAATTACTCTTCCCAGGTATGTGAAGGAGTCGGTTTCTTCCAGTGGTTCCCCTTCTAATATGACTGGACTGTTATTCTTCGTGTTGGCTTTCATGATCTTTGTCTTGCTTCTGTTGATGTTGAGTCCTATCTGTGTTGACACTGTGTTTAGAAGCTCTGTTTTCTCCTGCATTTGTTGGTGACTGTAGGTCAGGAGAGCGAGGTCATCTGTTGGTGACTGTAGGTCAGGAGAGCGAGGTCATCGGCAAAGTCCAGGTCCTCCAACTGGCTCCAAGGTGTCCACTGGATACCATTTCTTCTGTTTTCTGTTGTCTTTTTCATAATCCAATCTATGGCAAGCAGGAAGATGAATGGTGACAGAAGGCAACCTTGCCTCACTCCTGTCTTCACCATAAATGAGTCTGTGAGTGTCCTGCATGAATGACCTTAGATGCCATGCCTTCGTAGTTACTTTGTATCAGAGAAATACATTTCTCTGATATCTTGTAGTGTCGCCGGAGCTTCCATAGCGTCTCCCTGTCGAGGCTATCAAATGCCTTCGCATAGTCTACAAAGTTTACATACAGGGATGAGTCCCATTCCATTGATTGTTTAACTATGATTCGGAGTGTAGCTATTTGGTCAGTGCATGATCTATCTTTACGGAAGCCTGCCTGGTGATCTCTGAGTCGGGCGTCCACTGCTGTTTTCAGTCTGTCTAAGATGACTCTGTTGAGGATCTTTCCGGTCACTGACAGGAGCATTATCCCTCTGTAGTGCTTACACTCCTGCAGGTCTCCTTTCTTTGGAAGTTTCACCAGGCATTCTTCTATCTATTCAGTTGGTATTTCTTCTTGATCCCATATCTTCCCAATCAGATCATGCAGCATCTCTATGGAGATTTCCATGTCTGCCTTGATTGCCTCAGCAGGAATATCATCTGGGCCGGAAGCTTTCCCTCTCTTCAGGTGGTGAATGGCTTTCTCAATCACTGCCTTGGTTTTTCGCAGTTTACCTGGAGTAGTTCTTCAGCATGTGGGCTATCTGGTGGGTTCTGTGGTGGTGGTCGGTTCAGCAGTTCATCAAAAAGTTCCCTCCATCTCTTCAACTGATCTTCGTTACTGGTAAGTATGTTGCCATTCTTGTCTTTGATTGGCCTGTTTGCGTGCTTTCTTGTTGTGTCATGCAGTTGTTTCATGTTCCCTTGGACTGCTGCATCCTCTGCTTCCTTGGCAATCTTTTTTTGCCTGTTTTCTTTACCACTCTGTTTGCCTCTGCATACTGCTCCTGGGCTGCTGCTTTCACTGCTCTGGTTCGGCTGTTGTTAATTGCACCTTTCTTTTCCTTCCTCACTTGTGCTTTGTTGGAAGCATATTTTCAAGTCCATAGAGATCAACTCATTCTGTTGGTATATTTTTCTTTCCCAGAACTTTGCTGCATGTGCGGGTCCATGTTTCCTTGATATTTTGTTACTGGGTGTCTACGTCCAAGTTTCCTTCTTCAAGAAGGTCTTGTAAGACATATTTGTTGCTGATTGTGAGTCAGAATATCTCTAATGTGACTCTGTCCTTTAGGAAGTCCACATTGTATCTTGTTCTGGTGCTCCTCTTTACGTCTCTCTTCTTCAGCTTCAGTCTGGCCAGCACTAGGTGATGGTCTGAGGCTGCGTCTGCTCCTCTGTGTACCCGCACATCTTGCAGTGATCTTCTGAACTTTCTTTCTATACAGATGTGGTCGATTTGATTTTCTGTTCGGTGGTCTGGTGCTATCCATGTAGCTTTGTGAATTCTGCTATGCAGGAATACGCTACCGCCAATGATCATGTTGTTAAATGTGCAGAAGTCTGCCAACATCTCGCCATTTTTATTCATTGTCCCTAGTTCATGTCTGCCCATGACTTCTTCATACCTGCTGTTGGTTGATCCTATCTTGGTATTGAAGTCTCCCATGAGTATCGTCATGCCCTTGTCCTTCAGTTTGTCAAGCAATGCTTGCAATCCGTTATAGAAGTTCTCCTTTGTTTCTTCATCCTCGTCATTTGTTGATGCATAACACTGTATTATGTTTAGCTTGATCTTTTTCTTCATTGTTTTGAATGCGGCATAGATGATCCTTGGTCCCACTGCCTGCCAGCTGATGAGGGCGCTCTGTACTTCTTGTGACAAAATTAATGCCACTCCTTCTGTGATGGACATCTTCTTCATCATGTAAAGTATAATTTCTCCTGTGTTCAGTCTGACTTGTCCTGACTGTGTCCACTTTGTTTCGCATAGTCCTAATACTGTGATGTTGTAGAGGTGTCTTTCCCTTGCTATTTGGGCTGCTTTGTTTGCTTTCTACATGGTTCTCACGTTTCATGTTCCAATTTTTGAAATTTTCTTGGAAGATAAAAAGTGTATCGGTGATGTAGCATCCTTTCAGTTTTCACTGCATAGCATCATACTCTCCATGGGAGACCCTCCCTTTCCCAAGATCTGTATAGTTCCTTTGGCCAATGTTTTCATAACAATCAGTTTTTTACTATAATAATCATATACTAATTCAGTATATTTACATATATAAGTTTTTTTTTTTTAATGCATAAATATGTTTGGATTGTTTCTAAAATATTAACTAACATCACTAAAATACCAATAAATACAGTAATTAAATAAATATACTAAAATTATTATTTTAATTAGAGTTCAATAGTGCTAACGTATGTGGAAATAAGCCAATGTAAATACATATCACCTAACTAATATATACAAAGTTAGACAATATTATTATAAATAAATATATTAATAGGTTAATACAGAATAAGAGAACTACATTAATGCAGGAACTATCATGTTAGACTAGAAAGAGAGTCAATAAAAATTAGTCTAGACATGCCTTGAAAGTAGAGTGTCCGACATTTTAATGTCATTGCGTATAGTATATATAAATGTCAAAAATGTCAGGATTAAAGTCAGAATACTAATACAGCATGTACTATTAATAAGTTAGTGCATTTCATGAATTGTTATTCAGCATTAATATGCTACAACTGCAGTTTATTAACCATAATCATAAAAAAAACATAACGTGATGCAGTGGTCTAGCAGTAGAGTGGTGGGCAGTGATCGAGTGGACGATGGTTCCAATCCACTCACCGACCGTCGTTTCAAAACTTTGGAAATTTTGTTCACTGTACTTTGTCTGTGGCTTTCGAAAGAGATACGATTAGCCATTTTGCTCCCTTCTACCTGCTAGGGAAAGTAAAAGATACCACACAGGGAAACAGAATAAACTGTTTTGGACTCGCATAGGCAATGGACTTATTACCACATAATGCTACGTTGTAATATATATATATAAACTACTCAACAAAAGAAAGTTATAGTTCTCTTAAATGGCATATATTATAATATGTGGGGATTCCACCCCAAGATATTTGGTATCAAAGGATGCAGTGATCAAATATGGATTAAATGAATGCAACCAAGCAGCATTTACACCATTATTTGCACGACCAGAATGGGATATGTACAGGGGCTCTGGTCCCCAAAGTGGCACTTTTGTACACTAGAGATAAAACACTCAGAATGGACTTTGAAATCATTTTGTTGCGCACATTACATCAATAACGAGTGGGCCCACCAGCTGTAACAATGCACGACTCACATCTACAGCGCTGTACATTGTTTTGAGGCAACCTGTCCTACTCTTTTTGTCGTACACCAGTCTGCACTTGTCCAATTGCCCTACCACGCTCTAAACTGGACAGACATGGCATGATTGTTATCACTCAGATTATTCGACAGCAATGTCTCCCTGACCAGTACAGATGAATGACATTATGAACCATTGTGTAAATTTGTGCAGACAACATGTTCATGTTTCGTATGAGTAATCCCATTCAATGGGGGAACTTCATGGTCCAGTGGCAGTGGTCAAAGGATCATTAACACTCGCTTGTAACAAATGACTGCAAAAGTTGTGAAAGTGCAACTTTGGGGACCAGAACCCCCTGTACATACCCCATTCTGGTCGTGCAGATAACGGTGTAAATGCTGCATGGTTGCATTCATTTAATCTACATTTAATCACTGCATCCTTTGATATCAAATATCTTGAGGTGCAATCCCCACATATTATAATATATGCCATTCAAGAGAGCTATAACTTTCTTTTGTTGAATAGTTTATATATGTCCACCTGTATATATATTATAGAATGTATTGATGACTGAAAACATCACGTGTTAGTTTTGCTAGGACAACTTGTAGAACCTTGTTTGTTGTTGCGCCAGTTCTTCATTGGAGTCGGACTGCCGCTGGAGAGCACTGGAGTCATTGAGGCCATTGCCTACGGCTGTGTTTTCCTCAACCCTAAGTTTAAGGACGTACAACAGGATATCCTCCAGCAGCTTGGTAAACCCACACTGAGAAAGGTGAGCTGCTTCTATCGTTTGATTACCTGTAAATTTGTTACTATAAATTGTCAGTTTTCTTTCAAGAGATTGATGCCACTGATCATCAGTGTAGAAGTATTAATATGTGAAGTCTGCTGCTTTAGCCAGGGGGATTGGGAATGTGTTAGAAAGTATATTTAAGATTTACCACCATAGTCTTCATAAACAGAAAGCTAGAGTGCTATTTGTATTGCAGTAACAAAAAGGACAATGAGCAAGGAAACACTACTAGACATTTACTGTGCTTGGTTGTACTGAAAGACTGTAAACTGCTATATTTAGAATATGCTCCTGTGTTTCCCTTCTTTCATATAAGTACAACTGTATCAGTGAACGTGTGCCACTACTGTCACCACTTTCACATAAGTACAACTGTATCAGTGAACGTGTGCCACTACTGTCACCACTTCTTTCACATAAGGACAACTGTATCAGTGAACGTATGCCACTACTGTCACCACTTCTTTCACATAAGTACAACTGTATCAGTGAACGTATGCCACTACTGTCACCACTTCTTTCACATAAGGACAACTGTATCAGTGAACGTATGCCACTACAGTCACCACTTCTTTCACATAAGGACAACTGTATCAGTGAACGTATGCCACTACTGTCACCACTTCTTTCACATAAGGACAACTGTATCAGTGAACGTGTGCCACTACTGTCACCACTTCTTTCACATAATGACAACTGTATCAGTGAACGTATGCCACTACTGTCACCACTTCTTTCACATAAGTACAACTGTATCAGTGAACGTATGCCACTACTGTCACCACTTCTTTCACATAAGGACAACTGTATCAGT
The DNA here is from genome assembly GCA_963995525.1 of Escarpia spicata. NCBI lineage: Eukaryota > Metazoa > Annelida > Polychaeta > Sabellida > Siboglinidae > Escarpia > Escarpia spicata. The sequence goes on along the minus strand of OZ023205.1, from coordinate 18,020,786 downwards.
GAACGTATGCCACTACTGTCACCACTTCTTTCACATAAGGACAACTGTATCAGTGAACGTATGCCACTACTGTCACCACTTCTTTCACATAAGGACAACTGTATCAGTGAACGTATGCCACTACTGTCATCAGTTCTTTCACATAAGGACAACTGTATCAGTGAACGTATGCCACTACTGTCACCACTTCTTTCACATAAGTACAACTGTATCAGTGAACGTATGCCACTACTGTCACCACTTCTTTCACATAAGGACAACTGTATCAGTGAACGTATGCCACTAACCCACTACTGTCACCACTTCTTTCACATAAGGACAACTGTATCAGTGAACATATGCCACTACTGTCACCACTTCTTTCACATAAGTACAACTGTATCAGTGAACGTATGCCACTACTGTCACCACTTCTTTCACATAAGTACAACTGTATCAGTGAACGTATGCCACTACTGTCACCACTTCTTTCACATAAGGACAACTGTATCAGTGAACGTATGCCACTACTGTCACCACTTCTTTCACATAAGTACAACTGTATCAGTGAACGTATGCCACTACTGTCACCACTTCTTTCACATAAGGACAACTGTATCAGTGAACGTATGCCACTACTGTCACCACTTCTTTCACATAAGGACAACTGTATCAGTGAACGTATGCCACTACTGTCACCACTTCTTTCACATAAGTACAACTGTATCAGTGAACGTATGCCACTACTGTCACCACTTCTTTCACATAAGTACAACTGTATCAGTGAACGTATGCCACTACTGTCACCACTTCTTTCACATAAGGACAACTGTATCAGTGAACGTATGCCACTAACCCACTACTGTCACCACTTCTTTCACATAAGGACAACTGTATCAGTGAACATATGCCACTACTGTCACCATTTCTTTCACATAAGTACAACTGTATCAGTGAACGTATGCCACTACTGTCACCACTTCTTTCACATAAGTACAACTGTATCAGTGAATGTATGCCACTACTGTCACCACTTCTTTCACATAAGGACAACTGTATCAGTGAACGTATGCCACTACTGTCACCACTTCTTTCACATAAGTACAACTGTATCAGTGAACGTATGCCACTACTGTCACCACTTCTTTCACATAAGGACAACTGTATCAGTGAACGTATGCCACTACTGTCACCACTTCTTTCACATAAGGACAACTGTATCAGTGAACGTATGCCACTACTGTCACCACTTCTTTCACATAAGTACAACTGTATCAGTGAACGTATGCCACTTCTTTCACATAAGTACAACTGTATCAGTGAACGTATGCCACTACTGTCACCACTTCTTTCACATAAGTACAACTGTATCAGTGAACGTATGCCACTACTGTCACCACTTCTTTCACATAAGGACAACTGTATCAGTGAACGTATGCCACTACTGTCACCACTTCTTTCACATAAGTACAACTGTATCAGTGAACGTATGCCACCACCACTTCTTTCACATAAGTACAACTGTATCAGTGAACATATGCTAATACTGTCACCATTTCTGGCTTGAGAGAATGATTCCAGGTAACGGAACAGACAAGGTTGTTTTAATTTAAAATTCAGCGTCGCTGCTGCATAAATGTCTGATTGATCGCCCATGTCCTACGCTGCTCATGTGTTTGGTTGTTGGTTTGGTGGTTGTGTAGATGACGAGTCAAGTTCCGTACATGGAGAGGTTCATGGGACCACCCCATGTCTACACCATTGACATTGAGGATACACTGGCGGTGGCTGCCACACTGAAGATTGCCTTCGCCACTTTTGTATGTTCTTATTCTACCTGAACCCAGCTCTCCTCAACCCTCTGTTAATTCAACAGTATGTATGTATGTGTGCTGTGGTTGCTTGAGTTTGATGGTATTATGAGGTCTCATTCAGCCTTTTTCAGAACACTATCCCCAAGCCTTGATATGCTGGCACTGAGGGTGGTCACTACCAGGGTTCTTGTCGTCCTCAGCGGTTCTTTTATATCCCCAATTAGCAAGATGGGAATTACATTAATATGACTGTCTGAGTCACGAGGGATACAGAGTCCCGATGTTGAGAGCCAGGTTCTTACACCAAATATATCGGTGAACACATTCTTCTTTTAATTTACTACATCACCTCACATGGAGTAGCATAAAATGACATATGTGTTAAACCTGGTGCACAACAACATTTAAATTTAATTTTGAGCAAGTTTAATCTTTCTGAAATCTTGCAATGATAGGACAGATGACAGTCAACCATTAAGGACAGTTATTGATGTCAACCTCGCCCTGGACTGTTAACTGTGTCACCATCAAATACAATACATTGAATAGTTTCACTTGTTGCCTAGATGTACAACTGCCTGCGTTCTCTTCTCGCAGACCAACCGGTTTGTTCGGTTTGAGTTCACCGTGGAAGGGTTCCTTGAGCGACTGAATGCGTTCGTAGACAGACAACACTTCTGTGAGAAGGAAGAAGACGCGGCCAATCACAAGCACAAGAAACACGGTCGCCACAACGTCCTGCGTGCGTGGATCCGTCTCTCAGCCATGAAGGTGTTGCTCGGAAGTGAAAACTCTTCCTGTTCCGACACATGCTCTGCCAATGGTGAGTCAGCTCTGATTGTAGAGAAATCAACTCTGATGTTGGTGAAATGATGGTTAAAGCCGCTCCCACAACTAGTTTAGCCCATCATAAATCTGGTTCTTTGATGTCCAAATATGTACTTTGTGAATATCCGCAGCTAGTTTTATAAAAATGTGCACACATTTGTTTAAATTAAGAGAATTGATTTTGGTGACATGCCTGTGTGTTAGGTTTCTTCCAGACTCTCTTTTGTTAACCCAAATCAAATTATATCAGCATCCATATATTCCAAGAAAGTCTTATGTGTCTACTCAGTTACATGTATTTCAGTGGTACAGTTGCCACATCATCAGCAGCAATGACACACTACATAGACCTGCTATTCTGATTTAGTACATTTATCTAGTTGATAATATAATTTGTTTTTTTAAACTAGTTCTTATTTGTAAACTACTGTACGTGTATGGTATAACATGGTTTTGTTTGGTTGTTTTATAATAACAGTAATACTAATAGTGATAATTAGTTGAAATGGTGTCACTGGAAGACAGCTTTTAGCTAAGTGACAATCATTCAATGTTTATTCAGTTGAATATATAACATAATAGTTTTTGAGAGAGCAAGAAAAGTCAATACCATCAGCACAAGAAACATGCATAATTGGATCTCGCATTCATGTGAAGATTCCAATTTTGAAAATCACTTGAATTGATTCTTGGTCAAATAAGTTAATAGTTTGTCTGTCGGTTTTACCAAAACTACACACAAAGTTTGCACTAATGAGTTAGCATGTCGTAGTTTGTACTATGTAGGTTTGCAGTTTCAATAAATTAATTTTCAGTGAGACGAGCGTGGAGGCTCATTCATTTTACAACATGTAATAACAGTACAGTGTTCAGATCTCTGCATGAATGTTTATTATTATTAATCTCTATATTAAAAGTGTATCTCCTCCATGGCATCGAGGCCCACATGCAATAATGGGCAGATATTTGCTGGTTCTGAAATGGCGTTTTTGTTGCAGGTCTCGTGTGTGAGCCGTCTTTCTTCCACCAGTTCAACAAGAACGGCGTCTTTGAACGGTCAGTTTATTTATCAGTTTCTCTAGACAAAAGCAATTTTCTGCATTGCTACATTATGTACCATTTAACTGTTATATTCTAGAAAAGAATGATCTGTGACAGTTAATACCTACCTGCAATCATCTTGTCTTGTGACCCTATCTTGTTGCCTCTTGAGTGGGTCTTGTGACCATATCTCATGACTATGTCTTATGACCATGTCTCATGACTGTCTTGTGACCATGTCTCATGTCTATATATCATGACCATGTCTCATGGCTATAGCTCGTGACTATGTCCTGTGACCATGTCTCGTGACTATGCCTCATGATTACCGGGTATGTCTCATGACCATGTCTCGTGACCATGTCTTGTTACCATGTCTCATGAGTATATCTTGTGTCTCATGTCATAAATGTGTATCATGAATGTGTTTCATGACAGTTTTGTGACCATTGTCTCATGACTCTGTATTGTGACCATTGTCTCATGACTCAGCCAAGGAAATAACACTTGCAGGTCAATAACTCTTTCAGCAACAAAGACGACATTTAATAAGTACACAGAGGGATTCTTAATGGCAGAACACCTGAAAGAGTTCAAGGGGACAGAATCAGACTATTTAGGACAGTTAATTGTAACCCCGGAAATGGTAGCTAAGAAAATTAGGGCTATGAACGATAATAAATCACCTGTAGAGGATGGGATTCCGCCCAAACTACTATTGGAAATTGTAGAACAAATTAGCATACCACTTGCAATAGTTTTCAGTTTGGCATTAAAAGAGGGACTGGTTCCTTTAGAATGGAAAGAAGCAAACATTATATAGCTTTATTTAAAAAAAGGTTCAAGAAACAAGTCTGAAAACTATAGACCAGTGAATGATTTGTAAATTATTAGAAATACTAATTAAAGATCACATGGTGGATTTTCTTGTTAAACATAACTTGATAAACCCATCTCAACATGGGTTTCTAAAAGTGAGGTCATGCTTAACAAATATGTTATGTTTTTTGGAAGATATCACTAAGTGGGTAGACAAGGGATCACCAGTAGATATCATCTACTTAGATTTTCAAAAAACTCAACAAAGTGCCACATCAAAGATTATTGCTTAAGCTAAAGGCCCATGGCATAGAAAATGGTTTAATTAACTGGATAGAAAATGGCTGATTGACAGAAGACAACGCGTAGTTGTTGATGGGGAGGCTTCAAACTGGAAACCAGTTTTGAGTGGGGTGCCACAGGGATCAGTACTGGGACCTATATTATTCTTAATATATATATATAAACGATTTGGACGATGATATAACAAGCAGTGTTGAAATTTGCGGATGATACAAAAGTATTTAGAAGGATTAAAAGTGATGGAGATAGACAGCATTTACAAGATGATCTTGACAAATGGTCTGAAAAGTGGCAACTGTTGTTCAGTTTTGGGAAATGTAAATGCCTTCACACAGGACATGGGAACGAATATGTAGAATATACAATGGGGGGAACTGTACTAAGTACTACTGTAAAAGAAAAAGACTTAGGGCTGACAATTAGTGCTGACATGAAGGTTTCAGAGCAGTGTGGAATTGCAGCTTCAAAAGGAAATCAAATCCTTGGATTGATTAGGCGAAATATAGCATATAAAGAAAAAGAACTAATAATACCGCTGTAGAAAACAATAGTTAGGCCTCATTTAGAATATTGTATACAAGCGTGGAGGCCATACCGCAAGAAGGACATAGATATGCTAGGAAGAGTACAGAGGAGAGCGACTAAAATGATACAAAAACTGAGGGATCTTAGTTATAAAAAACGCCTAAAAGAATGTGGTTTAACAACACTAGAGACCAGGAGATTGAGAGGAGATCAGATAGAAGTGTTTAAAATATTGAATGGTTATGAAAATATTGATAGAAATGTTTTTTTTCAATTAAGAAAGATAGAAAGACCCAGAGGACATGAAGTTGCATTAGTAAAGGAGCAGTGTAGATTAGACGTAAGAAAGTTCTCATTTTCACAAAGGACTGTGAATGAATGGAACAAATTATCTGATGATTGTGTGGGTGCTAGTAGTGTGAATGTTTAAAAATAAAATCGACACATACCTCAGAAGGGCTGGATATATGTAGATAAAAGGGTTGGACTTTCGATAAGCCAAAGGGCTTCCTTGTCCACCTGCCATCTAGAGTTAATTTTCTGAATGGCAATCTTGTTAAATCTAAATCTTGTTAAGTGTTTATAATATTGAATGGTTATGAAAATATTCATACAAATATTTTTTCTCTGTTAAGAAAGATAGAAATACTAGAGGACATGAAGTTACATGAGTAAATGAGCAGTGTAGATTAGATGTAAGAAAGTTCAAATTTTCACAAAGGACTGTAACTTAACGGAACAGATTATCTGCTGATTGTGTGGGTGCTAGTAGTGTGAATGTTTTAAAATAAAATCGACACACACCTCAGAAGGGCGGGATACATGTAAATAAAAGGGTTGGACTGTCGATAAGCCAAAGGGCTTCCTTGTCCACCTACCATCTAGAGTTAATTCTCTGGGTGGCAATCTTGTTCAAACTTGTTAAATCACTGATTGGGCTCTGTGTAAGGAACCATCTAGTTGTGTCCAGACTGACGCTCTGCTGTGCTCACATTGCAGACAGAACATTGAGTGTCGCGAGCACGAGAGGGAAGCAGACGTCTACTTCCCGGCCTTCAACAAGAAGAACTCCATCTGTACCCTCCAGAGGGATGACGCTCTCTTTAGCTGTGCCAGTGCCCACCCTAGCTGGCAGCGACTGTGCTCTTGTAGAAACTTTATTCCCGAACAGGTCGCATTATGCCACCGCTGCTACTGAGGCATACGTTAAAACATCCAAATACGATGTACTAAGTTTCTCAAGGTTGTTTTCTGCCAGATTTTTATGGGTATGTGCAAATCGTACAGGTATACATATCAAGACATGGTTTCTCTACACTTTTATACTTCTACCTGTCATTTTTTAAGGTTGTTGGAAAGAAACCTGGGTAAATTTTATTATGATATTAAAATGTCGTTACAGATTGTTTATGCATAACGGGATTGAAGTTTATATTGGTGTAACTGGGATATAGATCACTGCCACTTGGTGTGTGTTATTGGTGCATGTGGGTTGGTCTCGTATATGAGTAGAGTTATTAACTTGAGGTTCATGGTATAAAAAGGTGACTTTAATGCATTTTAACTGGTATATTTAATTGTTCAATAAAAAATATTTATGATGTATTTATTACTTATGCATCCAGTCATTGGTATGTACATGCGTGTTGATAAGATATTGTTTTGTAAATGCTTATAAATTATTAAAACATACAGTATTATTTCCCCATAATATACTGAAGTGTATAATAATTATATATTAATATATATGTGTGTGTATGTGTGTCTATAATATATTTATGTATATATAATTGTAACGTTATTAAAGCGTGATGGGGATTGAAAATCAGAAATAAATATTACAAATGTGTTTGCGTTGTGGATAATGTTGTGGGTATCATAATGTAGTTACGTAAATGTGGATCTGTTTTAGGTTATTCAGATATGTGTTATCTTCATCAACTCGTCATAAAAAGAAGTTGATTTACTGTTGATATACTGACCAGAAGTACACGTTGTGTGAAGAAATTAATCCCAACCTGCTATTTTGTAGTGTAAGGCTCATGATTATTAAAATCACTGTTTTAAATAAGGTTGATACTATCGCAAATGTCCCCAGTAGACAAAATTGTGTCTTTGGTCAAGCAAATAATTGGAATGGCTTTAATAGCAATATACATACCTTGTTCAGATGGAGCTCGGTGTGCTCGTTCTGGAGATAGTTGATTTTCCTATATAGTATGATAATATATCAGATTTTTTGTGTAGGAAAGGTGTTAAAACTGCCTGATTTGGCATGTCCATAGCACAGGGGGCATTACAAGTTATTGTTATAATAATACTTAGTAAGTTTTAACTCTTTATAACCTTGTCTTTGTTTATTGTAGGCGTACATACCCACTGATTTACGATGCTCTTTCAATATATAAACACATTTTCAGTAAAGCACAAACTGGATAGAAACTGCTTTGCCGTAACACATATAAGACTATCACCCAACGATAGAAATCAGCGATTCTTTGAGAATTGTAATCTCTGTAATGTACGCAATTATTAAATAAACCTGTTAATATGATTATTTTATGCCTTTATTTTTCATTAGAATTGTTTTATTAATCACTAATTACCCTGACAATATATCGTACGCGCAGTTTCTACTTTGGCTCCACCTTCACGATCCGTATAAGGCATGCTCATGAATATTCGGGACCGTCAGACTCCGATTAGCTACGCCGGGTTAATATATGCAAGAGACATGTTATCAACATGTGTATTTGGATTAGCCACCTCCATGCGAATAAGTCATGACCGATAAAATTATTAACAGGAAATGTGGACCAGCTACTGGTTTTTCAGCAAATAAAAGAAGGACAATATATGGAATAAACGGAGAATGAACATAGCGATAGCTCATAACAGACGGACTGATTTAAAAAAACAACGTGTTCTTTTTCGCTAGGAACATCTGGCTATACATTTTTAATGAAACGTTTAGGTAACAGAAACTTATTGAAGCCTAGAAACATTCAATAATGAAACCATTTGTTTGCGCCATAAATTTAGCTGCTATATCCATAAGCAGTATAAATGCAACATTATACATCGCATGAAATACTGTATGATATTAAAATAGCACAGGTGGTTATGTACTTTGCTATATACATAAGGTTTACTTTTAGTTTGAAAAATGTAGATCTATAAAGAGCATAATAACATTATTGTCGACAAAATATTAAAATATATTGCATCAGTGTAACATCATGTTTTATTTTGTACTGGGAATGCAATAATTATTTGTTTTGCCCATCATTTGGAGTAAAAGATATTGAATTTGTTTCTGCCTAACTCCCGTTCAATGGCCATTGTATAATGGAAATAAAGTTATAAAATTACAAAACTTTAAAAGTAACGCATAATTTAAAACACTGTTTCAGTCATCATTGGTGTATTTAACTCGATAAGAACCCTAAAACCATTTTCAAAAGTATTGTAAAAGCAACTTTATTGACACCTTTTTATACACTACTCCTAGTATAGTTCACTTAACGCAAACTTGTTTCAACAGATTTTGAAGAATATGCTACAGAACACAATCCAAACATGACACAGCATAAGAAAGCATACGTTTTATTATGTACTCCAATTTTGTAGCATAATGACGGGATCTGTGTATTTGGATGCACAAATCGATCGATTGCACAAATCCATTTGAAACGTAGTGATGTACATATTTCCAGCAGAAGACACACGAAACTAATGTGGCAGAACAAAGTTAGACATCTTTTTCACTACTGTGTCAATTAACACATTGTCTATTTAATAGCACTGCTATGCATTTTGAAACAAAAAGCTATCAGATGCACACATCCATTTGAAACAAGACGTGATGTATAAGTTCCCAGTAGATGTCGCACACAACAGAATGGGGCAGAACAAAGTCAGGCACCATCTTATGTCAGGTGACCCATTGTTCAATTAATGGCACTTTTGAATAGAGCTCTTCAATTTCTATCAGCTCGGCTATTAGAAAACTGTTGATGGTCAAAATGTCCTTGCAAATAAACAAAGTTGAATTTAGGAAACTGAGCATAAATATGTTCGTTGACTCCCAGAGGGCTGTGGAGAACAGAGAAACGTGGAGAGAGCTGGTTAAGAAGTCGTTACGTGTTATGGGAAAGTGCAGTGAAGGGAAGAAGCATAAATATGATTTACTAATGCAACACTGCGGAGATTAATTCAGTTTATATGTTAGATTATGGAACTTGTCACCAAGTGTACAGCTGGCTAAATGGGAAAGAATACAAGAGAGCCTTGTTATGCTGATTCAGTCAGACTAAAATCCCAATTAATTACTTTGGCCAGCTTTTAATTTGCTTCTACATAATTACCTGTATGCATCAGTCATATACAGTGCACTCCAGATAACTCGAACTCACATAAGTTGATTTTCGCTAAGTTAAATTAATCTTTTTCATCGGTCCTGGGCATAGGTCCCAATAAGGGGAGATTCTGATAACTTTCTATTTATCAGAAGTTCCATTTATCAGTATTGTTATGGGTCCCTGGAGGGTTGACCTTATCCAGAGTGCACTGTATGTTTTCCTTTATTCTTGCTCTAATAATTAAAGTTGTACACATATATATGGGTCATTCTCGCGAAACGTGTACAGTAACGGTAAAGTAACATGTCAAAAATAAATGTTTAATTTGTATGTTTTAGCAAGTACTAGTAATATCAAATGTGCTATTCACATGAAGCAGCACAACTTGATCTGATCCATTATTAGATTTTCTTAAATATATTCATGAATAAAAACTTATGTAAAAAGTGCAGATCTGCTAGTGTCCAAAGTTCGTGTATACATCGCTAAATTCCGTGACAACACGATATTATGTACTTTTTAACAAACCTAAAATTTTTATATTGAATGATGACAAGCCAGCCAGGTTTACTAACAATCGTAGCTATAGCATTAGAAACAAGCTGTGAACGTATGAATCTCACATTTACATGTTTTGGTTCAAATAAGTGGGGACACGGACTTTTCAAAAACGTCTGACTCGAAAAGCACAGACCCAACCAGCACGGACTGCTGCCGTCGCCCCGAGCGGGCAGTCGGATTGATGGGTCGGATGTTATATGTTTATATAATAATTGGCAAAAACCATAAGGCCATTACGCCAATATAGGGGCGGGGGCATATGCCATAGCACTACTGGGAATTTTAGAGTCGTCTGCCCAGCCTAGATTTAAAAGTATCCACCGTGGCGTGGGTGCAGACACAACTGTTTCGGTTAATCCGTTCCAGTTTTTTACTGTTCTATTAAAAAAGCTGTTAGCATAAATAGTTAAATCAGTATCCGCAAGGTGGCGTATTTCCATCTAGCGGCAAAAACTCATCCATTTCTTGTGCATGAAAATGGCGCCGGCGTGGGGCCGCGTCAGAGATCACATGGTCGCAGAAAACACGTCACTGCTGCTATGCAATTGATGTCACCATGCCGTTTGAACATGGAATCGACCAATGGATAACTCTGTTACATATGGAGATACTTTTTTTTCGTTTTGCGCGATAGTTTGTGTGTATAAATAAATGATGCTTAATGTTTTCTATGCTTGTTAAATGCGTAAATAAATATAAAGATTAACGAATGAAATTGCGATATTAGTGTAGATTGGAATATTAGCTTTAAAATTTGGCATATGTACGTGCTTGCCGAGCAACACACCAACGTGGGCAACTTTGGCGTTCTGGGCATACATTTTCAACAGTCGATGCCGTATTATGCTGGCAGTAGGCGCTTTGCAGCATTAATTAATTCCATATCCATTGCAACCATCATGTATCGTTGGTGTTATGGTTCACTTGTAACAGTGACATGATCTTCGTATAATTAATGTTTACGTTTTTTAGTTTGATATTAGCATGCCAAAATTAAATGTTTAAAGAAACGTGTACAAGCTGACTGAAGCTGTGTCTGTTGATTGCATTGTCAGTTGTTAGTGACGCTTTCCATAGCATCGTTATTTAAATCCCAACCTATCTCAATCTTTAAAACGAATTGCTTTTTCTCTGTACTTAAAGTTATAATTAATTATTATTTAATTTACTTGTTATATTATATTAACAAATTAATTTGCTATGACCTTTCTTTTTTCATACTACACCGCTTCACTTCCAGCAAGTGATTCAGTATGACTTTCATTTTTCAGTGTTGGAAGATCAAAAGGGTAGTCTTAACATAAGTTGTAGTTTAGATTGTTTAGATTTAGATTTCAAATTAAATTTGTTATGTAGATCTAATTAATAAGTGAAATATAGTTACGTTTTTTTAATTAAGCGTTAAAAATTTGTCAACTAATTAGGAAAATAGGTCAGCTAATTAGGTCATGCATAATTGGTAACATATTTTAAGAGGTAACATAGACATAGTATATTTAACCTATAGTAGGCATTTTCCTAATTGATTACACCCGATTTATGTAATTAGTAACGGTAAATAGGTCAATTATTAAATATAGGTCAAGTAATAAGGTCAATAAATAACTAATTTCATATGAGCTATAACAATGTAATATATTAATAATCTTCTATCCCTGCAATAGATTAATATGCACTTCCTAATTAATTACTTTCAAATAATGCAAATAATCAAAAGTAATTAGGTCAAATATACAATGAAGGTCAATTAATTAGGTCAAGGTCAAATCATATCAATATGATTTTTTGGGTTACATGACTTTTATTTCATATCAATATGGTCAATATATACATGTTATGGTCGTTTTTCGATATAATCAAATGCAGCACATCAAGCTTCTGGGGACCAGTTTGGGCACAAGAAATGGACTGAAATTCAATACCAAAAAGTGTTGTTTTTCTGAGAACAAAATGTGGAATTACGTCGGAAATAATGAAGATGTCACAAAAATTCAAACAGTGTAATAAACTTCGTAACAAACTCTATCTTGTGGTATCATTTAATTGAAAAAATAACATATTTGAATTTTTACCTGCCATAAACCTGAGTCCTTGCCGGCACCTGAATAAATCGTTCACTGTCGCCACGAGTGTTGTTGATTGAGTTAACAAGTAGTACAGCGGCTAAGGGACATGATTGTGCACTTTTTGACAAAAGCATGAAAATTGGCAAACGTGTAGATTATGATATATAAAATCGTTTCAAGCTAGGTACCCATCGCTATCGACATGGTACCTAGCCGCCATCTTGATTTTACAAATGGCCGCCACGGAAATCAATTATCCAGTTATATCAGCTTCTAAGCAACATAAAATCATGTTATTGGTGTCTAACCCAATATTTCCAGGGTCAAGGAATGCATTTCTGTCATATTCAGTATCCAAGGATGACGGCCATATTGAAATGCAAGATGGCCGCCATGGAAATCCATTATCTACATATATCGGCTTCTAAGCAACATACAAACACGTTCTTTGTGTCTAAACCAACATTTTCAGGGTCAAGGAATTCATTTCTGCATATGCTATATCATCAGATGACGGCCATATTTAAATTCAAGATGGCTGTCCTGCGTATGCTTTTTACGAACATAATTTTAGCGTCTCTTGAGGTTGAGGAATCCACATGTGGTTCATATATGAATACACATATATTCACGAGTATGTAAATTTTTGTTAACAGTTGTTTCTTAGCTATATTCTGAACAATACGATAAATAGAGGTGCATATACTGGTGAAGACAAATGTGTTATTGGTTAAGAATGGACAACACAAATGGTTACATTTCAATTTCACGTCAGCGATATGGAAAACATATTCAATATCGTGTTGACACCACGTCTTGAGGTTTACTGGCAACTTACGAATGGATTTTCTTGTGCAGATACAACCACAACATATGTTCTTAGTAATAACACTAGGCCGATGTCAAAATCAAGTCAATCACCCACAAAGAGTGACGGTTGTGCTGTAAGTTTAATATACGTCCATAATCCTGGGAGAGGTGGATGGTGACAGGGCCAGATATATCACAGGTATCTAGATGGAGTTGGAAGATAGTGTTTAAACTGTCAATTAAAAACTCAACAAAGCATAAATGTACTACAGTCTGGCATACTAAACAACTTTGCTAAATAAATATCATCTTTAGTGTCGTCAAAACTATGTCATGTAAACGGAATACACTGTTAAGGACACATTGAAATATCATAGAGCATATATGCGGACGAAACGATAGAAAAACGCCAATTATGACAAGGATACCAATCAGACTGACTGGCGTACCAAACATAATACTTCACATCATTGCAGATTGCTCCATTCCTCGGCACAAATGTGTGAGCAGTGCATTTGTGCAATGTGGATGATGCCCAGCAAAAATGTATCATATACAATACATCCCCGTTGGCAACTGTCGGAAGAGTATATATTGTATGTAGTAGGTATTTTGCTGACATCCTCAAGCAAACAATAAGAGAACGCAGAATATAGACAACAATATCATGTTTCTATGTTGTGTAAAAGCTGATATATTCGAACAGATGATTTCCATGGCAGCCATTTTGTTTTTCAATATGGCCTTTATATGAGAATAATGCAAGTGGCACGACTGGAATCCTTGACCTTGAAACATATGAACCACCTATGAATTCGTTAAAGTCCTCTATATCTAGATACACTAAAATTATGCTCGTAAAACGTCTATGCATGGCAGCCATCTTGAATTTATTTCAATATGGCCTTCATCTGAGGATAAAGCAAATGGCAGAAATGGATTCCTTGACCCTGGATATGTTGGTTTAGATACAAAGAACGTGTTTTTATGATGCTTAGAAACTAAGATATCCGAATAATGGATTTCCATGGCGGCCATCTTGAATTTCAAAATATACGTCATCCTTGGATACTGCACATGACAGAAATGGATTCCTTGACCCTGGACATGTTGGTTTGGACACCAAGATCATGTTTCTATATTGTTTAGAAGCTGATATATGTGCCTATTGGATTTCCGTGGCGGCTATTTTGTTAATCAAGATGGCGGTTAGGTACCATGTCGATAGCGATGGGTACCTAGCTTTATGTTATTCTAAATATCATAAACAACATTTGATATGTGCCAATTTTCATGCTTTTGTCAAAAAAATGCACAATTCGTCTAATTTCTGGCTCTTAACCGCTGTACTAAAGGTGGCTCGGCAAAGGAAGAGCTATTTCTCCGTGTTGCTAGGCGGCTGACCTCTCTGCGGCGTTCTAGGGACTCCCACTTGAGTCATTATTGTTACGCTGCTTTCCCGACTGTTGTTACCCATTACAAAGCTCGCTGCTCGTCGCTGTATTTTCTCAAGTTCGTTGATATTTGTGTGTGTATGGATCCCAAGCAGCGCTCGCGTATTCGAGGTTAGGACGAACTAGTGTAAAGTAAGCCGATTGTTTAGTTTTCTCTGAGCATTTATACAGATATCTCTTGATAAAACCTAATACACGATTAGATTTGGCAGATAGGTGGGATATGTGAATGTTCCATCTGAGGCCATCAGAGAACTCCACACCTAGGTACGGGTGGTGGTGTACAATTCCCAGGCTGTCTCCATCGATGGTATACTGAGACCGGTGGATAGTTATCTTCTTTGTGATATGCATAACTGAGCATTTATTGATGTTAAAATGCATATGCCAGGTTGCAGACCAGTCCACCAGCCTCTGCAGGTCGGACTGGAGGGCTTCTGCGTCATTACTGTTATTTATACACCTGTATATAATTATACTTAATCGAAAATTTACCAAGTGGACGGCATTAGAAGCAGGATAAATAAACAATGCATAAGCTTCCTGCATTGTTAAAGGGAATAAGAACATATAATGCTTAAATTCATATCATATTACATCCTGCTATCTATTTCCATGTCCACCAAGCCAAAAAAAATTCACAAAATTCAATGAATTAGAAATTCCACATTTTATGCTGTGCATCCGGACAGTTTCGAATATGCATATTTTTGGCCCGCTTTTCGTGATACCGAGATGTGACGTTGCTATGTATGTATATTGGTGTACACTATCTTCCGTTGGTTGCATTCGATATCATTATTCTGAAAACGAGCCCCAGATCGGCGATACCTAGCTCATTCGCATTCATTGTTTTGAATAAAATTGGATTCATGTGGAACCGTAAGATAACTGCTTGTTCCTCTATGATGACTAGTGTTTGAATTACATCGGAATATTGCACAATAACTCATTCTGACGCTCGTTTCGACCCCAAAATTATC
>OZ023205.1:17956687-18005042 GCA_963995525.1 Escarpia spicata | reverse complement strand
ACGGTATAATGTTTGCTTCTTTCAATTCTAAAGGAACCACTCCCTCTTCTAATGACAAATTTAAAACTGTTGCAAGCGGTACGCTAATTTGTTCTACAATTTCCAATAGTTTGGGCGGAATCCCATCCACTCCAGGTGATTTATTATCCTTCATAGCCTTTATTTTCTTAGCTACCATTTCCAGGGTTACAATTAACTGTCCTAAATAATCTGGTTTCGCCCCCTTGAACTTTGGTATTGGCAGTGAACTAATATCTTCCCTGGTAAACACTGAACTAAAATACTCATTCAGGTCTTCTGCCATTAAGAATCCCTCTGATATTATATTTCCAGCACTATTTTCTAGAGGACCTACCTTATCTTGAACTTTCTGTTTGCTTCGAACATACGCATACAAACCCTTGCTGTCACGTTTTATATTACTAGCTAATTGTTGTTCATAGCTTCTCTTTGAATTTCTAATTTCAGCTGTAGCTTGGTTAAGTGCTTCTTTATAACTTTTGTAGTCTTCATCATTTCCAGTACATCTATATGACGTCCACATCATTTGTTTATACTTAATTTTTCTAATGGCTTCTTTCGATAAGTGTTTCTTTTTGGACCGTTTCCCTTGTTTTTGAAGGGTACAAATTTATCGACTATGCACTTAATTTCTCTCTTTACTATATTCCAGCATTCTGTTGCTGTCTAATTTGTCAGTGTGTTATTCCAGTCTACCTTTGCTAAATATTTCCTCATGTCCTTATACCTTCCTTTGTGGAAATTTCTCCTATACTGCTTTTTACTATTCCTTTCTGATTTTACTTTGATGCTAAAATGTATATGGTTGTAATCATTACACCCCAGTGGCTCACATATATTGACATTGTCAACTAATTAATTCTGTGAGGACAAAACTATGTCTAACACATTGTCATCTCTGGTTGGTTCTAGCACATGTTGAGAAAGGAAAGTATCTTGAACTAAAACTAAAAACTTGTGGTCCTCACTCCCCATTCTCTGTAGAAATTTCCATTGTATATGATCATGGTTAAAATCCCCCATAATAATACAGTCCCGTTTACTTACTTACTTTATAGCGTTTTGTATTTTTTCATTCTCTTCTATGCTTATGTTTGGACTTCGATAAACTAACCCAACTGTTAACGTTGAGTTTCCTGTAACTATGTTACACCAAACAGCTTCTTCGCAATCTGCTTCTCTTTCTAATTTAATTTCATAAGCCTGGATAGATTCTTTAATATATAAAATAACCCCATCTCCCTTTTTTCCTATTCTATCTTTCCTAAACATTACATATCCTCTCAGTCCCAATTCAGCATATGAGCGAGGACCTAACATTCTGGGATTGGGTTATTTCACCGTGTTCATCCAAAATGTCGAGACGCGTCCAGACGATATGCTCGAGAAGCGGTCAAGATGCATCGAAAACGCTTCTTGACCGCGACTCGAGCGAGTCTCTTTGGTGTGCGGGCCACTTTAAACTTACACCCAATCCGTCGTCATTTAGTTGTCGTTGCTGTTTCCTGAGGGAAGTTATATATTTCCTGGCTCTGACCAGCGAGCCACATTGCAGTTCCACCTTCTTTTCTAGAGTCGCCACCTCTTGTTCCTGTCATGACAATGATTTACGTGTGACTTTATACGAAGGTTCATGCGTAATGTGCGTACGGCTCGTGACCCAAGAAATAATAAAATAGTGGGATGTAATTGAATTTTATATATATACATATACATTTTGTCACAGGGGATGATATATATTAACATGCGTTGATTGGAACAAAAGTAGATAACTATACAACAGTGTGATAGCAAGTTGAATATGATTAAAAACCGAATTAATTGTTGTGGACAGGACGAGCTAAACGCAGATATAAATTAATGTCTTACTTAAAATAATTGTATTATGTAACATTGAGATAACACAGCGTCTTCACTGACCCGTCGTGTCTTCTGTGCATTGGCCCCGCGTGTGTCCGTCTGTGTGTTATCTCGCTGTGTCTGCGTCTGTTCGTTGACTTGCTTTATTTCCGTGTATCTGTTAATTTGCTGTGTCTGTGTGCGAACTTGTTGTGCTTTCCTTTTTATGTAAACTTGTGTCTGCGTTTGCATGTTGACTTGCTGTGTATGAGTGTGGATGTTGACATGGTGAGTCTCTGTGTGTAAGTTGCCTTGCTGTATCTCTGTCTGTACGTGGACATTGTGTGTCTTTGTATGTACGCTGACTTTCTCTGTCTCTATATGTACGTGGTCATATTGTGTCTCTGCTTGTACGTTGACCTGTTGTGTCTCTGTCTGTACGTGAACATATTGTGTCTCTCTCTGTATGTTTAATAGCTGTGTCTCTGTCTGTACGTTAACATGTTGTGTTTTGGTGTGTACGTTGGTGTTTTCTGTCTCTGTATGTGCGTGGATACATTGTGTCTCTGTCTGTACGTGGACATCTTGTGTCTTTGTCTGTACGTTGACAGTATGTGTTTCTGTCTGTACGTTGTAACTCTGTATGTCTGGCTGTACCTTGTCAGTCTGTGTCTCTGCATGTACGTTGACGGTATGTGTATCTGTCTGTACGTAGACGGTATGTGTCTCTGTCAGTGCGGTTGCCGTCTGTGTCTCCGTCTGTACGTTGTCAGTCTGTGTCTCTGTCTGTACGTTGACAGTATATGTATCTGTCTGTATGTTGACTTGCTGTGTTTCTGATTGTACGTTAACTGGTTGTGTCTCTGTATGCACGGTGACCTCCTGGATCCGTTGAGAAGAAAGAGTAGTAAACAGGATGGCATGTGATGTATTCAACTTATCCTGTAGCAGTTTCAACTCCAACTTCAGCATTTCGTTCTCAGTTTGCAAAGCCTCGCGCATCTGTTTAATGACAAAAAAGGCATTTAATAAATTACAAAGATATAAACATTTAGCAAACAGATGGATACACTAGATGTAAGCACAACCAAATCAACGTCTTAGGGTTGAGTTTAAAATGACAAGTTATTTAGCGTTCTATGATCTCATTGAGCATTTTCTCTTTGAATTTCAGCTCTTTCTTCTTTCTACCAGTGTGTGTTTCCATATGGTCATAGAATGATAACATACTGTAAATAAATAATCTAGATTAAGAATATGTGCGTGTATAGAAATACCGTAAAATAAAAGTCAATGGAATATTTGCATAAACCTGTATGTAGCCTTCCCATGTTATTTACTTCGTTTCTATTGACTCAAAGGGTAACTGTTGCCAGATGTATTATTCTGTAGATACAGTGGATAACCACTAACCGTTGCAACGTAAAAGCTGCTTCTTCAACTGGTATAACTATCGCGAATCAGGATCCTTGATATCCAAATATGTCGTGTGTAAGTAATTTAAGTAATATCGCAGTCGGATTAATAGGACATGCTTGTTTTTGTTGAAATGAATTTAGTTTGGTCGTTACGTCTGGTAATTTACTATAGTCAGTTGGCGTAGACATAGTCAACTCAAAAACACAACGTAATCGTATCATGCAATCACGTGTAGATTCTATATCGTGTACTAATATCGCGAAGTAATGTTTGAGGAAACATCAAACTTGTTACTATTTTACAAATTTTCTGGTGTTATCACTAAACCTACAAAAAAGTTTGTAGAAACGAGTTAGCATATTATTGCAGTGAATATCAACTCTAACTAGATTTGCTTTTTCGCAAAATGAACTTGTAATGCGACGAGCGAACAAAATCGAACTGGCAAGGCTCAGGCCATTGTCTACTTCCTATATAATCTTGTGCTTCCAATATTTTCGCTTTCGATTGTCACGTAATCTTGTATGTATCTCAAACTTAAAATACGATATATACACCATGGATATCTTCTGAATCGGACGTAATAATGCACATAAATGAATATTAAAATGTATGAAAAATTATTTTTTTCAGTGTGACATGTAAACAAATAACATAATATACCTGTTAGAAGGTGTATATTATGTAGGGGCAAACATAGGGGCGGATCCAGAGAGGATAAGCTAGGGGGAGCCCAAAAACCTTCTGGGGGCCGACGCAAATTCATATTCGGTGGTCTGAGCTGGAC
This sequence comes from Escarpia spicata, assembly GCA_963995525.1. Classification (NCBI taxonomy): domain Eukaryota; kingdom Metazoa; phylum Annelida; class Polychaeta; order Sabellida; family Siboglinidae; genus Escarpia; species Escarpia spicata. The sequence goes on along the minus strand of OZ023205.1, from coordinate 18,000,976 downwards.
CTTCAGTACGATTCCGTCGTCGGCGGTGTCGGATCTTGACATTGGAAGTCAAGTGGAAATATTTTGCCGCCGCGCCGCCATATCTTCAGCTCTTCTTCAGCTTTCCCGCTCTCGTCGACTGACTCGACTGTGAAGACGTCGGAAGACAGGGGGTGCTGATGAAAGATTTTCGCCCTTATTGTAATGTAAATGGGGGCACATTCTAAAGATATATGGGCGGGCACAGTAACTGGGCCCATTCAAAAAGGTCTGAGGCACGCCAAATTCCAAAGGTCTAGGGGGCACGTGCCTCCCAGGCCCCTTGGATCCGCCTATGGTAGTGAGCCACTTGGCTACAATTGTACGCTGTAACGTACAAATATTTTTTTAAACTAGAAACAATTGTTAAAGACGTATTGGGTATTTTAGGGGCGGACCCACGGGGGTAGACGGGGGAGGGGTAATGTTAAAAATGTTTCGTCGCTGCGCGGCCACAATTTCACCTTCTTCTCTTTGTGTCTCCCGCTGTCTCCTGTCTCGCCTCAACTGACCAAATCGGAAGACGGGGGGGGGGGGGGGGGGGGGCGAGGGGGTGCTATTGAATTTGTTTCGCCGCTGCGTCGGCATAACTTCAGCTTATTATAGCCTAAACGGGGGCACATTTGCAAAGGTCTGGGGACACGTGCTACCCAGGCCCCCCTGGATCCGCATATGATGATACCTGAAATATATCGAGACCGAGAGTATTTCCGAGTTTGTCAACTTGTAGTTACCTCAGTTGACATTTAACTATAAGACACTTCATTGAAGAACTCACTTCTAACGTATCTTTTGTCTGAGCTAGTTCGCGGTCTCTCAACTCCAACTCCCAACGCCGCTGGTTCAGTTCACTCTCTCTGTCGCTGTCACAAACATCGGCACATCTTATTGGTTTGCAGTAACAACATTCTTGTCTTAAATTCAGCAGTGACCAATAATAGCTGAGTTGTAGCAATGCCTTGTGATCGTTTGACCATTGTTGTCTTGTTGATGATTTGGTGAGGAAATATTCCGTTAAAATATGAACATATTAGGCTAGTGGATGAACATCTTCACGTATTGACCTTCCCGTTTTGGCAGTCTCCATTTCAGTGGTTATTCTGCATATTATATCCGTGGACAGTACATAATATAAACTGACGTTGAAAGCACACATTGTAAAGAAAATTTTATATTTCAATAGCAATGATTATTGTTGTTTTGGATGAAATATACAGGAAAGAATGCTAATATTCACTACAGACACAACAGTGGGATGACAACGATTGTTGGAACGGCGCATTGTAAATGTCACGATTCGACTTGATTTGACATAAGACCATTCATACGTAGCAGATAGTAATGGGGGGTGGTTGTGTCCAGAGACAGATGGTTAAGGTCAGCAGAGTTCGAACCCAACCAGTGATCAACATGAGTTAGATGACGGTACAATAACAAGAATGATCCAGATAAAGTTGCTATCATTTGAATATTGATTTGGGACACCATAATATTAAGACATTAAGAGAACATGCACCGACCTTTCCATATCACTGTCGGTTTGCATAGCATCGTCGACTTTCATTACGACTTTCATCTGCAGCATATGTAGCAATATGGCAGAAATAGAAAGACAATACCAGTGGACATATTTTGCATGTACGATAAGATCAATAAAAAGCACTGTCACTCATTACTGCGATTTGCATAAGAACATAAAAAGTATCACACCAAACTAAACCTATTTAGGACCACGGGTGAATCGATCCTCATATACGGTTGTGAATCATGGACACTGACACAAACGCTCGAGAGAATACTTGACGGCTCCTACACAAGATTACTAAGTAAAATCTACGATGTGTCCTGGCGCGATCACATCCCCAACCGGGAGCTGTACGGCAGCAAACCACAGATCTCCACCACCGTGAGGCAACGACATTTATGTCTTGCAGAGCATGTGATGCGCCACGATGAAATTGCTAACCGATTCCTCCTTTGGAAACCCGAGGGCTCTCTGAGAAAAGGTCGCCCGAACAGGGCCCTGAGAGACACCATTCAGAGGGACACCGGTCTCAGAGGAACTTGTTTGACTGCCACAATGTCAGACAGAAAACAGTGGAAACAACTCATCATATAATCACGTTAAGTGTACAACATAAGTAAGCAACACATGTTGGTATAGTACAGATTAATGCGAACGATGTGTAGGTTGAATATCCTTGTTCCGTGATACTTTTGCATGCGTGCGGGAGTGAGTGCGTGCGTGCGTGCGTGCGTGCGTGCGTGCGTGCGTGCGTGCGTGCGTGCGCGTATACGAATGCGTGAAGATGCAAAGTATATTGTCTATAAAAACAGAACCGCGTATTTGGAAAAGGAAACATTATTACCTAGTTAAATCAGCAGTGAACAGATATATTAAATCAAATGAAATTGTACAATTTATAATGGGGGAAAAGACATAAATACAATTTCCAGATAAAGCCGAGTAAATGCCAATGAATATATATATACACATTCAGACGTAGGGTGCACTCCCAAGATCCCGTTTACTGAAACGTGTTCTACTCTCCAATCTTTAAAACTGAAATATGGCCACTGTTTTGTTTAGTTGGCGCTATTCTGAACAGTTTTTTGTGTAGCATATTCCTGTGGCAACGAAAGCAGATCAAACTTTTGGGACATCAAAAGTATACGGAAATATGATAATGACTCCCCAAATTTCTAACATTTATGTTGAATGCTGTAAAGCATAGCCGGGTACAGTGAACAGTGAACAGTGAATTTATTTGTTTAGATCATCATACATATACATGCAGCATGGAATAACAGTTTGTACATGTTTTACATAGTTATGATGATCCAGGGAGTCCTGGACTAAGATCTGAGAGATCACTGTCGTACAAATCTCCTTTTGAGTATGAGCACATATGGTGCAGGAGTCATTATACTGGTGCTTCTTGAATACTGTGTACTTTTATAAACAAATATGAAGTTTCACACTTCGTTAACAACTATAACTGTATTACTATTGCTAACAAAGATAATGTGAGTGTGTTTAGGGTGCTCAGCAAGATAGTATCATCAGCATACATGATTGGACAGAAATTGGTGCGTGTTGTTGCTAGATCATTTATGTATATTAGAAATAATACCACAGCGACATATTTTAGAATATGGGGACATACCGGATGAAAGCACCAAACGTTTTCTACAGCTTCCTTAGGTTGGTAGCTTTAACTTTTTTTTTCGGAGTCAGCAATTATTTTGGGGGGTCCGTTATTTTTCAGCCCTATCAAAATCTGCCGTTTTACTACATTTCTCCAGGGTATATGAATACAATCAGGGTAACTTCACCAAATGTTTTTCTCTGCATCCTTTGGTTATTTAGTATTAGCGTTAGCTTTATGAACGAAATCAGAACATTTCTTGGGTGGGTCCATGATTGTTCACCCCTAATCAATTAAGATATCGGCCGTTTTACCACATTTCTCCATTGGATATGGGTACAGACTAACATTACGAACAGTGTTTCTTTGATTCATTATGCTATTACTTTTACACAAGGAGTCACCAATTATTGTTGGTGGGTCCATAATTTATTTAATTAGCCATTTCTTTAGTTTGCCATATAATACAGCTATGTGTAATAACTGATAACAAATTGTGGTTTTTATAGCACTTGCGTCATTATTCAATCGATCTTACAGGATGTCATGGCAGACACTTCACGACACATGTCCAGCTCCAGCCACCTGCAGTGGTTGTCTGCTGTTGGACCAGTGTACTGGTCAACCAAATAAAAGCTTGGTATGCTATACGCTTTGAATGCTGCTACACAGCATCCTGCGTAGGTGAAATATGGTATTATGCTGCGTTCCAATCACCTCGTGTACACCGTGAATACGACATCGTAACCCCTACTTGATCCAGTTGCATAAATTTACAAGTGGTAAACTCGAGGAGATCGTGAACTTTTCAATTCGCCAAGTCGTGTTTACGATATAAATGAGCCCATTGGAACGCAGCATTATTCCTTTGGCAGAAAAACTTTCTCATTGTATCGATAACGGAGACCACATTGCTATTATAGTCACATAGTACAACTGTAAAACGTAGCAGGAGTTGAACTGTCGCGAATGCAGATCCAAATGGAAGGATGGATTCAGTCCCATATATATTAATGCTTTGGTTACTTTAGGATATGCATTCTTGGTTTTTCATGCTGTCCCCCCACCATTGCCGAATAATTTAGACGTCGTATTGCACATCGGCTAAATTGTAGAAACTGACAAGGACGTCGACTTGTATGCATGACAGATGGCGTAACTATTACGATGAATAGAGTTATTGCTTGTCCCAAAGGCTATCAAAATGTATGCAGCTGAAGAAAACTATGACTATAGCTAGTACATGTTAATTATCGGAAGCAAAAGGACACCCTTGTCAACGGTGAGTGAGTGAGTGAGTGAGTGAGTGAGTGAGTGAGTGAGTGAGTGAGTGAGTGAGTGAGTGAGTGAGTGAGTGAGTGAGTGAGTGAGTGAGTGAGTGAGTGAGTGAGTGAGTGAGTGAGTGAGTGAGTGAGTGAGTGAGTGAGTGAGTGAGTGAGTGAGTGAGTGAGTGAGTGAGTGAGTGAGTGAGTGAGTGAGTGAGTGAGTGAGTGAGTGAGTGAGTGAGTGAGTGAGTGAGTGAGTGAGTGAGTGAGTGAGTGAGTGAGTGAGTGAGTGAGTGAGTGAGTGAGTGAGTGAGTGAGTGAGTGAGTGAGTGAGTGAGTGAGTGAGTGAGTGAGTGAGTGAGTGAGTGAGTGAGTGAGTGAGTGAGTGAGTGAGTGAGTGAGTGAGTGGGAGGGTGTTGATGGGTGGGTGGTTGATTGGGTGAGTGAGTGAGTGAGTGAGTGAGTGAGTGAGTTAGTGAGTGAGTGAGTGAGTGAGTGAGTGAGTGAGTGAGTGAGTGAGTGAGTGAGTGAGTGAGTGAGTGAGTGAGTGAGTGAGTGAGTGAGTGAGTGAGTGAGTGAGTGAGTGAGTGAGTGAGTGAGTGAGTGAGTGAGTGAGTGAGTGAGTGAGTGAGTGAGTGAGTGAGTGAGTGAGTGAGTGAGTGAGTGAGTGAGTGAGTGAGTGAGTGAGTGAGTGAGTGAGTGAGTGAGTGAGTGAGTGAGTGAGTGAGTGAGTGAGTGAGTGAGTGAGTGAGTGAGTGAGTGAGTGAGTGAGTGAGCGTGCGTGCGTGCGTGCATGCGTGCATGCGTACATGCGTGCATGCGTGAGTGCATGCGCGTATACGAATGCGTGAACATTGATAATTTGTTTGACATATTATTTTGCAGATTCCTATCTTAAATGTTAACAAATAGCAAGTGTGACTCTGTTGGAAGTGGTGAAGATTTGCAACTTACATGGTAATCCTCCGTCTCCATCCAACTGTCGACATTCTGCACCGGCGCCCTGTAAGAAGACAACACGACTCTGTTCTGATCAGCATCGCTGTGCTGTCTGGTCCGAAGACCATCCAGCAGTGTACCACGTTAGTTTCACGTGTACCCTTCAAAACTGGGCACATGGAGCAGCTTTATATGTAGTTAGTTCTCAAGTCTATGCAAATGAGTTCTTTTAGACATATCCCACACGTGATGTTTTTACCTAGTAGAGGTTTTCGTCAATGTAACACATCCAAGGGGGCGGAATCAGACTATTTAGGACAGTTAATTCTAACCACGGAAATGCTAGCTAAGGAAGTAAGGATTATGAAGGATACTAAATCACCTGGAGTGAGCGGGATTCCGCCCAAACTACTAGTGGAAATTGTAGAACAAATTAGCATACCGCTTGCAACAGTTTTCACCTTGTCATTAAAGGAAGGAGTGGTTCTTTTAGAATGGAAAGAAGCAAACATTACGTCGTTATTTAAAATTAATCTTGTTAAACATAACTTGATAAACCCATCTCAACATGGATGGTCATGCTTAACAAATATATTATGTTTTTGAAAGATATCACTAAATAGGTGGACGAGGGATCACCAGTAGATGTCATCTACTTAGATTTTCAGAAAGCTTTCGACAAAGTGCCACATCAAATTACTGCTTAAACTATAAAGGCTCATTGCATAGGAACTGGTACAATTAACTGGATAGAAAATGGTTGATTGACAGAAGACAACGTGTAGTAGTTGATGGGGTGGATTCAAACTGGAAATCAGTTTTGAGTGGTGTACTACAGGGATCAGTACTGGGACCTATATTATCCTTAATATATATCAACGATTTGGATGATGATATAACAAGCAAGGTGTTGAAATTTGCGGATGACACAAAAGAGTTTAGAAGGATTAATCGTGATGAAGATAGACAGCATTTACAAGATGATATTGACAGGTTGATCAAATGGTCTAAAAAGTGACAAATGTTGTTCAATTTGGGAAACATAAATGCCTCCACATAGGACATAGGTACGAAGATGTACAATATACAATAGGGGTACTGTACTAAGTACTACTAAAAAAATGACTTATGGTTACCATTAGTGCTGATATGAAGGTTTCAGAGCAGTGCGGAATTGCAGCTTCGAAGGGAAATCAAATCCTTGAATTAATTATGCGAAATATAGCGTATAAGGAAAAAGAACTAATAATACTGCTGTACAAAACAATAGTTAGGCCCTAAAATGATAACAAAACTGAGGGATCTTAGTTACGAAATACGCCTAAAGAAATGTGGTTTAACAACACCAAAGACCAGGAGATCAGATAGAAGTGTTTAAAATATTGAATGGTTATGGAAATATTGATAGAAGTATTTTTTCTCAGTTAAGAAAGATAGAAGACTAGAGGATAATTACATTAGTAAATGAATAGAATAGATTATCTCCTGATTGTGTGGGTACTAGTAGCGTGAATATGTTTTAAAATAAAATCTACACATACCTCAGAAGGGCGGGATACACGTAGATAAAAAGGGTTGGAATCTCGATACGCCAAAAGCTTCCTTGTCCATCTGCAATCTAGAGTTAATTCTCTGGGTGGCCATCTTGTTAAATCTTATTAAAACTTCTTCAGTGATGTCCGCCCTCACAGACTACGCAACAACACAAAATCATATCATAGAAGGAGCGAAACTAGTAAGCCAACAGAAGAACACGACAAATAAAAGAAGCCATGTGTGTGAAAGTCAGGACACCAATCAACCGAGGTGAGGAATTACGAACTATATCACATGTACGATGACGTTATACATGTCATGTACTCAAGGAGTTGGTGTGTCACAGCAACGAAAGCATCTACAAGGTAAACATTCCCATATTGGATATGTCTAAAAGAACTCGTTTGCATAGAAATGAACTATCCTGAAGAATGTTCAGCAAAAATACTTCTCAAGTCGTATTTGCTCCGTCTGTGTGTCTGGGCAGGTTTTGTCTCCAAGTCTCACTTCCAAAATCCACAATTTCTTCACGATGAGGATAATGCCATCGCCCAGCTTCAGAACTTCACCTTCGGTCATACCTTCCTCTTTATCTCAATCCAAGAAACACAACAAGCGGTCGCCTCTACTTTGTGTTACCCATCTGTGTTACCAGTATTTCCATTGCCGTCTTTGGAACGCTTATGTATGAATATGAGCCGCATCAGGTGATGTAACACGACGTAATCCTTTCAGAAATTGCAGGTGCTATTCGCAGAACAAATCACAAAGAACAACCATCCTGTTGGTGACGATGACAAAACAGCGAAACTCTAGAAGCGTATGGTAAACGAAGACGACTATCAACACCATTGTCATATGACCAGGATCAAGGTATGGATACAGCGGAACTGCGAAAGTGTATGGACTTACTTCAGTAGCGTCCTCTTCTGACTGTCGTTGCTGGGTTCCTTCCTTTGCACAACAAATACAGACGGAACTTTCAAGGGGCGTCTGTCTGTCGTCAACTGCTTTTTCTTACGGGTAATTGCTGCTTTGGATTTCCCGTGTGTGTGCGTTCTTCAGAATTGGTTTCGACGCCGTACTGCGACGATTGTGTCCAGCTCTTGGTGGCAATTCATTAGTGATCGACGACACGGGCGTTTGTGCCGGATGTTGCCAATGCTTCGGGACCATCTTCATTACAAATTGTCTTGCTTTGGCGCTTGATGATGTTCGTGCACTGTTATGCAAGACGACCTTATCCCTGTAAATAAGTAACTTTATTTTACAACGTAACATCCAGTTAACACATACATGTCTTACAAATGGAAATGTGTTACATTGTATGGATGTCACTTGACTAAAAACCGTCTTCCAGTGACACCATCATTGCTCTATGAATATTAAATCACAACAATCATTATAATCATGTTAAACGAATCAAAAAAATTCACCACCAGCCCACATATGTACTATATAATATTAAACCGGAGTATTATTTAAAATGTAGTATATATGTGCTATTGCTGGTGATATATGACAACGGACTGAGAAATTTGATACATTGAATATATGTAAGTGAATAGAGACGCGATCCAAACAGTTTACTTGGTTTACAAAGTAGTGTACAAAATTATAATAGACTTACAAACAAAGGTAGATTCTCATTTAATCAGTTTAATTACATTCTGAACATCTAGGATTTAAACAATTCACATGACGAAGATATGTATTTATGTAGAAGTTTAGTGTTTCTTATTGTTTTGTCTATATTGTTCCAGATTCTTGTGAAATTATGTTTAGACAGCTTAGATGGAAAATGTGTTCTAGGTGCCTCTTTAACAAGAAGGTTGCATTGTCTGGTTGTTATTATACTTTTGTCTAGAGTCCTTTTGATCGCAAAATTTGTAAATTACTTTGGTAATAAATCATGCTTAAAGTCATTCACAAAATAGTGAGACCTGTAGTTTATATACATCTAAATTTTTTTGTATTTTTCAGACTTACATAAGGGATCAGTATGACACCTATATCCTTTTTTATTTATTATTCTTAAAGTATGTTTTTTTGTAAAATTTATATCTTCTTTGTGTTGCCATTACCCCATGCTTGTATACCATATGTTATGCGACTTTGTATTAAAGTATAATATAGTGATTGTAATGATTTATGTGGTAAGAAATATTTCACTCTATTTATTGCAAAAAAATGGCTCTAGATATTTTGAAACTAATTATGTTTATGTGTTATTTCCATGTTAGATGCTTATGTTGCAATCTCAGGAATTTAACATATTCATTTAACATTTACTATGTAGTCTGTATCTACAGGACCAAAACCACACAAATGTGCCTTTTTGACTTTCAAGCATAATTTGTTAGCACACAACCAGATGTGTAATTGTTTAAATTCTTGATTCACTTTCATAACAAAATATTCAATATCATATCCTGATTGCTAATCGGTGGTATCATCTACAAAGGATAACAAGTTTACGGAACTCGAATTCACTATGTTATTAATATAAATTTAAACAAACTACAGGTCCTAGTATGGATCCCTGTGGCACTACATGCGTTTTATTGATCAGTGGAGATTTGAAATTATTTATTTCGATATATTGGTTGCGATCAGAAAGGTAACTGACAAACCATCTATTACTTAATCCTCTTACACCATAATTATTTAACTTATACAATAACAAGTCATGAGTAATTGTATCAAATGCCTTAGATAAGTCGAGCACACAGCCAATGTAATTACATTTAGTGATTTTGTCATTTGCATCTACAATGTGTTTAAATAAGTGCAATATTGGGTGTATAGTGGAATGTTTCGAGCAAAATCCATATTGATGTTTATACAGTGTAAAAATAATTATTATATTTCTCTAAATATATTAGTAATCTATGACATACTATTTTTTACTTTATTTTAGAAAGTGATAATTAAACACATTAATATTTCCTGATTTATAAATTGGAATTAGTTTAGCGATTTTTTAATTATCAAGTACAACACCAGTAACAAAGAATTGGTTTATGGTGTGCTCAATTGGGATTGCTATTTCCTCTATGGTCTGTTGTGCAAGTTTTGTAGATAAGCTATCAAAGTCTTCAGTGCATTTAGTTTTTAGTTTTTGCACTACTCTTTTAATTTCATTTACATCAGCAGGTTGCATGAAGATGTTTACAGGATCGTTAACTTTTAGGTGCACATGAAATGAGGCTGTAAAAGTAGGTATTGAATCACTCATTAATTTACCTATTTCAACAAAGAAATTGTTAAATTCGTCAGCAAAAAAGCCGAATTAAATACTTTAGAGTGAGTGAGTGCGTGCGTGAGTGAGTGAGTGAGTGAGTGAGTGAGTGAGTGAGTGAGTGAGTGAGTGAGTGAGTGAGTGAGTGAGTGAGTGAGTGAGTGAGTGAGTGAGTGAGTGAGTGAGTGAGTGAGTGAGTGAGTGAGTGAGTGAGTGAGTGAGTGAGTGAGTGAGTGAGTGAGTGAGTGAGTGAGTGAGTGAGTGAGTGAGTGAGTGAGTGAGTGAGTGAGTGAGTGAGTGAGTGAGTGAGTGAGTGAGTGAGTGAGTGAGTGAGTGAGTGAGTGAGTGAGTGAGTGAGTGAGTGAGTGAGTGAGTGAGTGAGTGAGTGAGTGAGTGAGTGAGTGAGTGAGTGAGTGAGTGAGTGAGTGAGTGAGTGAGTGAGTGAGTGAGTGAGTGAGTGAGTGAGTGAGTGAGTGAGTGAGTGAGTGAGTGAGTGAGTGAGTGAGTGAGTGAGTGAGTGAGTGAGTGAGTGAGTGAGTGAGTGAGTGAGTGAGTGAGTGAGTGAGTGAGTGAGTGAGTGAGTGAGTGAGTGAGTGAGTGAGTGAGTGTGCGTGTGTGTGTATTCTAGGCGAGAGCAAACTGACTGTGTTCGGAAACTATGTCAAATGACAAGACAAGAAATAGGGAAGATGGGGGAATTAAGACTAGAGATCGGAATGGAAATGAATACATCAGGGAGTAAACTGTGATGGGCAGGACACGTACAGGGAATTAAAGAGGATAGATTAACAAAGAGAGCACGGGAAACAAAAGACAACTTTAGAAGGATACGAGAAAGACCGACACTAGTTACTTACGTCGTCGATGCCATCAGCTCGGCTGTGGAGCAGATGTATCTCCGCCTGTCCGGTTCTTGCAGGTCAGACAAGTTGGGACCATTACCAGCTTGAGCAATACTGGATGGATCCAGAACCGTGTTGTTTGTGTGTCCGTCGAAGGAGGTTGATGGTCCGGACAGAGGTGTCTGGTGTTGACGACCAAATGTCTCATGGTGCCGTGATAGGCCGAAGATATGCTTGACATAATCCTTCATGCTGTGTATAGGAGTGGAGCTCAGCTTGTTGTCCCTGCCGTGAAGATAGATGCGGGTAAAAGCCAGCTGAACTAACATGAGCCTGAGCACCATCACATTGTGGAAAGCTGAAGTCAGTGTTGGGAGGAGGAGAAGAACAAGATAGAAATGGAACAAATGCCCACAACAATCAGTTGGCAAATAGTGTAATTACGTGCGTGTGGCTAACACAGAGTGGAGAGCGTAGTCACCGAAGAAGACATAGATGAATAAGCACAAACACTATTTTTGTCACCGGCAATACCTGTGTACTGTGCAACCTGTCAGGTATCTGATTGGCTGTCCCCAAACAGGAATATGCAAATGTCAGTCATAAATAAGTGGCCTTGCACAATGAAATCAATGTCATTGCTCCATCACTCATTTTGTGATACGGGCCAAAAACGAAGTCGATGGGTCGACTGGTTAATTTTGCGATATTAACCGCTGCTAAGAGAATTTGATATTTACTACTGTGCTTGTGTGCTTGTGTGCTTGTGTGCTTGTGTGCTTGTGTGCTTGTGTGCTTGTGTGCTTGTGTGCTTGTGTGCTTGTGTGCTTGTGTGCGCGTGTGCGCGTGTGCGCGTGTGCGCGTGTGCGCGTGTGCGCGTGTGCGCGTGTGCGTGTGTGTGTGTGTATTCCGTAAACACATTATACTGCGAACGGTTTGCAATTACTGAAAATAAGTTTTTGAAGTAGAATACTTTCAATCGAACGAGTGAATATTCAACCATTAGAGCTTTATCATAACTGTTAACACACTACGTTAAGATCTGTATAATTTCATACACGTGTAGCATCGTGTAGTTGGTATAATTGAAAAGCAGATGTTCACATCTTTCACGCACAGTATCAATAACGAACAATTTGGAAGATGTGGATTAACTCCACGGTGGAGGGTCACATGTGGAAAACAGTAATGCAGAGAAAAAGAAAATGGCTAATATGTTCCTGTTGGCTGCGCAAGTTTAATAAAATGTTTGGCTGACATCAACAGATTACTGACAACTTAGTTTATTTTAAAATCACATGTATGTCCAACTTATAGCTATTGTAATTTAAATTGTTCGAAGTGTTCGGTGGTGTCTAGGACTGGGACGATCAATATTTACCCGCTCTCTTGGGCAAGAAGACGCAAAGGTTTGCCGACCCAGCCCTTTGGCTGCCTCATGGCATTGTCCGCTGACGACATGAGAGTAGGACTGTCCTCCGTCGCGCCGACTGGTGACTGTCTCGTTGGATTAGGAAATCCTAGTGACGTCACAGACGTCGTGTCGACATTGTGACTTAACCGAGGAGGTACCCTGGCAGCTGTCTCGCGCTGTCTTCTGCGGCCCCAAGAATCCCCAACGGTGTTCTCGAGGCCGTTCTTGGGCGGCAGGGCGCCCTGTCTCCCTAATTCCGTATCCGAGACGGTCCCGTTCATACTCCCGTCAGCCAGCCACCAATCGTGTTGTGTTGGCCTCACTGGTGCCGACGGACGCGGCTGCACATCTTCTGGAGCTAAGTTGCATCCTTCCTAAGAAAGATAATGAAAGCATACCGGCACGAGACCATCTCCAACACCAGACTCCATCAACCAACAAATCAACCACACGTCTGCCTCACCCTAAAAAAGAGGAGGTCAACATGGCTTGGCCTTGTCTACAGGATGAGCAGCGACATGTCTGCTCAAAATAGCACTGATCTGGACGCCAGAATGAAAAAGAAAAACAATTTAGCGACGAACAAAAGGTAGTCTGCTGGGCAGACCTGATGCACAGCAGCGAGGAGAGCCCAAAACAGAGGGGTCTCGCGATATATTTTGCGACCCTTATGTGCCACACGGCACGAAGTGAATAAGTAAGTAAGTAGGTGTCGAGTATAGTTAAAATGGACAGAGACACTGAGTGCGTTTACAACTGCACAGTAACAACACAGTGCAGGTGTCCAGTACATTTAAAGTGAACAATGACTTGTGAGGGCTTACACTCGTATACTCGGGAGACTGGCACGGAAAGTGGCACACAAAGAGTTACATAGTTACATTATTTATTTCCAACAATAGTCAACATTACACGTCACAATATGACAATTACAATGTTGTAGTGGAAAATAAATATAAATTGACTTACCGGAGGTATCACTACTTGGGGTGTTGTCCATGAATCGCATGGAGTTTCCTCTAGATCGGTTATCACCAAATCATCTAGAACCAATATGAACCGACTTAATTGCTAAATATATCAGCAGAATAAGGTTAGGAAAACTCAAACGAATAGTTTGAATATGATGTGTAGTTTTGAGTGAGATTTACCATACACGAACACACATCATTCTGTTATGTATCACACAATGAAAGATGGCATCAACCGTTTTATTTGTGTCTTATCAAATACGATATCGCAATACTGTTTGGATTTCGATTGTTACATAACAATGATGACGGGAAACTGTCGTATGTCATAACATTATGACCATTGTACCGTAACGATAAAAAAAACTACAAGTTGTATCAATTAAAGGTAAGTTCTTATATAGGGCAGTATCCAGTCCTCAAGAGCTGTTCAATCGAACAACACCTCGACTTCTCTGAGAAGCATTAATCAAATGCCTTACTCAGTTCATAATTTTGTCTGATCTCACCCTGATTCCATGGGATCTGGTGTACGGATTCCATCATATTTATCAAGTAATCGCGTTTTCCTGGAATGTCCATCTCAGTGGCTGCACGCTGCAGCAAGCCGCGTTACAATTGCGGTTGCCACGGAGAACCAACCGGATACGCGAAAGCCAACAATGCCTAGCGGTAATGTCATTATACGAATACACTTATTTTTAGACCCAAACCCTTATATTGATGCATATAAATATGCATAAAAATACGTACGTTTTGTTAAAAGTAAATAAGTATAACGTATAAATAGGTAAAGAATGAATAAGAAATTAAACAAGTTAATAAGTAAGTTATAAATATTGTCAGGAATAATTAAATAAAAAACATACAAACAGCACATATTTATAGCACCAATTTACAGTGTAGAGTGATTTTGCACAGCTAGTCCACATGGGCCCATTGTCAAAAGTTGAGTACAGTCCACGAACAAAGAGGTTATGAAATTAATCGTTGTTAACGTTAAGCACCTGCATTCTAAAACCAAAAACATTCTAGCACAATAGAGCGTCAAATGTGTCGACAGCATTACTGACAAACATGTTACTTGCATTGTCCCATCGGTGGTATCCTAAGATCCGTCTACGCACTATTGTTGTAGGCATCTCAATAATTTAGATAGACACATAACTTGAAAGGCTATCATATATGTTTTAACAATATTTGTTATAACAGCGGTGGCTCCTATGATAGCGACAATGTGTCTTAATTGGAGCCATTGACCCCCTATTTATCATCAAATTAAAAGGTGATTTTCTGTTAATTAATTATTATACTGGTTTCAAAAATGGTACATATACACATTACGATGTATGCATATCTATTTTATTCGTTTAAATATATATACCTGATCTGTCTATTGTATGAATATTTGTTATATTTTGGAGTCAAAATAAACTTCTTGTTCTTGGTCTTGTTCATGTTCCGAGTTTTAAATAGGTGTCCTTGTTAAAATTTACCAAGAGTTTGAAACAATTTGCATGACTCAAATGTAGTTTAACTAACTGAACAGTTTGACTTGGCATAACAGCTGCTCAGATGTGTTGGCATACCTTTGTCATCCTTAAAATCATTGCAAATAATAACCCCTAAATATTTCGGGGGTTTCCACGTACAGCAGTAATGTAGTTTGGGCATGATATATCGAGTGCTGGGGTGCATTTCGTCCGCAATACCACATTATCGCAAGATGTCCCGAAGACGTTGCTCCAGCAGTGTGCTTGTTTTTTCAGTCTTGATATTGTGGGCTGTTCGTTTTCAAAACGTAAATTTTTATGTCTCGCTATCTTAGCAGCCATATTTAATTGTAAAATGGCTGCCAAAACCATGATAGACAATACAGCTCACATCCGGTCTTATCACTCTTATGGAGTGGACTTATTGATTTTGGTTGCTAAACCCACATATTTTAGTACATGGTATTTGATTAGCCTCTATTACAAAATAAAATTACTTAATGGCCGCCATCTTAGATTTCAGGGTCGCCACCATAGTGTTCCCATGTTTGTTCAAATATATATACTTCTAGACCACGCTATCTTGGCAGCCATATTTAATTGTAAAATGGCTGCCAAAACCATGATAGACAATACAGTTCACATCCGGGCTTATCAGTCTTGTGGAATGGACTTATTGATTTTGGTTGCTAAACCCACATATTTTAGTACATGGTATTTGATTAGCCTCCATTACAAAATAAAATTACTTAATGGCCGCCATCTTAGATTTCAAGATCGCTACCATAGTGTTTCCAGTTTGTTCAAATATATGTATTTGCTTTTAGACCACATAGACAGCTGATTTTGGTGGCTAGAGCCACATATTTTGGGACAAAGAATTTGATTATGACAACATAAAGTTACGTTATGACCGCCATCTCCAAAACAGCCGCTATACTAAACTCCAGGCTTTTCATCATATATATCAACTTCTCCATTGTATAAAAAGCTGAGTAATGTTTAACTTAATTCGCAGTCAGTTTACCTTTTTTCAGTGACAATCTTCATCAGACAGCTACTGCTAGATGACGACACGATAGTCCTTCTGCACATATAGTTCACTCTAGGGTGTGTCCAACGCTCAATTCGATCAAACTTTCAATGTATCATAAAAACTGCTAAAGACACGCACAGAAACGCGCACAGTAACATGCACAGAAAAATGCAGGCAGGCAGGCAGGCAGGCAGGCAGGCAGGCACGCACGCACGCACACACACACACACACACACATACGCACACACGCGCGCGCACACAGACACGCATGCGCGCGCGCACACACACACACACCAGTACGTAAAGTTATAATAAGACCTGCATGTTTTGGACTTCGTGCGAATTGATGCGACCGCCCCTTAGCTAGATATCAATGACTATGACGTTTGTCACACGAGAGTTACAAAAACAACCACTCAGGGGATGTTGTCGCGGTAAGTCTCACATTACTACAAATGAGAAGCAGAATAGGTCAAACGTTGATGTGGACCACACATACGCTTCCAGAAGTAGTGTTTAACTAACGTTGTGTTTAAACGTTCCAAGGTGGCCGAGGTCTGCTGTGATTCTGTGTGCCTGTACTCATCCAGCAAGGCTCGTACCTTTGAAATGTCGCAAGTTTTTCCTGTTGAGATTGTGTAGTTCAATAATTCGGATTTGAAGACGGGAAGATATTTTAATAGTGACATTCCAAACACATCTACATTGTTTATGAAAAAGTGCAAACTCATTTTGAAGATAGCGCGTTTGCAGCATGATTAAAAGCAGTGTAGATATGTGATTGTGACAAAACATGTTCGGTCTGTTGTTAACATAGTGCCAGAGGTTGTGAATGTCATCGAGTTTGATGATCACGTTTTCTTATAATCATGCGAAACGCCAACACGTTCACCAACGAAAAATGTAACAGTGGTATGTGCCGTATCCGTCCCACACACTGTGTGTGTGCGTGCGTGCGTGTATGTACGAGGTTTTTTTGCGTGCGTGCGTGTGTGTACGTGTGGGGGTGCGTGCGTGCGTGCGTGCGTGCGTGTTTACAGAAGATGTAGGGCCAACTTGCTGACATGTAAGCGCACCCCCCCCCCCCCCCCCCCCCATGGCGAGGCTCAAGCCAAGGCAGACTACAGATGTATACACTGTGTAAATACAGAAAAAAATTGCTTGGATTACCAACGTGACGAAGCCCACCAGACCAGTGCCGTTGTGAGGGTTGTCAGCGTCCGGATGCAAAAAAAAAACATTACCCCCGACACATATTTTACATGTGTCCTCTCCAGAGTTAAAACAAACGCTCGTGCTACCGTACAGTTTGAAAATGACCTCCATACATTAATTAAACGTATGTAATTTATTAACACCAAAATTTAAGTTTTAGTCAGCAAGAACAGTGAATAGTTCGTAATAAAATTAATAATGACCCACTAATAAAAATCAGATTTACAAACACAAAAAACAAGTAAGCCTGCTGTCGGTGATACGTCATTGTTGTATCTTCGCGAGAGTCATCACTAGAGTGACGGAACAAATTAAATTAAATGCCTCGTCTAGCTCCAGTCATCCAGTCGTTAGTACTGGTGCTGAGACACTTTCTATGTCAGGCTCCAAGAAAAACCTTCAGCACCTACATATGAGTCAAACTCTCACAGGGCGATGGTGGTGGTGGTGATGATGATGACGATGATGATGATTATGTTGATGATGAAGTAATCAACAATAGAATAGTATTGTAAACTTAGGGGCCCACTCTGTAGTATCGCCAATTCTGCACTCGTCATTAATTGTTTGCATGAAAAACATGGTTATTAAAGGCGACAAAGAGCCTACCAGCACCTCGTCTCATGACCCCGGCGAGTGTAGGTTTCTCGATGCGGTGGTCGGAGTGACTGGCCCACTAATGTGCGCTGTCACGTTCTATTACACCAAAGCAATGGCATCATCGGTACTGGTGACAACACCGCCATAAAAACAATTCGACTCTAGCGGCTGTCTAATTTGTTAAGTAGATATAGCCATCCGTTCTTGCGAGCATGATACGGCACCGTATAGAGACTGCTTCAGACCAGTTGCTAGTACACGGCAGGCCAGTTGGCCCACGTAGTCGTGTTATTCCCGTTATATAACGGTAATTAACATATTAATTGACACTTCTTATCTTTGTAGATAAGTATATATTGTGCCGCAACGTTCACTGTTCGCCGAAAAGGCCAGGATACACGGGCACCTTTCGCCCGACTGAGAAAGACCAGACCACACTAGACCAAACCAGACTCTTTCTGATTGTCCAGGACTTTTATGACTTGAGTTGGAACAAATTGCAACAGAAGCTATTTCAAGTGTTTTGGTTACATTGAAGGCACCTATAAAACATTTCAAAAGTATACATCAATTAAAATTGGGGAAGTTACTAAAAACAAGGAATCAATATTTCCCATTTACCCCATGTTAAAAACCATTGATACCTAAATTCGTGGCATTTACGCAGATAGCGCAGGACCCTACAGTAAATCTAGACATTCTGTGGCAAATGCCGTTCGTGTTCGGATCACCAATGCCCTCGTGGTCTAGAATGATGCTGTTTGTTTTTGAAAAATGTATGTTTTCGAAGGAGAACGTGGATAATGTTCGGATTCTTCAGAAATCCATAGAAAACAGGTGTCTCTATCTTGAAGCTTATCAGAGATGCTACACTATCTGGCTATCTCATGTCAGTATATACGTCATTCTAAGTCATGAAGACCAACGAGGGACTGGCGAGGGGAAGGTGAAACACAGCAGCAACGACAGACCTGGCTGCTATCCATGCCAGCCTATGACGATCTATGTAAACAGATCAATGCAATAACTTACTGAAGTTATATACCACACAGGTGAACAAAGGGACATGACCAAATTGAGAGAACATCGTGACATGAAAGACACGCAAACTTTACTGCTGGTGCTGGTCTATCATCCGGTGTGCATACAAGCACTACTGTCGATGTGGATTACACGAAGGTCATTGCCCAGAAGATGACGGCGACCATGACTGGTAAATATGTAGTAAATATGTAAATATAGTGGAGCGCAGCGGTAAGAGCTCCGGACTCTGGACTGAGAGAAGGCGGGTTCGAATCCTGTGCGGCGGTGTTGAACCTTGGGCAAGTTCGTTTACTCTACATTGCTTCAGTTCACTCATCTGTATGAATAAGTACCTGGCTATAGACAGTGGTGGCTATTTGTGTACGGACAGTTTTCGCGCATTAAGTGCAGCCTGGCTGAAAGCTTCCCAGAGAAGTCGAGATAGTGTTCGATTGAATAGGTCTGCCAAGGAGGAAAGTATAAAGCGCTTTAAGCTGTCCTGAGGACTGGGTACTGCGTTATATAAGAACTTACTCTTTTTATGTAATGCAGTATTCATTCAAGATTTCAAAATAAACCGTGCGTGTTGGTGGTAACCAGGTTCAGATGAACCAAAAGATCCACTTCTAGCGTCGTCTAAATGTCATGCAAAGTTCGATTGAGCCCCGACCGGCTCTGTTTGAAGAAAAACGCTGCGAGAACCTAAGAAATGTGTACTTGCTGATGTCATCTGGTGTAGGTCCATACCCGACATTGCTGAGCCAATCGGTGAAATTCAGTATGTTTTGGATGATGGTGCTTTGTTCCACTGCATCCCTTGGCCAATTAGAATTCCCATACATTGAGAGCTGTGCGTGCTGTGCTGTGACTATCTCACATGGAAGTTTGGTTAATCCATCATTGTCTTTGATGGATATCAGTCCATCCACTAAGCATACGCACATAAGAGACGAATAGGAAGAAAATCTGGTGCGGACGCTACGTTCTCCGATGATATGAGGATGACGGCAAATAAAGATGTCTCCCTTGCAAACAAAAACTACTACGGTAATTTCGTCAATTTGTTGAGCGGATGCTTGCAGTACATTATATAAAACCAAACCTGCCCAGGCTGATGCAGACCTGCTGATTTTGCAAACAGCTGTCAAATCTGCAACGACGGAAGTAGTAAAGTAGATTATTTACAATGTACGCCGGAGCCAGAGCCAAGAGGAAAGAGGAATGACGTCACTTCCGGAGGAAGGTCAAGGTCATGGTCAAAGGTCAAGTGGCGCACATGACGAATAGGTGATGAACTAAACAATAATTATGATAATAAGCACCCACTTGCGGAGAAACGGTGAAACAGTATTGCTTAAATTCGTGCCTCTTATTTTTTTACTATAAAATAGGTTAAAGGCGTCAATAATTAAGCCATTGCGCATGTGCAATGGTGTCTTTTCCGTGGCTTATAGGCGGTAGACCATTTTTATTATATACAGTATAGTGTCCCCTGGCGTGTACATTTAGAACTATAAAACAACTATGTATTGGCGTTCCCGGCGGAATCATCATGTTAAGAAAATGGCGTAGAAGGGAGGAAGGTGCTATCCCATGTTAAAGAATAGGGTGGAAAGAGGAAAGAGCCGGGTGTATGTTGATCTTCCGCCATGAGCCAACTTTGGCGCAGGAGGGAGGAAGGTACTATGCCACGTTAAACAATAGGGTGGAAATATAAAAAGCGATTATCTGCTATGCAAGTCTGATCTTGTCCACGGCATACAATCTATTACACTATAACTTGCCTTGTCGCGTTTTGTTGATGTGACGTATGTGCTATGAATAGTACAGCGCGCCTCGAAACCGGTTTCAACTAGAATGCATATCATCTACAGAGAGACAAGACCACGACCAGGCATGTAGTGCATCATTTTAGATTAGTAGAATATTCTGGAACATTTAGTGATACAGCCACGAGGTTCCATTCAAAGTGTATATTTCTCGATAGGTAGCGTAATTTTCACATATAGTTGAACATAATACATAATTATGCTGACCAGTATATATGTTTTACCATAGCAACAATAGATGTTATAACCCAAAACTTACATAGACCTTAACATTTTAACTCCAAATCCCCACTAATGTGAACTACAAAACTACGTAAATATGCGCCCCTGGTGACTTGAAAAATGTTCGTACTATAATGCGATGCATCAAAGTGGTAATCTCGTAACATTTTTAGCGTTTTATCGCGTTAGAGTGGTAGAATTTTCGTATGTTAGTACATTACTGAGGTAACTTCCTAACATTTTAGCCTTTCAACACGGTAGACTTGAAAGATTTTTGTGTTTTAGCAAGTCAACGCGGTATTTTATTGTCTTTCCCATCATTCATGTTTTAGTTTGACCTATTGACCTACCAAGAAGCGCCACCAAGTGACTTTACTTGTCAATTTGGGGGTGACCAGTTCGTATAATTAACATATTTGTCCATTAAACGTATCGACTTTCTTTCTTTGAATGATGTTTCATCTTGTCTGTTGTTTCGTGTTTCATATCTGTTGAACGTAGTAAGTAAAACAAAATGAGCAAATAGACAAGGTAACTAACGTGAATAATGGGCACGACCTCAAAATACTGCGTTGACTTGCTAAAACACAAAAATCTTTCAAGTCTACCGAAAGGCTAAAATGTTAGGAAAATGCCTCGGTAATGTACTAACATACGAAAATGCTACCACTCTAACGCGATGAAACGCTAAAAATATTACAAGGTTACCACTTTGATGCATCGCTTTATAGTGTGATAGTTGTACAAGTCTACCGCGCCGAAACGCTAAGATGACATGATGCTACAATGCTGATGTACTAAAGTGGCACCAAGTTACGACACCCACGCGCTAAAGTAAGAACGTTGTACAAGTCTACCGTGTTGAAAGGATAACACACTAAATATGTCACCAGGGGGCGCATGTTTACATAGTTTTTTTTGTAGTTCACACTAGTAGGGTTTTGAAGTTGAGATTTTTAGGTCTACATAGATGTTGGGTTATAACAACTACTGTTGCTCATAATTCTGAATTATGTTCAACCATATGTGAAAATTACGCTACATGTGATAAAATATACACTGTGAATAGAGCGTCGATCCTCTGGCTGTCTCACTAAATGTTCTAGAATATTATATTAATTTACATGTTTGGTCGTGGTCTTGTCTCTCTGTAGATGGTATGTTTTCTAGTTGAAACCGGTTTCGAGGCACGCTGTACTATTAATAGCACATACGTCACATCAACAAAACGAGACAAGCCGTAGTTGCAGTGTAATAGATTGTATGCCGTGGACAAGTTCAGACTTGCATAGTAGTCGCTTTTCTATATTTCCACCCTATGCTTTAATATGGAATTTCTTCCCTATATTTATAGATGGTATTGCTCTGCACCTTCTGACGCACCCAGGTTCTGGAGGAATTTTTACCCTATACTTCAACATAGTAATACACCTTCCTCCCTCCTGCGCCAATGTTGGCTCATGGCGGAAGGTCAACAGACACCCGGCTCTTTCCTCTTTCCACCCTATACTTTAACATGGGATTGCACCTTTCACCCTCCTACGCCAATTTTGGCTCATGGCGGAAGGTCAACGGATACCCGATTCTCTCTACCCTATCTTTTAACATCAAAATTCTGCCGTGAACGCCAACGCATAGTTGTTTTATACTAAAAAAAAGTTCTGAATGTACACTCTAGGGGCGCTATACTGTTTATAATAAAATGGTCCACCAACTATATGCCACAGAAAAGACACCATTGTACATGCGCAATGGCTTATGTATTGACGTCTTTGACCTATTTTATAGTAGAAAAAAATAAGAGGCTTCAATTTAAGCTGTACTGTTTCATAGTTTCCCCACAAGGGGCGCTTATTGACCTAGTTATTTAGTTCACCTCCTATTCGCCATGGGCGCCACTTGACCTTTGCCCTTGACCTTCCTCCGGAAGTGACGTCATTCCTCTTTCCTCCTGGCTCGGGCTCCGGTGTAAATGGTAAAGAACCTACTTTACTACTGACGGATAATACTTTCTAGTGGGGTGGACTCATATCTGGTTGTCCTCCTCTGCTTCCATGCTAACCTAAATGCCTATAACTGGTTAGTAGTATAGTAGGTGGTCCAGCGTAGAGGTTGATTTTGGATTGAAACAAAATCAAGTGACGTCATATCTAGGTCAAGATCAAAATAATTCAACTGCCTAAATTCGTGCTTCTTAGCTTTGACCAACAGCGCCACCTGGTGGATAATTCGTGAATTAAATATGTAGACCAAATTCGTACCTCTCATTTATGTCACATTGCGCCCCCTGGTGGATAGGTCGTGAGCTACAAATATCATCCATGGCGGATACGTCGTAAACTAAATATGGGTCCTGCCTAAATTGGTGCATCTTACTTATTAAAATTGGCGTGCAAACAAACGTACAAAAACACTTTTAAAGTTACAAATTTGCAAACCTTCACTGACAAACGTACAAATAAACGACTCAAATCAGACAAATCACTCACTCATTCAGGCAATCCCTCACTCACTCCCATACTCCCTTACTCACTCACTTACTCACTCACTCACTCACTCACTCACTCACTCACTCACTCACTCACTCACTCACTCACTCACTCACTCACTCACTCACTCACTCACTCACTCACTCACTCACTCACTCACTCACTCACTCACTCACTCACTCACTCACTCACTCACTCACTCACCCAACTCACTCACTCATTCACTCACTCACTCATTCCCTCACTCACTCACTCACTCACTCACTCACTCACTCACTCACTCACTCAACTCACTCACTCACTCCCTCACTCAAATCACTCACTCACTCCCTCACTCACTCAATCATTCACTCACTCACTCAACTCACTCACTCAACTCACTCACTCACTCACTCAACTCACTCACTCACTCAAATCACTCACTCACTCCCTCACTCACTCAATCACTCAATCACTCAATCACTCACTCACTCACTCACTCACTCACTCACTCCCTCACTCACTCACTCAATTCACTCACTCAAATCACGCACTCACTCACTCCCTCACTCACTCAATCACTCACTCACTCAACTCGCTCAACTCACTCACTCACTCAACTCACTCACTCACTCACTAACTCACTCACTCACTCACTCACTCACTCCCTCACTCACTCAATCACTCAATCACTCACTCCCTCACTCACTCACTCACTCACTCACTCACTCACTCACTCACTCACTCACTCAACTCACTCACTCACTCACTCCCTCACTCATTCAAATCACTCACTCACTCACTCACTCACTCCCTCACTCACTCAATCACTCAATCACTCACTCCCTCACTCACTCACTCACTCACTCACTCACTCACTCACTCACTCACTCACTCAACTCACTCACTCACTCACTCAACTCACTCACTCGCCCACTCAACTCACTCCCTTCGTGTCTTTTCTAACATTTTAACTTTTCAACATGTTACCGTGGTAACATTTTCATATTTTAGTGCGTACAATTCATCTCGCCGTTCATTGTATTGCTTACATTTGAATCGTAAACACCTACATCATGAGTTCATCGACTATTCTACTGGCTGCCAACAAGCCCACGCCGTCACCGTTCCAGTACCCAGATTGCAAGAGATGTTTCTTACGTCGGGACAACTTTAAACGGCACATTGCCCGCATTCACGGTGAACGATCGACAAATTCACTAGTCTCGGCGCCCGCTATGACACCAACGTCTCTGGCCCCAGCGACAAGCTCGACATTTCTGTCTCCATCTCAAGTGACCATGGAGCATACAAAGAAGATGGCGCTGGTCGACCTGTTTCTCTTTCTGTTTCTGTTTAATAATCGGCAAATCCCAGCTGGGTGCCGCGCCAATGATGTTGGTTGCTCTATGAACATTGCGCGCGGCCTAGCAGTTGCTTAAATTGTGGGGCGTCCTTTGTATTAACCAATGACGCTTCTAGGATATTCAATACAGTTAAAGTGCGGGGAAAAAACGAGTTTCTATATTCTTCAGTGTTGGCTCTGATGTGTTTATGTTTGCAAGGGTGACTTGTGTGCGTCTGTCTGCAGGTACTAAAATGTTTCTGGACGGGACAGCAATTTGATTGTGGACGATTTTGAACATGAATAATAATCGGAGGTTCCTTCTCCTCTCATCGAGATTTGACCAACCTAAATCTGTTATCATATTTGTTACGCTGCTATTGTAATTGTAATTGTAGTCGCCTTTTATGAAGCGGGCTGCTCTTATTGGTATTTTCTCGAGTGTGTTTATGTCTTTTTTGTAAGTGTGGATCCCATACTGCGCAGCCGTATTCTAAAATGGGACGGACAAGGGTAATATAAGCTCTTTCTTTTAGGACCTGCGGACATGATTTTAGATTTCTCCTTAAGACTGATAAAGTGGCATTGGCTTTGTTGCAAGTTTGGGAGATATGAGTTGACCAGGACAGTTTGTCTGTGGCCATTACCCCAAGATATTTCCCTGTATCAACTTTTTTAGTATATGATTGTCAAGTGAGTATGATCTGGATAATGTATTTGAATTTGGAGTTCTGGCGATTCGCATCACATTGCACTTTGTTGCACTAAAGTGCATACCCCAATCTTTTCCTCATTTATTTTGGAAAATATTCAACCGCAACGTCCTTCTCCGGCTAATCCTATCGAAAGTGTCTTGCAACGACTCGATGACGAAATGGGACACATATTAGAACGAAGCATTCACACGATGCGTTGAAAACTATTTACTACGACACGAAACTAACCGGAAGTTACGGAGGTGTCGATGCCCTGCATCGTGTTTCACGTGCTTCACGTGCGTCGTCGAAAGAGGTGAAACGGTGGTTGTCGGAACAAGACACTTACACCCAACACAAACCGGTGACATATCGTTTCAGGCGTAGACGTGTCGTAGTGTGTGGTCTAAACAAACAATGGCGGGCCGATCTGGTAGACATGTCACGTTTGAAACGGTACAACGACGGTCACACTTTCATTTTGACCGTGATAGACGTGTTCTCCAAGAAAGCGTGGTCTGTTCCTTTGAAGAACAAATCGGGGCCGTCATTCACGACGGCCCCGATTTGTATTTCTTCTTTGTATGCTCTATGGACACTTGAGATGGAGACAGGATTGTCGAGCTTGTCGCTGGGGCCAGAGACGCTGGTGTCATAGCGGGCGCCGAGACAAGTGAATCCAGTTTATCTTCTTCCTGTCACGACATACCTGCCACCTGATTCTCTGTTGCACGTAATCCGGTGTAACTGCTCGACAGATTGCAATTCCGCAAGGTGCCCTTGACGCAATAACAACCTTCAGTGTTCCCTGCACGTAGTCAATGCCGTGGCACAGGGTGCTCAAACTATATCTAGATCGAGTTGCGTCAGTGATGAGGAGATGGACGATCAGTAGTCATGCTTTTGTCGAAGTACAAAGTCAAACCTAATCTTGGTAATATACTACTGGTTTAAGTCTTATATATGTTTAGTTTAAGTGTTAATGATGTTTATGACATTCGGGTGCTGGTTATGATTTCAAAACGTATACATAGGCGGAATTGTTGTGAATTAGCATAGCATATTATTACATACTGCGAATTTTGAAGAGTGGAAAATGGCCAGACGACTGGAAGAAATCAATATACATCCCATTACCAAAGAAAGGAGACATACATCTATGCTCCAACTACAGAACCATAATTATCACTCATTAGCCGTGCAAGCAAACTATTGCTGAAAATCATACTGAAAAGAATGAAAGATAAAATGGAAATGGAAGTGAGCAGTACACAGGCAGGCTTCAGAAAAACAGACGCACAAGGGACCACATATTCAATTTGAGAATGTTGATTCGGAAATTCAGAGAGATAACTAATGATCTAAGAATATGCTTCATCGACTATTCCAAGGCTTTCGACTGTGTGAATCATCAGATGACGTGGAAAACGCTCAGCGACATGAACTTCCACCCAAAGATAATCGCCCCCTTGAAATCACTTTATAGCAACCAACAAGCAGTAGTCAGGCTGGACAACACAACTACAGAAACTTGTACAGTGGGAAAAGGAGTAAGACAAGGATGTATTTTATCTCCATACCTATTCAATATCTACACAGAAGACATAATGAGAGATGTAGAATTAGATGACAGAAGTACAAGATACGATGAAGTGAATATTCATGGACATAGAATCAGAGACCTACGATACGCAGACGATACCGCACTCCTGTCCACTACAACAATTGGCCTGACAAACCTAATCATGTATGTAAAAGAACACAGTGAGAAAAGGGGCTTGTTACTAAATGTGAAGAAAACAAAGATCATGGACACTGGCAAATGCATTGAAAATGCAGAGATCCTTAAAAAATAGACATAAAGAACTGCTAACTAATTAATAGAATAAAAAGGACTAAAACTGGGTTATTTTGGCCACATCAAAATACATAATTCCTTAAAGAAAACAGTCCTAGAAGGCAAATTAGAGGGAAAGGGGAAGACCAAGGAGAAGATGGGAGCAGGACATCAGCGACTGGTTGGAAGACGACATCGTGAGAGCAGGGAGACGAACGGCAAACAGAGCAGCGTATCGTGGGATCATCCACGCAGCTACGTCTCGCAGATATATGCTGAACTGAAGAAGAATACAGCGATTGTACCTCAATTAAGTGTTTGTGTGGAGCGCAGTGGCATTGGACTCTAATCGGGGGAACCCAGGTTCGAATCCTATTAATATCAAATTAGTTTCACAACGACTTTTTGTTCCGAAAACCCTATCGCTTTAAAATCTTCTGAGATTATAAATACCTTCCGTAAACAAACTAAAGACTTATTTATTTGAAAATGCATTCCCACCCTAACCTTCGGCGGTCCCTTGCACTAATAACGACTCTTGCTTGTCCCTGTTAACGATTTTGCCCAATGATTTTTGTATGTTGCGCCTGGGGATTTAGGCACTATAGAAGTTTGTCATTATTATTATTATATCAAAGGGTCATTATAATTAGTATACAATGTTCCAAGTTAAATAAACTTGCGCTATATTACATATACGGTAGATGCTCATGAGGATAACATGCTTATACTTATGCAGAGCATAATCATGTTGTATACGAGACGAATTGGAAATGTAATTCCAGCTAGTCGTGCTTTTTATATCAATAAGCATTTCCATTGAAAAACTAAGGCAATATAAACATTGTTTAATGTCTATGTATGTTGTTTTGTTCTGTGAATATAGTATGTGCGTATTTACGAACGCGCATTTTGATTATTTGAGGTTTACATAAATATTATCTTGCTCATTCTTTGTCCCGAGAGCTAAATCGTTACGAAATCGCACAGGAAAAAGATACTTATGGAGCCCCCAACATTTGCGTAATTTTCACAAAGTTCGTAAATTTTTAGAGCTGCTTACTTTTGATATGTTATCAAGAATATATGCCTACTTTCAAAACTGCAAGAATTGCTTCTGTTGCAATTTGTTCCAACATGCAACATGGCCCTATTTTGGCCATAAAAGACCAGGACTACGACTGCAGTGCATCCACTACACCGTCTAGTCGGTGTCGGTCTGCCGTGGTTTGGTCTGGTCTGGTTCGGTCAGGTCTGCTCTGGTCGGGCGAAAAGTGCCAATGTATCCCGGCCTTAACTGTCAGGGCCTGGTACGTACGTTTGGCGTAGCTTTGAACGATTGTACCAGCTATGGACTATGGTTGTACCAGCTATGGTTTACATAACTTACGTAACGTGTTACGTAGACCTCGGCACATGGGGGAGATGCTGTCAGACTGTCCCCATTGTTAGCATATTAATTATCATCAGTGTGCAGCCGATTAATATCCGATTATCCGATTAATATGCTACGCATTTGTTCGATATAATACTCGCGAAATTTCACTTTGATTTCGCCAAATCGCCATCGTAGAATCCAGTTTTGTGTGTCGCAAAAGAACACATCATCATCATCATCATTGTGCAGACGTAGTGTCCCATTGTTGGACGGAGGCTTCAGCACGAAGTTTTCAGATCTGCAAGTCTTGCGCTATCCTCTGCCAGAAGGTTCCCTTCAAAACTTCCCAAGTTTGTCTCTCCACCGCCTCGCCGGTCTTCATCTAGATCGTTTCCCTTCGTAAAGAGATGTTTGATATAAACAGCGAGTGCAACGACAGAATAAAGATTGATAATCAAAACTAAACGAAATGGAGAAGTGTACGTACCCTAGGTGCGACCGTCAGTAAGCGAGGAGGAGGAGTGATGTTGACAGTGTCAGCTAAATTAGGAAAGCAAGGACATCTTTCAAGAAACTCAAGCAGATAGGGAGCTCAAATATATATATATATGTGTGTGTGTGTGTGTGTGTGTGTGTGTGTGTGTGTGTGTGTGTGTGTGTGTGTGTGTATATATATATATATATTGTATAATATAATGCGAGGAAACACCGATTTGCATTAATTTGATCAACTGTAGACGAACAGTCGACCTCCAGTATGTAATAATTTATTGAACATTCCATTAAAAGTGCATTTCGGAACGATTCCACATTGTCAAACTGGTTACGCAATCAGAAAGTGCATGAACGTTTACAAAGAAAACATCCTGGATTATGTATTCCAATTGCTATCGTAGTCAGCGAAGGCCTGGTGAATGTGCTGGCCTTAATTGGATGGACGCCGGCAGCCTAACAACATCGATAAGCTTATTAATCATTCCGTTACACTGCAGTCACTGTGTACGGTAGCAGCAAGACGGGAGCATCAGCCACAGTGTCGACGTAGCATTAACGCCATTACGACAGTGGACACTCGCAATAGTTCATAGACCCAAAAGTGTTTGTGGAAGCCCCCATACAATTAATTTATGGAGGCCTCTGGGCAACTGTCCATGCAGTATGCCATGCCCATATAACATTCAGATGGATATTCAAAATAAATTATGTATAAAACCTTGTTAGTACAGCCAACTACAGCGGATCGACACGATTAAGGTCAACATCGAGACTGGACAAAAGTTACCAAAATGGCGAGGTGACCAGATTAATGAGATGATTAATTTCCTATACTGATTAATTTCGTGCGTGTGTGTGTTTGTGCGTGCATGCGCGCGTGTGTGCGCGTGTGCGTGTGCGTGTTTTAGTAGTAATAATAATTATACGCAAGTTTGCTACGGTCCGTGTGTTGAGGTTTCAGATGCTTCGTGTTGTTTGATTATTGGCAGAGTACATGCGTCAACAAACTCAGACAAAGTCAAAACATTTAAAGAAATCTGCATCCGAGATTAAACGAGAAAATATGCACATATCACTATCACACCATACATTTCATACTCCGAATATGGCCTGCAGAGCGAACACCGGTTTTGTCATGGAAGTGTCGCCTGCCGGAACTAACAAGGACAACAAGGAGACAATGAGCAATGGCACAGCGTTACGAACGAGCACCACTAGAGCCAACGTAGTCTGGCTCTATTTCCATTTCTGGCGGTCACTGTGGTGCTATCTGTAGGCGTCATCTACGCCGTCGGAGTGTCGGGGAACACTCTGATTATGCTCGTCTTCAGACGTCGGCTTCTGATTGCAGTCGTCGGCTTCAAGGAAGCCGTTGTTTTCTGGATGCATTCGTCGGTGTCAGGCGGTGGTCGCGTCTTGACCAACTGTGCCGTGCGGGGCCGGTATGTCTGGTGCATGACTAACGTGAACACGTGGATTCACCTGACGCTCGTATTTGTTCTTCTTCTCTTTGCTGTTTTGTTCTGCAACACCGACATCGTTAGGACACTACGGGCAAAGAATTCTTCAATTAGATGCAGCAGCGCAACCGGCAACAGGAACCTCCAATGGGCCATTGTGTCGTGCGTTCACGCGTCCTTTGCGTTCCTGCTCTGTTTTGCACCCAGTGTGTCGTTTATCGTGTTGGAGTTTACTTTAGACTGAACGTATATCAGCGTCCATTCACCTCCGCTGTGTACATATCGAGCACCTTCCTGCGCCATGCATTCCACGCAGGCAACTTCCTCGTGCCGGGCTGCAGCTGCCGCCGGGATGTGCGCGCGCTGTTCAGCTGTGACTGGAGACAGCGGAGCTTGGTGTCCATGCGCAGACTACAGGCAGTGCACAGTGTCTTGTGTGAGGACCGTAACAATAACATTGACTATATCCCACTGGAGATAACCACGATGCCACGTGAGAAATCTCTTAACGGATGAGATTTAGTCATGTACATACATCCGTAAACCAGCGAGAGGGAAATAGGTCCAACATAGATAAATAGTTTATTGTTTCCTGTTACACAAGAACAGTTACATCGATTCCTTGTAGCAAATGGTTCGTAATATGAAAAAAAATCATGTATGCTCATATCGATTACAATGAACCGGCATTGGCATTATCGAAGTCTGACTTCGTTTGTTTGCTAAATACGAAAGTTTGCACACCCCTCCTTTTTCTTGTCAATAAAAGGTACTTACATGTATGAGTTTGTGTGTGTGCGTGTGTGTGTGTGTGTGTGTGTGTGCGTGCGTGCGTGCGTGCGTGCGTGCGTGCGTGTGTTTGCGTGCTTGCGTATGTGCGTGCGTGCTTATAGCAGATTGTGTTTGCATGCGTCTTCCCTGCATGCCGTGTTCCTCTACGAGAATGTTCTTCTTTGTAGGTGCCGAAACAGTTCCTAAGTCCAGACACGTAATAAACCTAGTTGTTATGGCGAAGTAATCTGCTTGCGGCAAGAAGATATTGCTCATTGCCGCAACATGCATCGGCTTCCCAGGCACGAGGAACGCTCCAACCCATTTCATCCCTTGGGGATTACGGCGGCGCCGGCAAGACTTGGCTGTGTGCCTCTTGTGACGAGTCCGGCATGACGTGTTGACATTTGCCGACGACTCATTGTACGGGGTTGCCCTCGGAGAATAGACCCGAGACGCTGCTGGCTGGCGACCACACGGGTGCGCGGTGAGAGACGTGGCGAATAAACGGAAACCAGATGCCGCAGACACGCGGAAACTCCGGCAAGTGTGTGAAGGCGAAGCGATCTGCCAGCGCCGACAAGCTGATGGTGTACTTGTCCCCGTCTCGTTGCTTTGGTGTATTAATCAGGCTGCGGTGTAGCGGTTGTGTTAGTGGAGGCGTCTGTGGTTTGCCGGCGGTTTATAGAGACATGTAGAAGCCACGCGTCACACGTTGTTGCGTACAGACCGCAAGACTTTCTGAGTGTCACGTACTGAATTGTGTACGTTCTCCGAACTAGAGCCGAATCGTAGCGACTATTAATAGGCGTATTTATACAATGAACGCAGGTATGTTGAGTTTTCTACTGTGCGTATGCAGTGTGACAACAATTACCGGACCAAAGGACCAAATATTGCGGCTGTGTGAGAACAGTAATCACACCATGGCATAATGTTATTATCTAAGGTAGGGCGAACATTGTTCATGGGAACTGAAAAAATGTGTTATGCAATATTGGAAATTACAATTGATTATTATAGTATTATAATATTTAACAAGATTTAACAAGATTGCCACCCAGAGAATTAACTCTAGCTGGCAGGTGGACAAGGAAGCCCTTTGGCTTATCGAGAGTCCAACCCTTTTATCTATGTGTATCCCGCCCTTCTGAGGTATGTGTCGATTTTATTTTTAAACACATTCACGCTATTACACCAACACAATCAGCAGTTAATCTGTTCCATTCATTTACAGTTCTTTGTGAAAATGAGAACTTTCTGATATCTAATGTACACTGCTTTCGTATATATAATCTACAATGTAACCTCATGTCCTCTAGTCCTTCTATCTTTCTTAACGGAGAAAACATATTTGTATCAATATTTTCATAACCATTCAATATTTTAAACACTTCTATCTACATGAGCCCTATCCCATATATATCTGTCTGTAGGGAATATGTCATATATGTCGTGCACAGACAAGATCTCAGAACGACAGGAATGAACGAAAAGCCGAGAGTGGAAGACAATTGCAGAAGATCGGGTTAATTTGAGAAGTATGACGCAGAGGACGGATCGTGTGACTTGAACATGAACTTGTTCATGTACATTGTATACAATTAAAAAGGTGCTTGTTTCGTATTTTAACCAAATTAAGGTTTACCATTGTGTAACTATATGCATAGCTTATAAAAAGGCGAATGTGCCGGCTTCTAACGGTACATGAGCTCGGTAGACAATGGGAAACACAACCGACAATTCTGCGTTTACGTCAATTCGACATGAAATATATAATTCCGACAACACCTTTAATCAAAATCAATTGATATATATCCATAAATGCGGCCACAGATCCCTGTAGGGAGACAGATACTCTTTTTTATTGTACTCACTGTCAGCTCATGCAGGAAGCAACTCCAGTCGTCCTCTGTCTCCAGATTGGCGGAAGATAGGGCAGGTAGGTAGATGAGGACAAGAACCATGTGATGGGTTAGATATTGAGGGCACGTTAAACTTTGAGTGCCACACATGTTACACAGTTACCCCTTGTGTCGGGTCTGTTTTCTTCCCTTGACGTAGACACCAGGTAGAAGGGACTGACAGCGTTTACTGTCTCTTCCGACACATGCAAAGTGGGATGAAGGAAGTTGCTTTAGTTTCGAAACAGCAGCAAGTGGAATCGAAATCTGGTCGTCTTGGTTTCGTAACTACTTCAGTCGCATCGTTATTGGAAGACACGAGCCTACCTAATAAATGGTGGATGGCTTAAGAAGAATGCTACACCATTATTTCACCTATAACTACTTATGTTACAACCACACATAAAGATGCATGCCACACGTAGGGGCTTTCCAAGTGAATAATTGCACTGACTTATTGCCCACATTTCACGTGATTCACTCAGCAGGATGCTCAATAAATATGTTTACACGTCGGTGCATTCCACTGATCTCTATAAATAATTATTTATGGAGATCAATGGGGCATACCAACAGTTGCGCGAGGCCAACACGGCGCCGAAAGCACCAATCCGCACGGTCGGTCGGTCGGTCGGTCGGTCGGTCGGTCGGTCGGTCGGTCGGTCGGTCGGTCGGTCGGTCGGTCGGTCGGTCGCTCGGTCGGTCGCTCGGTCGCTCAGTCGGTCGCTCAGTCGGTCGCTCAGTCGGTCGCTCCGTCGCTCGGTGGGACACCAGCTGCGTCCAGTGCACGCGACTGTTGTAGCGTTGATAATGCCCGGCATTAGGAGGCTGTGCATGTTGCTACAGATAACGACCAGACTGGACAACGCCGTCGTAATCGATGAAAATTAGATTATTGCAGCAAGACAACGCGAACAGCAAGACAACGCGAACAGCAAGACAACGCGAACAGCAAGACAACGCAAACAGCAAGACAACGAGGCCGAGGATCTCTATAACCGCGGCAGGAGTTTGAATATCTATGTTTCTCATTGACGCGGCAGAATCTGAGTAGGCCTAATGACATACAAGATTAGTATATACAAGATACAATATGTTTATTCACAGACTACATTCAGTTACAATTGTTTGTGTAGTGGTGACATGCATACATTATGATAAAACCATAAGACATACACAACATAGGTAAACAATATAATAAACTATGTATATAAATGTGAGAGAGCAGGTACACTGGGTGGAAATATAATACTGAAGTATAATGGTGGCGCATTTTCTTGATGTTAAGATGTTATATTAGAGATATGATTTTGGGTGGTAATTAGACCCCAAAGTGATGATGCCACAACACGTAACGAAGTCATGAGAATGTGATATGATGTACAATTTAAAACGAATATATTTACAGTATGAAAGATAGGTATTAATACCTGATACTTATTGTTTACTGATGATATACAGAACACATTGTTTTTTAAAACTGGCAACAGTTTTTAAATTTAATTTTATTTTAGATGGTAGGTTGTTCCACAATGATGTGTCAGTATACTTTAGAGACTTTTGGTGACTATGAGTTTGGAAGATATTATTGGATGATTTAGATCTTGTTCCAGAGATGTGGGTCCTGTGATGGCAACCCAGGATAATACGCATTCCTCGATTCTGTAATTTCTGAAGTCTAGTTATGTTAGAATCTGAGCAGACATCCCAGAGAGTATTACAATAGTCCAAACGAGGCAACACCACAGTGTTATATAATGTAACCCGACTCGAGAGAGGAATACATGGACTAGTACGTTTTAATACACTAAATGATCTGTTGATTTTGTTGATAACATTCTCTATAGATGTGTATTAAATGTGAGATCTTGATCAATAGTGACACCGAGATATTTATAGGATTCAGCCTGTTCAATTTCTTGACCTTGTAGAGATAGATCTAGAGTTAGTACCTTTAGATGTTTACGTTTTTGTCTTGTACACAGTAGCATACATGAGGTTTTACCAATGTGAAGAGTGAGTTTGTTGGCATCTAACCAGTTACTAACATTACATAGATCTGTTTGAAGAATATGGGTGATATCATGAATGTTGTTAACAAGATTATCTGGAGTATAGAATGCAGTATCGTCAGCATACACGTTTACTCTACAGTGATCTAGAGATACAGGTAGGTCATTTAGATATACAAGAAATAACAAGGGTCCAAGGATAGAACTCTGAGGTACACATATACATATTCTGATGATTGTCCATTTATAGTGGCACTTTGAGTTATATTGGTAAAGTATGATTTGAACCAAACAGAGTCAATTCCATAGTATGATAGTTTGTCCATGAGTGTATTGTGATTCACAATATCAAAGGTTTTCCTCAGATCTAAAGCAGTTAGTCCAACTAGACCACTACAGTTTGTTGATTGGTAAATATCCTCCATGGTGTTGTGGAGACAGGTTTGAGTCGAGTGATATTGTCGGAATCCGGATTGGTCGGAATAGAAAATGTTATTATCGGCGAGAAAGGTATACAGCTGTTGATGAACAAGTTTCTTTAACAGTTTACTGATGATAGGAGCACAGAAATAGGCCTATAGTTACCAATGTCCAGCTTAGACCCCTTTTTGAATATCGCTGACACCTTAGCACATTTCCAGTCAGATGGTACCCTTCCAGATGTTAGGGATATGTTAAACAGATACGCTATACTGTCACTTATGGCTGGTGCAGCCGTCTTCAGTATCCTGGCTGGGGTGTTATCCAGACCAGTCGCCTTGTTGGTCTTGAAGCCACTGTGAAGTTTCCCCACGTCTTCTGACGAGATGTTGTTAAAGTGGAATTTCTCTGATGTTGTCCTGGCCTTGATGAGGTATGTTTTATAGCTTAATGGTGAATGAATCTTATAGGGCAGTTTCTTGCCAATGTTCACAAAGAATGAGTTGGATTCATTGGCCATACCCTTAGCTATGGTTACCACACGTTCACCGATCTTGAGCCCACTGATGTCATCGCGAGGTTTCTGTGGGAGTCGGTTCTTAAATACACCCCACATGTCCTCGGAGTCACCACTAGAGGTTGAGATCTTATCCTGGATCTAATTCTTCTTGGCCTCACGACACAAGTTAGTAATATGATTCGTGAGTTTCTTATACACATCCCAGGCATGAGGATCTTGAGAGTCTATAGCCTGAATGTGGTACTCGTCTCTGATGCTGGTAAGATGTTCAATGTCCTCAGAGTACCAAAAGCATTGCTTGGACTTTGCTAAGAATTTCCTTATGGGAGCATGGTAGTAAATTGTTTTGAGAAACAATGACTGCCAGGTGGACCATGCATCCTCAATGTCATCAGACACTTCGATCACTGACCATGGGATCTTGGAAAGGTCACTGAGAAGTTTGTCATTATTCATGTGTTTATAGTTCCGAGAGGTCACATGCTTATGTCTGTGGACGGTACTTTCTTGAGATGTATTACCAGAAAGTTGATGAGATGGTCTGCAACTGTAACCACAGCTATACTCCATGGGTGATATTGGATTCGATATTGGTGAATATGTAAGATCATTGAGCGTACTCGAGTGTTCAGTTATCCAGGTAGGCTACATTTAATACCTATCTTTCATATAGTAAATATATTCGTTTAAAATTGTACATCATATCACATTCTCATAACTTGGTTACGTGTTGTGGCATCATCACTTTGGGGTCTAATTACCACCCAAAATCATATCTCTATATAACTAATATAACATCTTAACATCAACAAAATGCTCCATCCTGGGTGCTGATACCACAACTCCACCAATATACTTCAGTATTATAGTTCCACCCAGTGTACCTGCTCTCTCACATTTATATACATAGTTTATTATATTGTTTACCTATGTTGTGTATGTCTTATGGTTTTATCATAATGTATGCATGTCACCATTACACAAACAATTGTAACTGAATGTAGTCTGTGAATAAACATATTGTATCTTGTATATACTAATCTTGTATGTCATTAGGCCTACTCAAATTCGGCTGCGTCAATGAGAAACATAGATATTCAAATTCCTGCCGCGGTGATAGAGATCCTCGGCCTCAACGTTGTCTTGCTGCAATAATCTAATTTCCATCGATTACGACGGCGTTGTCCATTCTGGTCGTTATCTGTAGCAACATGCACAGCCTCCTAATGCCGGGCATTATCAACGCTACAACAGTCGCGTGCACTGGACGCAGCTGGTGTCCCACCGAGCGACGGAGCGACGGAGCGACGGAGCGACGGAGCGACGGAGCGACCGAGCGACGGAGCAACCGACCGAGCGACCGACAGACCGAGCGACCGAGCGACCGAGCGACCGAGCGACCGACCGAGCGACCGACCGACCGACCGACCGACCGACCGACGACCGACCGACCGACCGACCGTGTTTCTTATCAACAAGGGGTAAAAATTTAGCAGTCACGACAACTTCGATATGTGGACTACAAAGTAACGGGAAGAGATAAGACGTCGGATACGTTCAAATTGAGTAAGCTGTAACTTACGAGGATTGCCGGTGACGCTTATTTATAATTAGGTGTTGTCAAAAATTAAGATGCTGAGAGGTTTGGATTTCTGTAATTTATTTTAGCCTTTAGGTAACCTTGATCAGGAGGAGAGAAAACTCTTGCATTGTTAATACTGATCACTTAATTGGTCAATCATATCTCTTACCCGAACAGGGCAAATTAAACTGAAAACCAGAGATGTGTTACATCGTTTGTTTTATACAATAAACAGTTTACATAACTATACCACCGTCAAAATATGGTTAGAAGCGAGCGGACGGTGTCACCATCATTAGTCGTCAGTGGTCCCGTCACGATCGCTTCTGCCGTCTCCGTTTTTGGGCCACCAAGGCCCCATTTTTTCTGTTTCCTTACAATGAGTGCAGTATCATCTACAAGACGTATAAATTGACTGTGGTTCTTCTTGTGACGACATCAGTAACCGGCTGGTTGCAAACGTCTCGTGTGAAACTTGCTTATGAGTTTATCACCATAATTCTTTGTTTGCCTAAGCTTAATGTTCCAGTGTACATTTCGGAGCTTCTTTATCCGATAGTTTTAATTACTCCGCAATCTATCTGGAGCTTATCTGCAATTTATTGTCATGCAGTGGTACATCTTCCAACTTAATATGGGAGCGTTCCAAGTTCACAGGAAACTTTAGCTCATGTTCACCTCTTTATAGGATATCGGTCACTAACTTGTTTGTAAAAAAACTGGTGTAACTCCTATTAATGACACCGAATGGACATCCGCATCATCGCATTTTCACGAGGATTATATCTAGATCAATGTACGTTTGCAGTTAATAATAATTACATCAAACATGACTCGGACGCCAAATTGGCTATTTGTCCAACGGACAAGTACAATCAAGAATCTAATAGTACGTACACTAAATCACTTTGAAAAGAAAAGCCAACTTCCTACACCTACTTGTCCGTAATCAGGTTTACTTCAGTTTCAGCTTTGACTAAACACCTTGAATGGGGGATGATATTTAGCATTGGAAACGTAGCACATTTAAGGCAACTTCCAAACGGTAATAAATCCAGACACCAGCAGACCTTCAGCAAGAAGACACCATCAACAAAGGTGTAGAATAGGTGCATCAAAGAACGAGCTACATCACTTGGCCCCGCCACAGACAGTGTCTTGTGGCTTCTCCGACTCGGTCTAATAACGCCTTTCGCCCCTCCGGCGCGAGGCAGCGAGGAGCTGTCAACAGGGCGGGCGGCAGCTGTCTAACACCCCGGCAATAGCCCCGACCCCGTCCAGTTGGCCAGCCATTCATCTTCGTCTTCATCTTACGCCTCATCTAAGTCTATATTTAACCCAATGTTGGCACCAGTGAGGCTTTCCCCGTCGTCCGCTCTCGAAATTGTCGCTGTTTATTCGCCACAAAGTTCCCTGGGAATTGTTTTACGTTATTTATACGTGTGTGGTTGCTTGCGCATGCACCATGGATATTTGGTAAGATTCTTTTGCATGAGATTCTACTAAATATTAACGTAGCTAATTGTCTATTTACAATATGTTTGCACATTACAATGACTTCTTAATGCTTGTGTGGACAAAATAATCAAATTCCGAACAATGCTTAGGGCGTACACGCCATTTGGCGGGCAGTACACCGTCAACGTATTTTATTATAATTATAAACGGAGATGTTCTGTTTCGCTGGGTAATTATCAGCAAGAGGTTCGCTGAAGCGACTGCGACTAACCCGAGTGCAATAGGCAGGAATAGCAGCGTTTTACAAATTGAATGTTTTTGTGACAATTTGAACATTTCGCAGGCTAAACTGTCAAATTGCGAACGCTGTTTCGGGATTATTAAACGCAAGTTGATGGGCGATGTGCCTACAGTATTTGTTCTAGTATAAATAACAATACTTATCAATACATTTTAATAAAATGGACATCGTACTTTTAAAGATAGTATATAATAGTATTGTCAGACGAGGAACATACTAGGTGGTCTTAATGCATAACGCGTCACCATCGGCGTGTCATCTACGAGCGAAGATATAAAAGAATTATACTTGATGGGTGTTTCTCTGTAACGCGGAAGTGACCCGTTTACATTTAATGTCAAGTTGAATTAGGGAGACCGTCTTTCAGACATATGACACCGTCCGGCTACATTTTGGCGCATGCTGGGTTATACAAAACAGCTCGTCTAATACACTTTTCCTGCAGTAGCTAAGGCAAAACAGAACTTATTTCTGTCGATTTAACCACCTGCTGTTGATTTGCGTGTTGGTGCGCGCGTGTGTGCGTGCATGCATACGTGCATGAATGCGCGTGGGTTCGTGGGTGCCTGGGTGCGTGCGTGCGTACGTGGGTGCGTAGGCACAGGTTGTGTGTGGCAAATCCACTTTTAGAATGTCTTGTTTGAGCAATACCTGCAAGGAAATAGAACAAGTTAACAAAACGAAGCAAACACGCATGTGTTACTGGGAAGCCCAGGAAGCTGCTGACAGCGGACAAGGCGCGAGTCTGCCCGGCGTGTGGCAGGCGGTGTGCCGCCGTCAGGTCGGGGGTGATTTAATGCAGGAAGCAGCGGTGTAGAGTCGCCGACGATGGTACGGCAGCTTCCAGCACAGTGGGACGAAACTGCCCAGCGTCCTACATCTTTCCCGTCGACGCTGCCCCCGCCTTCCCTGTCGACTCCCAGCTCAGTGGGTTCCTCGTTGGACAAGATAATCGACAACTGGGCCAAACGGACTGTGCATGGGAAACGGAAATGTCGTTTATTCTTTTATCCACAATTGGTGGTGGCGACGGTGATGGCGACGGTGACGACAACAGCGAAAACTGCGACGGCTGAGATAATGGTCTTGCCGAAGATGATAATATTATGATGGATTTGTGATTACGCTTATAAATGTAGGGTGTACAGTGTATGCATGTGCATGTATAGGTGCACGTGTCCGTGCGTACATGTTTGCATGCGTGCGTGCGTGTGTGCGTGAATGAGTGGGTGAGTGAATGGGTGGTGGGTGGGTGGGTGGGTGGATGAATGAGTGGTTGAATGAGTGGGTGGGTGAATGAGTGAGTGAGTGGGTGGGTGAGTGGGTGGGTGGGTGGGTGGGTGAATGAGTGAGTGAGTGAGTGAGCGAGTGGGTGGGTGGGTGGGTGGGTGGGTGGGTGGGTGGGTGGGTGGGTGAGTGGTTGAGTGTGTGAGCGAGTGAGCGAGTGAGCGAGTGAGCGAGTGAGCGAGTGAGCGAGTGAGCGAGTGAGCGAGTGAGTGAGTGAGTGAGTGAGTGAGTGAGTGAGTGAGTGAGTGAGTGAGTGAGTGAGTGAGTGAGTGAGTGAGTGAGTGAGTGAGTGAGTGAGTGAGTGAGTGAGTGAGTGAGTGAGTGAGTGAGTGAGTGAGTGAGTGAGTGAGTGAGTGAGTGAGTGAGTGAGTGAGTGAGTGAGTGAGTGAGTGAGTGAGTGAGTGAGTGAGGGAGCGAGCGAGCGAGCGGGCGGGCGGGTGG
Organism: Escarpia spicata; assembly: GCA_963995525.1. Taxonomy (NCBI): domain Eukaryota; kingdom Metazoa; phylum Annelida; class Polychaeta; order Sabellida; family Siboglinidae; genus Escarpia; species Escarpia spicata. The sequence continues at coordinate 17,959,809 of OZ023205.1, read as the reverse complement.
GCGGGTGGGCGGGTGAGTGGTTGAGTGTGTGAGCGAGTGAGCGAGTGAGCGAGTGAGCGAGTGAGCGAGTGAGCGAGTGAGCGAGGGAGGGAGGGAGGGAGGGAGTGAGTGAGTGAGTGAGTGAGTGAGTGAGTGAGTGAGTGAGTGAGTGAGTGAGTGAGTGAGTGAGTGAGTGAGTGAGTGAGTGAGTGAGTGAGTGAGTGAGTGAGTGAGTGAGTGAGTGAGTGAGTGAGTGAGTGAGTGAGTGAGTGAGTGAGTGAGTGAGTGAGTGAGTGAGTGAGTGAGTGAGTGAGTGAGTGAGTGAGTGAGTGAGTGAGTGAGTGAGTGAGTGAGTGAGTGAGTGAGTGAGTGAGTGAGTGAGTGAGTGAGTGAGTGAGGGAGGGAGTGAGGGAGTGAGTGAGTGAGGGAGTGATTGAGGGAGTGAGTGAGGGAGTGAGTGAGTGATTTGAGTGAGTGAGTGAGTGAGTGAGTGAGTGAGTGAGTGAGTGAGTGAGTGAGTGAGTGAGTGAGTGAGTGAGTGAGTGAGTGAGTGAGTGAGTGAGTGAGTGAGTGAGTGAGTGAGTGAGTGAGTGAGTGAGTGAGTGAGTGAGTGAGTGAGTGAGTGAGTGAGTGAGTGAGTGAGTGAGTGAGTGAGTGAGTGAGTGAGTGAGTGAGTGAGTGAGTGAGTGAGTGAGTGAGTGAGTGAGTGAGTGAGTGAGTGAGTGAGTGCTAAAGCAAGAGACATGTCCTCTTGAATTAACCCAATCTATGGACTTATTACACGTTTAACAAACAGATGATTGCGTTTGCGACTCACGCAATGCATAACATGTCCAAAGAGTCGGCTCTGACGTCACGTGAACCGATACCACGAAATATGATATAATAACCTACAAGTTGTCGACATAAATAAGTAGATCTTGAATTCGGAGAAATGAAAGAGCGATGATACCAACACTCATCGATCACCGCGTAATTCGTGCTTCCGGGAAGACTTCCCGCGGATTAAGTAGAGATTTAGTGCCCGACTAGACAGGTTTAATACGCGCAGATACGCGGGTATAAAGCTGTGTCACATCTACCCTCGTCCGAAACCAATGTTTACAGCAAAAGGCGGCCTGTCAGCGCTACTAATTAGGTCGCTCCGTTCATCCGCAAAGCTTCCCCGGGAGATCGAGTTAGGGAGTAATTACAAGAAGGCATTGATACGCCCGCGACCAGTCACCCTCGCACTGACCGACACTTGGACGCACAGTGCTATGTTATTCTAAGAAATCTCTGGAGACCGGTTCGTGTAAAAAGATATAGGCGTCACGAATTCGGCATTACGGCGAGTCAGACGAGAGATCGCACACACTGCTTCGTAGAACGTAGTGCCAAGTTTGACGATGGGTATCCAAACAGTATATTTTATTCCCATAACAAGCAATTATTGAGCTCAGTATATTAAGATTGCGAAAATATCGTGAGATATGTTATTTAGTACTAGTTTCGTCCGTTTGTTTGTTTATATTTGTATGGTGGGCTGTCGCTGTAAGGAACAAGTTATGACTTTGTAAAACTGTTCTATGTATACAATGTTCCTCAGACCCATGGGTAATACTGTGCAGATCAGAACGGGGATTTCTAAGTTGTTTCTTTTAAGTGGATATCCCTTACATGAGGAGTCCGTATAGCGAGGAAACCCTCTAGTATTCCAAATGTGTACCATTGAGCTATACATCGAGTGGTGACCGTGTATCCACATCGAATACACTACATTTTGATGTTGACGACAACTCTGTCAAACAGGAGCCTATTGGTGATGTGTTGCAGTCGACATGCAATATCGACACCGTCCGTTCTCATTAGCAGCGATGCAGTCCGAGGGAGACGTTGATGTCAGTCGCGAAGCGCCGCCCCCTCCGCCGTCTGTCACGGCCGGGGTGGAGGGGGAGACGAGCGGCATGTCTCGCCACTGCCCAGCAAGTTGCCGCGGCTAACAGTTGCCGTCGTGACGCGGAAAGTGGCCATTGCTGCGGACAGCTACGGCAGACACCGATCGGTGATCTCGGGTATCTATGTGACCGAGGGGGACGTCTACAGTGTTCATCCACCACTAGCACATCAGCAGAGAACATCGACGATGCGAGTAGGAAGTCGGGAGTGGAACTCGGTAGATCGCAGACACTGCCATCATCCGCGGAGAACAGCGATTGGACCCCGGGAATAAAACTCGATAGACCGCGACCTCCGACGGTCAGTTTCAAGGGTGGCAGCGCGGGGGTCGTGTCCGTGTAGACCGCATCAGCGGCGAAGGAGGTGCCGCTATTCGGCTCCAGTGCACCGAGAGATGCATTAACAACATAACGTCGCACAACTGTCGTCCTGGCACAGTATTGCGATCTCGCATAGCAGCACTCAGCTGGAGCGTTCTTGCGGAAATCGTCCTTGTTAGCAGATTCGGATTAGGCGAGTCGGTGTCTCAAGCACCAAACAACCGATGGATCGACCGCAAGACGCGAATCTACACTTGTTGACTCGTGCATGAGAACTCGGATGAGCAATGCGACTTGCACGTTACACATTACACTAGCTCCCTGGTGGGGAAGCCGGAAGAGGTAACGTGGAAGCGATTGGTGCCACGACAGACCGTTTTTCACGATACTCGCTAAAGTACGTCAGCGTCAACCAAACCGATGTTTCTTTAGCGTAGAAGAAACTCGAGTCTGAATCCAATTCGAGTTACGGCAGATCAGACAACAGCTGGTGCGATTTTTGTCTTTAATCGTTCCGTTTCTGTGTAATGAGAACCACCCGCGCAATGTCTACTTGTGCGTAGACACTCGCTGCGGTCCTGCACTTCAACGGACGGTCGAGGAATTCGTTTACCTCATCATTAGCGTCGTCCTGCCGCGGCGATACCATCGAGTTATCAGCAGCGATCCACAGGTGAGCTCGAGGCGTTGACGGGAGCGTGTCTGCGCTGTCTATTCTCGGAAGGAATAGGACAAGCAAGGCCATGAAAATGTCAGCGGAAGCATACGCTAAATTTGGCCATAAAGGTGAGACATGTTTGCAATCCATAGACGCCACTCTACGTCGTGAGAGTCGGTGATATAAGCGGGCCTTCAGTGGCAAATGTGTTGATTGGTTTCTTTAAG